>CAJVRN010000194.1:4557500-5035000 GCA_911728415.1 Lagocephalus sceleratus
GACCTGCTCTTCATCAGAGCAGCCTGTCTGCATCGCAGCATACGCTATCCATCACTGCTGGCTTTAAATTGCCCATTATGCAAAGGTCATTGATGTATGAGACATCCTAAGTGTCAAAGCCCCACCAGCACATTTATTCCTCTGTGTCTTTCAGCCATATTAACATGGACTAATGGCACCGAGGCCCGTCTTAATCTTACCACGTTATAGACCATCATTAAATCAGGAGGGTGAAATATATGGCTATTATCCCGCTCATGTTTGTTTCCATCCCTGTTGTCAAGACTCTTCTTGAATCTGTAGCTCATGTTTAATGACGAGGAGCTTCACTCTTACAGTAACCAGGTTTAGCACAGTTGGACAGCAGAATAAACAGCAGCTCTGTGTTTTTTGTGTTTGCATTGGGTTGGAACCTGAGCACGGCTCCGAGCCGCTCAGCACGCTTTTGATTCTTGAATTCTTTTTCCAGACAGACCAGTTACAGAAATATGACGATGATGAGGAAACCGTGCTGATATTTCTAATGAAAAGGGCGAGACCGTACCTTCAAACTACACAAACGACAGCAGTCATTGCTTTCTTTGTTCCCGTTCTATATTTAGATTTGAAACGCACTCCTCATCCTCTCCTCTCCCCTCCCGCTCCCCAGCTCTACAAAGGCCCGGCCACATCCTTCCACGTCCCGAGCCTGCAGGCCAACAGCGACTACCGCTTCCGCGTGTGCGCTGTCCGACAGTGCCAGGATGCTCCGGAGCTGAGCGGCCCCTACAGCCCCACGGTGACCCTCTCGCAGCAGCGCAGCGACGCGGTGGCGGGCAGCGGCGCGGCCAGCCTGGGCTCCAGGGCCTCCGCCGAGTCCATCCGGTCCAGGCGAAGCCTGACCGACGAGCAGTGCGCGTTCCTCCTCCTGATGGTCTTTGCCGTCATCGCTATCCTCATCGCTTTTGTCATCCAGTATTTTGTCATTAAATGAGCAGATCGTGCCACTCAGCTGCAGGGTTATAGCTTTATTTCCCACTTTGTGCGTTCTGGTTTTTTTTTTTTTGTTTTGTTTTTTTTTCCAGTAATTTTCTCACATTGACTGAAAGAACGTGTTGGGGTGCGGTAGGAGAGAGAGAGAGAGAGCTGAGCGGAGCCGAATGGTAGTAATTGATGGAGGATGTGTAACACTTTCTCTGGCACCTGTGATAGCTTCCTGACTCTTCTGCCTTCGTCACTTTGTCCCAGCTCTGTGGTCTCTGTTGTTCTGTTCACATTTTTGTTCCAGCTTCCTGTGCAAAAGGAACTCAAAAAGAGCAGAGGTATGGTTTATCCTGGGGGGAGAGGGTTGGGCTGAAGCAGCGCTTCTACTCATCTACATGTTGATTACAGTATATAAATATATATATGTGTATAGAAATAGTCATAATTTATATTTCCATTGATGTGTCCAGTCTGAAACTGTTTTTGATAGCTGTGTTCTGCAAATGGTATGTAGGGATCTCCTTAGCCTATGTACTGTTTGATCCTGGGACCTGGTGGGCCAGTTTGCACAGTGAGGTTCATGTGTGTGTGTATATGTGTGTCCAGAAGTGTATTCTGTATGCATTTAGTGCCACCGCGGTACACGGCTGGGAGGGCGTCAGGGCCACATGAAGGGACGTAATCCCCCTGCTGGAGCTGAAGGGGGGGTGTAGCAAAAGAGAAAATGAAATTTAAAACGAATCATATTCCTAGTGTAGAGCTTCATTTAGCACTTTCCAACCTTTTTGATGTGCAGAATGTTAAAGGATGCAAAAATGACTGGAGAAATGTTAGTATATTTTTGTACAGTGAAAACAAGGACCTGTATGTTTGGGGGTGGAGGGGTGGGGTGGGGTGGGGGGGGGGCTGCTCCGTATAAAGAAAACAACCAACCAAACTAAGTCAAACTATTTTTACTATCATATAGTTCTACTGCAGCTTTACTCAGAAATATTTTTCCGCTCGGCAGATGAAAAAAAAAAAAGGACGCTTTCCTGTTTTCGTTTATTTTTTTTTCCCTGTATTTGATTTTGCACCTTAGTGAAAGAAAACCTCGACTGACTGCGTCTTGGTCTCGTGATGCATTTTAGAGAACACACTTCGAGATTGTGCAAGCCCTACTTGTCTTTTTGAGTGTTTTAAAAGTTATAGTACCACGTGTCACTGAAACAGCAAAGAGAAGAAAAAAGAAAAAAAAAGAATTGCGGAGAAAGAAATACATGTACTCGTTGTTTCAGAGGCCTTAATTGGAGGGGAGAGTCTCAAGATTTTTTTTTCTTCCTATTTTTGAGTGTTATTAGACATTAAAATGTGTTTTATTTACTTTTATTTTCGCTGCATTTATTAGGTAGTGATCATGTAATCAGGAGAGTAATGGAAAGTAGTTCTGTGTTATTATGTTTCTGTCATGTTATACATGTGTGAAGTATATTTTTTTATTCTGTTGAAGTAATATAAGTAAGTACCCTCCAGAGAAGTGAATAAAACCAGAGTAGTCATCATGGAAAGCTAATGGCAGATGCAGCCGATGTTATCTCCTGTACTTGTGAATCTAAATTTGCCTTTTTCTCTGTGTAGTCTGTGTAAGAGGTTGTTTCTGCTCAGTTTTTAGTGCTCATCTGGCTGTGGGGTCTAGTGTTGTTTGGTTTTGGACAGGTGATCGCTGTTGCAACCATGACTATGAAATACAGGTACCTTGCAAAACGTCTTGGATAATTACATGATTTGGTCTTTGAGACATTCTGCAAATGTCTCCTCTTTGTCACTGAAAGAAGCAAATTCCTATTTTTGATAGTGAATGCAACATGTGCCATTTTAACACCTCTTCACCCTGGGCTTACTTCTGTTGGTCGGAGAGATTAATAAAATGCTACAAAAATGAGTAAAATATGCACAAAATAGACCATTTTTATGTCATTTTAATGTTTGCTGTTACCTCATACACAGTACATTCCAAAATGAGATTTGTTATATGACATACTACCAAACATATCACTTTAAAATGTTCGCTATGGGAAAACTGTATAATCATAGATATGTATCTAAAGTGTATCTGTATAGCCATGATATCTACAACAGATCCATGCACAATAAAAGATTTATAATTCTTAAACGTGTTTGATGTTTGGCCATATATTTGTTTCTGAAGGACCCTCGTGTGTGAAGAGCATCGACCGAGCGGCTGTCACCCGTTTTTAAAAAATACAGCGGGAGATAAATGCATCAGCAGACGGGTTAACTGTCTTGTTTAGAGATCGCAAATTGGAAAGCTGCGAGACACACACCAGAACGAGCTCGCAGATTTCAAACAAAGTGTAATAATGACAGCGGAATCAAAACATTCCCAGAGGACCTGGGACTTTTTTCCTTTTTTTTTTTCACACTTACTGGGTCTGTTTTACTGGCGGAGGAAGGAGACGAAAGCCTTTAATCAACCCCAGTTTCAGCCAAAATGATCACCCGGCAGACCAAAAGCTCCTAAAATGGTCAGTATGAGGGCGTTCTGACGCCGACGTGACAAGTTAGCGCAGGGGCAGGTCTGCGTCGAGGCCGCATCTCGTTCGAAAGCATTTAAAAAAAAAAAAATGGGGGGGACTTTGAGGAGCCATTGGAACCGGGCTCGTTGAAACATGCGCGTCCAGCGTCACCCGAGACCGGGGACGAAGCGGCGGAGCGCAAGCGTGGTCGCCCAGCAGGTCGCCCAGCAGGTCGCCCAGGCCCCAGTCATGCATCTCTGCAGCTGAAATCGGATCAACCTGTTGATCAGGAACTAAAAATGGAGCTTCTTTTCAGGCTCATCTGAAGCAATTATCCACTTGTGTTGATCCTCCCGTTGTTTGCACTTTTCTGCCAGACGGAGGATTCAAACATATCCTCATAGTAAAAAAAAAAAAAAAAAAACGGATCCAAACCCACGAAATCCACTAATAAATATAACTCGATGTGGTCGAAACGCTGGCCGAGGTGTATATTTTTTTCCTTATGAAGACATACCAGGCCAACAAAAACTGTTGAAATGTGGTTTATAACAAGCCTGACAGGTAGGCTGAGGGTGAGGAGGAGGAGGAGGAGATGAGCCGCCGGGCTGCGAGGAGTGATGAAGCCAAGCGGACACTCAGGTGGGGCTTGAGCAAACACACAACTCTTTTTTTTTTTTTTTTTTTTATACCCCCCAGTGATGACTTCCAGATGGCAAACAAGCCGAGATCCCCCCCCCGTCCCCCCCAGCTCGGCCCAGGTGAGGGTCTAAATCTGCATTTATTCAGAGAGGACCCCCCCCCCCTCGCATCATCTTCCTTTCTCATTAGGCTCCGTCAGTGTCCGCAGGCTGAGCATCATTGGATTATGAGGATCAATAGAAAGACACCCAGAGAGAGCAGATAACCTTGTTTGGTCTCCCTGACTCCTCTGGGGGCTGTGGAGGAGGTGCTCTTCTCCTGCGTCTCTCATCAGCGTCGCTGAGCTCCGGGGAGCGATCGGGCCGCCTCATCACACGCTCGCTGACGCTCTTGGTCGTCACACGTTCGAGGCAGAGAGAGACCGAAGGTAAGCCCGCGTACGTGCTCTGTCTCAAATGAACGTTTTGCTCCTTTGCTTTTCACTTTAACAACGAAAAAAACAAAAAAAGGCTGCAGATTCTTTGGGTTTTAATGTAGTTTGGAATAGTTTGAAGGGGGTGGGTGTCTATTTAAAATCAGAATCGAGGAAGAGCTGTGAGGGAAAAAGAAACTCTTCGTCTTAAAGGAGGGGTGCCTCGAATGTTGCTGACGCCACAACGTGTCCTCCCAGCAGGTTAGAATGCCCTGGACCAGACCCCAGGTGGACCTCCACGCCGCCGCGGCCGAGACCATGGACCACTACGCCACGGACGACCACCACTACGAGGGCTCCCTCTTCCCCACCTCCACCCTCATCCCCGTCACCGTCATCTGCATCCTGGTCTTCGTGGTGGGCGTGACGGGCAACACCATGACCATCCTCATCATCCAGTACTTCAAGGACATGAAGACCACCACCAACCTGTACCTGTCCAGCATGGCCGTGTCCGACCTGGTCATCTTCCTCTGCCTGCCCTTCGACCTCTACCGCCTGTGGAAGTACGTGCCGTGGCTGTTCGGCGAGGCCGTCTGCCGCCTCTACCACTACATCTTCGAGGGCTGCACGTCGGCCACCATCCTCCACATCACGGCGCTGAGCATCGAGCGCTACCTGGCCATCAGCTTCCCCCTCCGGAGCAAGGTGATGGTGACCCGGCGCAGGGTCCAGTACATCATCCTGGCGCTGTGGTGCTTCGCGCTGGTCTCCGCCGCCCCCACGCTCTTCCTGGTGGGCGTGGAGTACGACAACGAGACGCGGCCCGACTACAACACGGGCCAGTGCAAGCACACGGGCTACGCCATCAGCTCCGGGCAGCTGCACATCATGATCTGGGTGTCCACCACCTACTTCTTCTGCCCCATGCTGTGCCTCGTCTTCCTCTACGGCTCCATCGGGTGCAAGCTGTGGAAGAGCCGCAACGACCTGCAGGGCCCGTGCGCCCTGGCGCGCGAGAGGTCGCACAGGCAGACGGTGAAAATCCTGGGTGAGTGCCAAACGGGAGGGGGGGGGGGGGGCGGACGAGGAAATCCAAAACCAGAAAACCCGTCGGTTCGCCTTCCATTGTCACCCAATGGGAAGAGCAAACAGGCCGACATTCCCGCAGTCCTCGGCAGAAACTCCCAGTCCTCTGGTCCATGCCGCTTCACCCCCGTCCCTCCTCAGACCTGGCGTCCACATATGTGGACATTAGATTTAGGGTCACCTATAGTACAACAGCTAATTCTGCTTAGTACGGGGCCAAATGTCCACATGCAAGGACCCTGAAACATGAATGTGGACATCATTGTCCCTGTATGTGGACACCATTGTCCCTGTATGTGGACATCATTGTCTCTGTATGTGGACATCATTGTCCCTGTATGTGGACATCACTGTCCCTGTATGTGGACATCACTGTCCCTGTATGTGGACATCATTGTCCCTGTATGTGGACATCATTGTCCCTGTATGTGGACATCATTGTCCCTGTATGTGGACATCACTGTCCCTGTATGTGGACATCATTGTCCCTGTATGTGGACATCATTGTCTCTGTATGTGGACATCATTGTCCCTGTATGTGGACATCATTGTCCCTGTATGTGGACACCATTGTCCCCACAAACCACTTGTTTCAAAACATTGTTAAAACATGATTCTCAGTCTTTACACTTATCAGGTCCAATAATCCTGAATAGCAAAGATAAATTAAAAATACACATCCAGAGAGAGCTCGGGTCTCAGGAGGTTAACTGACGCGACAACCAAGAATAAGTGAAGCCGAGGCCAGGCCAGTGAATTATTCGGTATCGGGGGGGGGGGCGGACTGCATCCTGCTATCGCTCCTGCTGTTCGGCCTAATTAGCAGCTCGCCTGTTTCCTGCAGTAAACTCAAAGACCAAAGGCTCGGGATATTAATTAGCCCGGGACGCGGCGCTGCGAGGCATGTCACGCACGTTCGTTGAGTCGAATGGGTCGGTCAGAGGACCCCCGTCCCTGCTCCCTAATGGGAAGCGACGCCCCTCTCGCGGCCTTTCGCCTCAATCCTTCCTAACGTCGCTCCTCCTCAACCCGGAGCGCGGGCGCTTCGTCTCTCGCCGCACGACAGCCGACTCGCGTAATTGAATGTGTTGTTGAGACGACAGACGCGTCCAGACAAATGAACCCGCACGTGTCGTAATGCTGTTAAGGCGCGCGCGCGGCGATCGCTCACGGGGGGCAAAAGGGCCCGAATCCTGATGAATGTGGCCTTCTAATTAGCACTGACTCTCTCTCTCTCACTCTCTCTCTCTCTCTCTCTCTCTCTCTCTCTCTCTCTCACTCTCCCACTCTCTCTCACTCTCTCTCTCTCTCTCTCTCTCCCTCTCTCTCTCTCTCTCTCTCTCTCCTCTCTCTCTCTCTCACTCTCCCTCTCTCTCTCACTCTCTCTCTCTCTCCCTCTCTCTCTCTCTCTCTCTCTCACTCTCCCACTCTCTCTCTCTCTCTCTCTCTCTCTCTCTCTCTCTCTCTCTCTCTCTCTCTCTCCCAGTGGTGGTGGTGCTGGCCTTCATCATCTGCTGGCTCCCCTACCACATCGGCAGGAACCTGTTCGCCCAGGTGGACGACTACGACACGGCCATGCTGAGCCAGAACTTCAACATGGCCTCCATGGTGCTCTGCTACCTGAGCGCGTCCATCAACCCCGTCGTCTACAACCTGATGTCGCGGAAGTACCGCGCCGCCGCCAAGCGCCTCTTCCTGCTCCACCGGAGGCCCAAGCCGGCCCACCGCGGCCAGGGACAGTTCTGCATGATCGACCACAACCGCACCCTGGACGAAAGCCTGGCGGGGGTCTGAGGGGTGGGGGGGGGCCCTCCGGGACCGTTCTCTCAGGGATTTCAGCACGGAGGCCAAGAGGAAAGGTGTTAAAGGTATTAAGATGTTACCTTTGGGGGGGGGGGGGTTCGACTGGACTTGAATACACAATCAGAACACAATCCCAGTGCAGTTTAAATTTAAAGATGTCTCTCTTGTTTTTTGGAGAGAGTGAATCCTTCATCTCTGCTTCATCTCTGCTACACACACACACACACACACACACGCGCACACACACACACACGGCATTTCAGATCACATTCAGGTTAATTTATCAGCCGCTAATGAGCCTCTTTATTAATGACAGGAGCATGTTTGCCACTTCAATGTGATGGAGCCGACTTTATTTCATACATCAGGAGCATTTGCCGTACTGTTTGTTCTTATAAATCAAGCAAGCCTATTAGCTGTGGGCCATTAATTGTTGGGATACGTGAGACAGAGAGAGAGAGAGAAAGAGAGAGAGAGAGAGAGAGAGGTGTCCACCATCTCCCAAGACAATATGGGCAACATTAAGTTGATAATAAATGATTCTGAAAGTGGAGGAGCACTCGGTGCGTCCGATTGCGAGGCCAGCTGAGCCTCGAGGAGTCACGCCTGCCTACGTGTCAGCCGCCGCATACGATCTGGCGCCGCTATTGTATTATCGAGGGCCTGCGTTAGATTTACGCCAGCAGCCAGCCTCCCCGCGTGCTCATATTCAGATGACCAGCCGCTCCTCGGCGCAATTCAAAGAGGGAACGCAATATTAGACCCCCATTAGACGCCGGCCGTGTTGCTTTTGTCGATTCCGCTTTATTGCATCTCTGTACAAAAAAAAAAAAAAAATCATCTTTGCTGCAATTATTCCCTTCAAACCCTCGACTGATCTGAACAAAGAAGGGCCAGGAGGTCATAGGTCAATCTGTGTTTCGTTATGTTTTTATGATGAGTGCCTGTTTGCATAATGAGCTTAGCTTTTAGAGAAGCTTTTTTTTTTTTTTTTTTTCGGAAGATGGAAACAAAAAAAAAAAAAAAGAACAAAGTGTATTTCGTTGTTGTCGTTGACTCATCTGTAGCTCGGTGAGGTCGTGACCCTTTAAGCTAAATGCTGTTTGCCTTGCATCCCAATGAAGCGTGTTTTGTGATTTTTATTTTTATCAAGATGTTGGATCACCGTTTTTTTTTTTTCCTGTTTAGAAGAAATGTTGCAAATTGATGATGAAAGCTCTACAGTTGAAAATGTAATGCCTCAACATCTTCTTCAATTCAAATGTGGAATTAGGGGACCTTTGACATCGTCAACGCTGCCGTTTCTTGAAGTTTTCCAGGCAGTGTTATTTTGCATGTGCCTTTATGATTTAAATAGAACTTTAGTCGTGATTTATCCATGTTTTCCAAGATGTGGTTCGCTGAAATGTTCACCCCATTTATCTCTGTCAGGCCCTCAGAGCCATGTTTATGCCTCACAGTCCTACACAAAGACAGATCTGCTGGCAGCACAAATTCCTCTGTTGGTTATTTTCGTTGCTGATAACAAAAATGTCTGCAAGCAGCTCACGCAGAGCTGTCGACACCTTCCTCGGGCTCCCTGCGCATCGCCTCAAATTATTTAGGTCTGAAAATAAACAGTTTAGTCACTCCATCTCTCAGTGTTCCTTATTTGAGATAACTGTCCAACAATCTCTGGGAATAAAAAAAAAAAAAAAAGTAAAAAAAAAAAAAAGAAATTGTGTTTCCATGGAGAAAAGTTTGTGACTGTCATGGGGTTTGCATCAGATAACATAGCAGGAGAACTGTGCATCTAGTTGTTAATAGACCTCGTAATATTTTCAGTTTATATCTGCTGGGGGAATCATGTCTTCTGACACAAACTTGAATTAACAAATCATTTTTCGAGAGATTCCTTTCGTCACCACACGGTGGAGCCAGAGAGGCGCGTTTGGAGTTAGAGCGTAAATATCCAACAGGTAACGGAGACTTTTGAGTTCATCAGGCGTTTAAAACTGTTTGTTTTTTTTTTTTTCCACTGGTGGCATCTCAGGCTCTGGTCTTTTTCTGCAACCGCAAAGCCGCTTCACCTGTTAGTGTAAGTGTGCCGACCACGATGACATTTATAAATCTTGCCTTTGTCCTTCTTGTCTTTCTGTCTCTCGGGCACTCTGTTATTTGTCTCCTTCGTGTTCTAATTAAAAGTCGCGTGGTGGTCAGAAAACCAGGGTCAACATGCAAAACGCAACTCTGCAAAATTGAATGTTTGTGTACTCTAATAACTGCGAGGTCCTGCAACATGTGCAACTTTCAGTTCATATCTGTAGTTCGTTGCCCTGTACTTCTGACATGTGCAATGACAATAAAGTTGAATCTAATCTAATCTTTAAAAAACAAAGGATAGATACACTTATAGAGTTATGTTGATGATACAGAATTTTAATTCTATTAAAATGACACAAAAATGCTTTCATTTTCATTTTGAGCTTTGAGTCTTATTTTGAAGGGCTGCAGCAGAAGTGCTGTTGCTTCTTCTGCTGAACTTAAGTGACAGTGTTGGGGAGGGGGGCTGCAGCGTGTTAAAGTTGTGTCCTCCTTCTCGGGCTCCTCATAGAAACACAAACACGGTGCGCTCCTCCGGCTCCACACAACTTCCAGGGAGCTTCACTTCACAGCAGGCGCTGAGACAAACGCGTTCACCGGGATGGAGGTAACAAACACTGCATATGATTCTGAATGTGGTTACTCTCTCTACTTTTTTTTTTTTTTTTTTTTTAAATAGTCTTTGCATACCTTCAAACGCTTCCTTACCATCTAATGTGGTTTTGTGCAGATGTGTGTGACTGGAGCCCAAACAGTGTTTTTTTTTTTTTAATCACCTGCTGGATATTAATCTGAGATACATTTCCTGAATGATGTCGTGAACAGAAAGGAAAGAAATCTAACCAGAGAAACACAAAGTGCACCGCTCTGCTTCCAACACCAGCTAGACGTGATAGTTTCTGTGATAACTGTAATATTTCCGCCCTTCCAACTGTGTGTTTTGCCTTTCTGTGTAATCTCTTTGATTATCAGCTATTTTCCACTCATCCTCCTCCTCAGCTGACAAACCCACATGTTGGGTTTTTTTTTTTGTTTGTTTGTTTCTTTTCATATTTTTCTTTTTTTTTTTCTTTTTAAATGTCTCTGACCACTCGCCTTCACGCCTGAGTAAAGCCTGCTTCTCTCCGGACGCCGGAGGCCTGTCCAAACGTCTGCTCACAGGTTTTTTTTTGGCTTTTTTTTTTTTCTTCTTCTTTTTTTTTTCCTGGGGGATTCGCTCGCAGGTTTCGCGGGCCTCCTCCCTCTGAAAAACAAGCTGTTCCCCCTCAGACGTTTTTACATCATTCTCGAGGATTTAATGTCATGTGGCAAAAAGGAAGAGAAACACCCATTTTCCCCCCAAAGCACGTGAGGGAGCACATTAGTAATTTACCACAGAGCCACTCTCAGACTCGCTCCGGCTCACACAGGCCTCATTCTTCCTTCTCCCAAATTTAAGATGAAAAGAGAATCGGAGAGATGGTCCACATCGGTCTATTTATTTGTTTTTAATCTCTCCTCGCGATCAGGCCGAATGCGCAGCTCATTTCGGTGCTGATGGCCCCACGGCCTCCGGTCCAGCGAGCTCTCCACCTCCACCGGGGTCAGGCAGGGTGGTGCAGATGTGGCGGAGCCTCGGCCACATCTGTAAAGACCTGTGTTGTGTTGCCGGTTGCGGTGTGGGTGTGTCGCCGCCGCCGCCGCTGCTGACATCATAATTTACCTCTCATTTCCTGTCTCCTGAAAATAAACAGGAGGCGTAAAATGGACAGGGTGGGTTTTTTTTTTTTTTTTTTTTGGTTTCCCCGTCCTCACGCTGTGAAAGTCTCAGAAAATTGACGGTTTCGGACCGGCGTCCGTCCACAGGTCGTGGCGTCAGCGCGAACTAAAGAAGATCTTCTCTGGGCTGCATCGGCTTGACCTCCCCCCCGGGGGTGGGGGCACGTGGGCCGCGTCCCCCACCCCCCCCGAACGGCGTCCCGAAACGATCCGTCTTGTGCGTTTGTGGCCCCCCTGACTAAGTGTGTAGGACTGCTGGATGGGCGGTCTTGATGGGAAAAAAAACCAAAAACAAACCCAAAGCCCGGTGATGGGGGTTGCCGTTGCTTTGTGAACCATATGGCGTGCACATTTATTATGTAATCTACAGTCAGGTTAAGAGACCAAGAACACAGGAACCCCAGCCAGATGTTCACTAATGGCTCAGCAAGCTTGGCCCTCCTGACATATTTATCATCATAATGTCCAACAGGGCGTGGCAGTGTCAGTGAAACATTATATTTAGATCAGGGGATATTTAAAAAAGAAACGGGCTATCGGGGATGAGGTCATGCAGGCCGGAGCGGTGTGTGTGTGTGTGTGTGTGTGTGTGTGTGTGTGTGTGTGTGTGTGTTAAGAGAGATAGCCCGGGTGGGCCTGGCAGATAGGAGAATGGACACACATGCAAAGACACACACACCTGCTGCTGTGTTTCAAGAGGTTATGTCATGGCTGGATTACATGTGTGCTCGGTGGAAACCTTGGCCCGTGCACACGGCCTGTGCGTGTGCACGGGCGTTGCACATGCGAGACGCGTCTGGAATTACCTCGCGCCCCGAACCTGTCGAACACATCTGCAGCGCGAGCGCGGTCGAAGTGGAAAAACACGAGACGCGCGGTTGTAAACGCAAGCGCGGTCTTTACTACCTTTTCGCGACGGAAAAAAAAAAAAAAAAAATTAAAAAAACCCCCCCAAAAAAAAAACAAGTTAATCTGTCGACCAGCGAGGGGCCTGCAGGAAGCTACGGTCATCGCTCTTACGTCGCGGGTCTGGTGGGAAAAAAAACCCAAAAACTTTAATCCCGAAAGGCCATGGCGGGAAGATGAAACCGATGAGGTCGAGGACGTCCTGCCTGCGCGGTGGCCCCTTGACCTTCCACCGAAACTCTAACAGAACAACTCTGACTCCTCTCCTCTCCTTCTCCTCCTTCTTCTCCTCTCCTCTCCCCCTCCTTCTCCTTCTTCTCCTCTTCCTCTCCTCTCCCCTCCTCTCCTAGCTATTCTATCCTCTACCTATTCTCTCCTCTACCTGTCCTCCCTCTCCTCCTCTCTCTCTACCCATCTGTCCATCATCAGGAGGGTCCCCCTACATGAGCCTGGTCCTGCTCAAGGTTTCTTCCTGTTAAAGGGGAGTTTTTCCTTGCCACTGTTGCTTGTCTGGGGTTAGGCCCTGGACTCTGGAAAGCGCCTTGAAACAATTTTGATTGTATAAGACGCTGTATAAATAAAGATTGATCGATTGATTGATTGATTGACACGAAGGATCCGCTGTGTGAAATCCTGTGATGATCGGATCCAGGAGACATCAGAGCCCGTCCGTCTGATCTCTCCGCGCAGCCGAGGCCCGTGTGCGTGCGTCACGTCTCGGACTTTCTCGTACGTAACGCGAGAAAACCCCCCCCCCCCAAAAAAACCCCCCTCCGACGCCCTGGCAGAGAGGGCCCTGGAAAAGTGAGGTAGTCGGGACGAGGCTCGCTCCAAACATCGCATCACTCTTCCCGGACGAGCCCCAGAAGCGAAAGGTGCCCCGTCTGCCCCTGAGGTGGCGTCGGGCCGCCGGGGTCCCGCGCTCGCCCGATTGAACAGGATCCCTCCCCGAGGCTCCGCCCCTCCGACCTGTCGGATTCACCCGATCTCAGACCTGCGGTGAGCTTCGCTAACACCTGCGGGGGGGTCAGCCTTTGACCTGCTGCCCGTCTAAAGCAGCTATGGTCGGGTTTACTGGGACCAGTGTCATGTGTTTGTTTGCTTGTTTGGTTTTTTTTTTTCTTTTCTTTTTTTCTTTTCTTGAGGAACTCTTTTCTTGAGTCAGCAAGAAACAACAGCCGGCTTTGTGCACTCAGGTTGCCTCTGCCTTCCGCTTTGGCGTCTGCTGGTCACACAGCGAACCTCGTGTCTCCATCTGCAGTCTGGAAATGCAGTTCCATCCAGAGGTGTTTTTTTTTTTTTTTTTTTATTGCGGTGGAACACTTTGTACAGGCAGGTCTGTTTCAGAAGGGCCGGCGAGCCGTCATTCCCTCATCAGCCGTCGGCTGTGGTCGTCAGAGCTGGTGACGCGATGGTCATCTCGGAATGACAGTTTACCCTTTCACGCGTGTAATGGAATGATAAACTGTACGCAAGGCACATGTCCCACATGTCCTCTGTTGTCTCTCATTGTCCCTGGTCCACACTGTAAACTTAACATTACCTCTAATTATAACCCAACTATAAATACCCAATATATATATATATATATATATATATATATATATATATATATATGTGTGTGTGTGTGTGTATGTGTATTTATATGGGGGTTTTAAATATATATGTGTGTGTGTGTGCTTTTTCTCATTATTCCTCATTTGATGAAATGCTGTGTGTATCTTCAGAGTGTTCAGGCTGTGTTCAGGAGACTTAATCACATGGGTGAGGCGCCACTTGGAGCCATGTTTTTTTTTTTTTTTTTTATAGCTTCTTTGTTTGGGTTCTCAGTCACTCCCTGCGCTGGACGAGGGGATGTTTGAGATGTGGGCTAACATGGTCCGGGGTCGGTCTCTCTCTTAGGGCCGAGGGGGGTTACAGAGCAGAGCTGTGATCCAGGCTCCCCGCGCCGCTCCGAGGCATTTTCCCAGGACATCAGCCCCAAATATAGAGCTCGTCCTGCTTCCCCTGCAGCAGTCAAGTCAAGTTTCCCAGTATTCCGCAGAGCCGAGGGGTCCCAGCTGACTTAAACATATGTATACAATATCCCGCGTACCAGTGTGGCTTTCTGAAATTAAACAGCGACATGTTTGGAGGCCACCGGCGAAATACAGTCGCAGAGACACTTTTAACACAGGAAACATGAACTTTAGACAAGGAATGATTTACGTTATTGCTCAAGTGTACACACAAGCGTGATCTAAAGCCCCTAAAGTTGATCATTTCAAGGCTGCTACAGCTGTTGGTGTTCCGGAGTCAGATGAAAGTGGGTGTATGTTTAAGGGGCTGCTCATTTCCACACTGACCTCAAGTTTGCTCTTAAACATGAACAATGGCAAACGCTAGGACCCAGATTTTTTTGTTTTTGACCCAAACTGATTAAAAGAAGGGCCCGCTTCCTTTGCCAGTGCTGCTGTCAGGAGGATTTTGGCTCTGAAGGAGGATTTTGTTTTCTGAGGCACAGGAAAGAGTTCAACAATCGGAGGTTAAAAAATAATGTGGGTGGTCGCTGATGAGGAGTTGTTTTTTTTTTTGTTTTTTTTTTATCAGCGATGGGAAAACCAAACTCAGAAAACAGCGGATCAGGACACAAAAAGGCCAGATAATGTTGACGGCGGGCCATTGGCTGCGGCTGCAGCACTGGGTGGGGCCGAGGGAATTACATGGTGAGGTCATGAGGATAACGAGGGAAAAGGGAAAATTGTGTCATTAAACGGTGGAGTTTCCTACAAAAGAGGGGGCGACGCTGGTGTTTTCGTGGTTTAATGGCCACGTTCCGTCCTGCAGTCACCTTATCGCGGCTCCACGGAGACGTGGAGCGAGTCATCGGGGTGCAGTGGGAACGAGCCGCTATCAGCTTGGGAAAAGTGGGAGAGGCGTAAAGAAAAGTGGCCAAGAAAACGATAAGAGCGCGAGGCTGCAAGGACAGGTCCCCCCCTCTCTGCCTGATGTGGAACAGCTGCAGAGAGGGCCTCACTTCCTGTGTCCTAACTCACCAAACAGGCGGCGGCGGCACGTCCACCCTCCCCGTGGTGTTTGTCTGCAGGGAAATGAAAGTCCTTATCATCAAACATCTCCTTCCTCTCCTCGCCTTCACGAGAACGCTCGTTGTGAAGATCCTGTTGCTCAGTGTGTCACTTATTCAAACTTCAAATTCAAACGGTCTTCCCTTTGCGTGTGTTCTATGTGTCGTTATTGTTATTATTTTTAATTCCAGGAAGATTCTCCATCCAAGCCCTCCGTGGCTGAGCTGGCTGGGAGGCTCAAAGGTCATATTCTCCCGATGTCCACCACAAATAACGGGGTACGGGACAGTGTTCACGTCTGCTAACATGTAGCAACACATCCAACACATCTGCATTTGATCCTGTTTTTGAATGCGTGCAGATATTTTGATCAAAGAACTTATTTCTAACGGCTCCACCTTTTTTTTTTTTTCTTTGCAGGTACCCTTCCCAAGAAAACCCATGTGCTCCATAAAGTTCCAGAATCAAAAAGAAGAGAATGAGGAATCAGATGTGAGTCTATTAGTGTTTAAAAACCAGTCAGTCTCAATCTCAGAACCACAGCATGTACCCAGACATGGTTTGGTTGTTTTGCTTTTTAATTACAACCTTACAACGTCAACAGTGGATGTGGAAGATATGTATTCTACTTCCCGCTTAAAACATGTGAAAGTTTATCGTGTGCCGTTCTTATTCCAGTGACTGAAATGTCCCGTATTCCGGTGTTTCTGTCTGTAATTTTCACCAAACCAAACCATGTTGCTCACTCGCATCTGTCCAAATAACAGATTTTTCAACTTCATCCTCACTTTATTGATAGAAACCTTTCTTGTTTGATGTTTTGACAATTAGACTTTCTTGGGGTTTGTTCTGGAAAGTTGGCACTTGCAACAATATGTCTTTTTCAAACAGATTTTGTGTACACTGAAAACCCTGGGAAGTAAATAAGAAGTATAATAAATGTATACATGCATTTATTTAAATGCATTTATTATTATTATTATTATTATTATTATTAACTTTTTTGTTTTCTTCCAGAAAACAAAACCGTTCAAAATCAAGCTGAAGAGCTCACCCATCATTGAGAAACTGCAGGTAGATGCACATGCAGATGACCTCATGCACACAAACACACGACTGACCAGTCAGGAGATGCAGAAATCTGGGGCATTAGCGCCCCCTTGTGGCCGTCTGACGCTGGTTCTGCAGCTGAACGCAAGCTGAGAGGAAGGGAAAGAGCTTTTGTCCCCAAAGCCACAATCAGCTCAGATTAATGATCTAATTGGATCATGGGCTGTCCACAGCCTCTGCTGAGGCTCCAACTCTGAGTCTGACCGCCGTCCTCCTTTTAGTTAGCCGCTCACAACGTGGGCAGCCATGGGACAAAAAGGCTGCCGCTTCTCCCTCTTCCTCTTCTCTCCTGTGCAGGTAGGATCCACCACGGTCATCCAGCAGAGACTTGTGGACTGTCTTTTTAAAATTTAAACGTGAACATGTGCCGGGCTGAGTAACACTGTTGCATGTGCTATTTATAAATGTTCAAGTTAGGAAGGTGACAGGTGACCGCAGTCTAACTCCGCCTCTTTCGTATGCTTTCATTTACAAAATATCCCTCTTTGGGAACCGCTTTCGGCTTGACTGCTTTCGCGTTGACGTGCAGGACAGAATGTAAACACGTTCACTTCGGAACCTCCCTTTCCCACCCCCCCTGCAGGCGAACCTTGCCCTGTCGCCGACTACTCTGCTGCCCCCCGCCAAGGCCCCCGAGGTGAAGCTCCAGCCGGCGCCGCTGTCCCCCAGCACGTCCTGCAGGCCGACGAGCCCCTCCCTGCAGCCGCCGCCGCCGCCACCGCCGTCCACGGAGGAGGAGCAACCCGTCACCTTCGCCAACCCGCCCGAGGGGACCCCGCTGCCCAGCATCAACAAGGTGAGCGCCCTTTTTTTTTTTTTACACGTCCACCTTCGGGGATCGCCGTAAAAGCGCTGCTTTCGCTGGGAAGCACACGCGTGGCTCTGAGGACACACCGCAGGGTTACCGGCTCTGACGTCACGGCCGGATACGGTCGCCGTCCCCGCTGACGCGTTTCTCCGCGGGTGTCCTGTATCTCCTGTTTAAGCAGGACTTGGATAAGCCGGAGCAAGATGCCCCCGTACCACATGAATGCTGCCTGCGATGGGGGATTGAGCACCTAATCCCTTTAGCCTAATTCCACTCCCGTGGCACCGTTTTGTTCGGTCTTCTCACGCATATATGTTCAAAAACACCTGGCATCTCGGATGCTCGCCGTTTAAGAGGCGGAGGTCGATTTGAGGACGCTTCCTGTTGTGCCTGTATAAAACAAAGATGTTTGTTTTGCCCCCCCCCCACCCCCCTCCCTCCACAGACTCGTGCGAGGCTATCGTTCAAGAGGCGCCCACCCACCAGGCGGCACAGGAGGTCAGCCGGAGAGGAGGACCGCGCCTTCGCCCTGGCTCTGTCGCCGACCCCGTGCGACCCGCGCACGCCGACGACGGAGGACGGGGAGGGGGAGCGGGCCCCCGGCGGCCCCGCGGAGGAAGGCGGCGCCCCCAGGGCCCGGGACGACGGGGAGCGCGCGCGACCGCGGGAGGAGGAGGACGCGAAGGCGGACCCGGACGACGGGCGGGATTCGGGAGGGGAGCGGGCGGAGGAGCAAACACAGAACTTGAAGACTATAGAGGAAGAACAGGTTTCGGGACCGCCCCCCGCCGAGGAGGAGAGAGGAGGGGGCGAAGAGAGGCAGGAAACCGTGGTGGAAGAGGGACATCAAGCAGAGAATAGCCAGATGTGATCCGTGTCCGAGCGGGGAAAGAGTGAGATATTTAAGTTATTCCATCATTTCAGAACCATTCCAATAAAATCTGTGGTTCATGTTCATGTCAACACTGGAGGTTTGTCAGACAGAGTCGTGATACCGGGTCAGCCAGAGTCATGTTTATCTCATAACAACAGACGTCTACTCCACTAGACACATGGAAATGTGACAAACGTGACACCTGACCCGGGATTGAACTAAAAAAAAAAGCTCAGCGGGTGTTTTGATATTCTACCAAACCATCCTCGATTTAGGCCGTCTTTAGACACGCCGTGCATGTTTAGGTTTGTCTTGGTGTAGATTTGGACTGCAGCCCCGCTTGTCTTTTCTTTTACCAGCTTAAAAAAAAGCATGTAAATCGCCGCGCTACGGTGGAGCAGCCTAGGCCCCGTCTCCTTGTGTCAACGGGTTCGCCTACAAGATGAAGTATCTGTTGAATCGAGGATTTTCGGTCCGATTCGACCAACTCGGCGAAGTGCGTTCTGTGTCACGAGAGCAGGACCCAGAAGGGTTGCGAGATGCACCGTGTGGCCTTGTCCCGGGTACGATTCCAGCCTGTGATAGCACGGTTGAAGTGGGGACATACCTCCTGACCTGCTCCCCCTGTTTGACCAGAACTGCACCAAAACCGTCGGTGTGACTCCACCAGATTCAGGGACGTTGCTCAATCAGTCCAGGCAGCTGACAAAAAGCCATTTGATAACGCTTCACACTCATTCACATGGGACGTATTTGCCATGGAATTCCACTTAGTGAGGTGTACCTTTGTATTTTTATGTTGACTCTGCTTCATATTAAACCTGTATTCACTCCCATCACCAGACTAAAATGAGTTTCCTGTACGCCCGAGTGATATTGAACCTCTTAATAATTAGAAGAAAAGAAAACGCACAAGCATTTAAAGTGAAGAACGACAAACAAGAAGCTATTGTCATGTGCAACTAAACAAACAGCACGCGTCATTATGAGGTTTCTCTTTTTTTTTTTTTTTTTTTGGAGGGGGGGTTCTATTGTGATTCTTTAGTAAATAGTAAATTAGTAAAGAAAAGGGCGTCCGAAACCTCCACCCGGAATGGGACGAGCCCTCCCTGCAGCGTCTTCGACGTCAGGAGGAGCGCCTTGAGGAGAGCGCACCTGAGCGCGCACGGAGCGCCTGTGCCCCGAGAGCCGCCGCTCCGAGGACAGGGGGAAAAGGAACGAAGCCAACGACAACAACAGGAGCGGGGCTCTTTTAAAGATCGAGAGCCGAGCATCGAAGACTTCTGCGAGATCACGATCGTTCTGGTTGAAGTTCTGCAGAAGTTCTGCGCCACACTTCCGGGTCCAGCGCGTCGAGGGGGGGTGGTGGTGGGGTGGCTCGGCTCCAATGGACGTGGAACTGCAGGTAATCATGACCGACGGCAGCAACGGAGCCGCGCCGCTCTCCCCTCAAAACGTGAGTCCGTGTTTGTTTAAGTTCCTCCTCGAAGGGATCCTTTTTCGTCCCCCGGTCATAGAAAAGGAAAACAAAAAAGTTTGCGCTCTTGTGAAGTGTTCAGGATGGGCGTGGGTGCGTAGGTACTTTCTCGGGCTTGGTGTGAGAAATAATAAACGTCTCTTATGATTTCTTTTCGAACAGTTTCACATTCAGTTTAAATCACAAAAGAAACAAATGACTCCAGGTCTGATGAATAAGATTATACTAAAGCTCTGGTTAATACCTGCATCATTATCATCAGTCAACAGATGGATAAATAAATGAAACCCCGTGTGTCTGATCTTCTCCCGTGTTTCCCTGCTCCTGTAGGTGCTTAATGGAGAGGACGTGGGGCTCAGTATTCCTGAAGCGAATGACGACCGCCTTCCCGATCCGGTGAACTTTGCTTTCTGTTTCTGTTCCCTGTGGGGGCCTTCAGCAGTGAAGCTGACCCTGCCCGCTCTTCTTTGACAGACTGCTGTTGGAGAAACGACGCCCCTGAACGGCGGCCCACCCGCGCCCACATCTACTCCTCGGCAGGTTCCGTACCCCCCCCCTTTGTTTCACTGTCACCATTCAGTAGAATACGTCCAGCAGAGTCGCGGAAAGCCGATTACGACTAGTTTTGTGTCGCTTTCAGGAAAGTCTGGTGTGCAGGGCCCAGAGGGAGCTGAACAGGAAGGTTTTCTGGAAAGTCCGACTATGGATGGTCGTCATCCTCATATTCGTACTCATCGTCGCCATCATTTTGGTCACCCTGACTGTGTGTGCGGGTAAGCTTACAGCAGACGGAAGTCTTCGGTCGTAACGAACGCCGTGGCTTCACACGATCTGTTCAAGCGTCACGCCGCTCTTACCCGAGCTCGTTTGCTTATGCAAACCGCGCCGTTCGCGATCGCCTTGTTTTTTTGAACAGAGCTTTCCTTTTTTTTTTTTTTTTCTTTGCACGTGTCGTGTTTTCCGAACAGCGATCCACGAGGACGAGGACGAGAAATACGACCCCTCGCTGTTCAGAGTTCTTCTGCTTCACAATGGCAGCTTCCAGCTGCCCAACCAGGTCTTCACACAGGACCCGTCCAACTTGAATTCCAATAAGAGCCAAGTCCTCGCTGCCCAGCTTCAAGAAAAGGTTTTTAAGTCATTACGAGCCATATTTTCTCGTGTAATGCTGTTTTTAACTTCATTTGGCCGCAAGTTGAATGACTTCACCTAACGCACAGGTGCTGCTTTCCCAAGCTGGGACATTTGCATTGCTGGTTTTGAGTAGAGGTCACATTTAAGTCAAAGCGGTCTCTGAACGGTTTGAGGTTTTGCGCGCGTCTCAACCCCGCCTCTCTCAGATTGCAGGTCTCTACTCGTCCTCGCCCGCTCTGGGCCGGTATTTCTCCGAGGCCCTCGTAAACGTTTTCAGGTAAGTCCGCCTTCGGGCCGACTCGGAGGTCTGCAGCCTTCCCGTAACCTCTGACCGCCGGGTGTCCGCTCCGCTGCAGGAACGGCTCCGTGGTCGCCGACTACCAGCTGAGGTTCCTCACGCCGGAAGAGGAAGGCGAGCAGCTCAGGCAGTTCACGCTGAGCAGAGAGGTGGTCTTCAACGTCTTCAGACAGTTCCTCCACGACCAGGAGGGGGGCGAGGCCGCGCCGCTATACATCGCTCCAGACTCCTTGCGCATGTCTTAAAGGCATTTCAAGAAAGCGTCGGCAAAACCGACGGGAATCAGTGCACGCTTTCTTCTTCTTTTTCTTTTTTTTTGCTTGTTCCGGTTGTTGAACTGAGTCATCACACCTCCCGCTTGAAACTCAACGCTGCGTGATGTGTCACCCTCCCCGCGCCCACGTGTCTGCAGACGTGCCGCAGGAGGCCGCACCGCCGCGCCGCCGCCACGGGCCGCGTGCTCTCACCACACTCCGAGGTCGCCCGCGAGCTGAGAGGAACGTTCGCTCCGGGGGCCAAAAAAACTGCCGGCGAGGCCTTTTCCTCCCGACGTCCGCCGAGCCTTCCGCTCGGTCTCAGGAGCGCGAAGGTCATTTCCCGTGAGACCTTTTCCCGCAACCGCGGCCCTTGTTTTAACGGAAATGCAGCTATTTGTGTTTGCGCTCGTACCCGCCTGTGGGTGAGAAACCTGTGATGTCTTCCAGTCATATTTATGCGTTGCTGCATTTGGTAACAGTGATCAATACCACGCTTGTGCCAGCGTCTCACACCCACGTGTCGATGGTTGTTTCCTTACGAGATTCTCAGGCCAGAAAGAGATTAGTTCAAGCTATACGTTCTATAGGGCACAGGTGTCGGGAGTTCGGTCCTCCAGGGCCGGGATCGGGCCGGGTTTTCCGACCTACCGGATTTTCCGATCTACCAGGTGGAAATCTGCTTCAGGTGAAGCAGATTTCCACCTGGTAGCTCCACCAGAAGCAGATTTCCACATGGTAGATCCACCTGGTAGGTCGGAATACCCGGCCCGATCCCGGCCCTCAACGACCGAACTCCGACACCCCCCCCTATAAGGAGTTCTAGAAGCACTAAACCACTACACCATGTTGTGTAAACTTGTTTTTTTTTCCTGAAATGGGTGTCGTCAGGTCTGGGGGGGGGGGGGTTGTTTCCCTTCCGAAAAGAGGAAACTTCTCCTCTTGCAGTAACCACAAACAAGATCGTCTGGCCCATCACACGCTGGTCAAAAGGTCAAGTTCAAGCAGAAGTGCATCCCTGACAGCTGAGAGATTAAACCTTATCTCCGTACAGTTGTACTTTTGAGTTTCGATGTCAGACTCGTGGGTTCTGACCCCGACGGTGTCGGCTGACCTCGGCGGCGTTTGCGGTTCTTTTTTTTTTCTTCCTCCCTGTTCAAATATTTCACAAATCCGTTTGGCAGCTGCGAGGACTCGTGCGCCGTGACACAGGTTTGTGGCGTACCTCGCGGCTGCCTTCCGTCGAGCCTCCTTTGATGATTGGCCCCAGATTTACTAAAACGAGACGTCTGAGCTTGGATCACCTGGTTGGTTCGAGCAGCCTTTCGCTGCTTCGGAATCTTTCATGTTCCAACAATCTGTGGAGGTCAGTCGTGGGTCAACCTCGCTGGTTAAACAGTTACTAATCCATTCCGCTGCGTGCTTATCTTTGTCGGGCCTGCCTGTGTTTGACAGCACTTACTGTGACCGTGTTGTAATAAAAAAGATGATTACTGGATAATTCTCAAAGAAAATATTTCGAAACAAAGCACGCAGACGCCCGGGTTCAGGCTGAAATTAAACAGTTTCCAAAAACAAATAAAGCAACAGTGGCAGGATTTAACAGGACAAAACTGTCCTCAGTTTTTACATTTTTTTGTTCTTAACATATTAAGCTAAAAATAATTCATATGTAATAGGATTGATTAGATTTATTTATATCTATTTATATCTCCACTCTTGCCAATCAGCACGTGTAATTGAGGAAGTTTGTCTCAGCAATTAATGAATTAGTCATTTTAACAATTCAGCTTCTCCTTATCTCTGAAGAGCAAAATGTGATTAATTATCAGTAGTTAAAAATGTGTTAAAATTGTCACATCATAAGCTGTTACATAATGTGTTTAACATGTATGTGTTAAACATACATTTATGTAATGTTGAAAGGCTTTCTGTGCATATTCTGGGTCAAGAGTTAAGAGGATCTTCCACTTCAGTGAGGAATCCCCATGGTTATTCCCTCAAGGGTCACCAGGGTTACCTCTGTGCGACATGCAACTTTCTAGGCAAATGTATTTTGCATGGCATTATTGCTCAGGGGAATGAAATGATTGTTAGGAACCTGACAAGTGTGCTAAAGACCAGCAGAATAACGTCAACATATTTATTCCTTTTCAAAACCCACAATTGACGAAAACCGCCAAAAAAAAGTTTTCTTACAAGATTTTACATTGAATTAGATCGTAAAAAGAATGCATAAAATGCCTTTAATTTAAGCTCATCAATAAAATACCACACCCACCACCACCAAGGGGGGACTTCCTTTACTACATTCTCGCTTCCCCGTTACGAAGGGCACCTCTCCCTACTTCAGGGTATGCAGTGTTCCAAGATTCTTAGAAGTGTGACGTTTATCCGATTAAGGCGTTATCTCTTCTTTCGGCTTCCCTCCACCACAGCTTAAGGCGGTAACTTCCTTCAGTTAGAAGTCACAGCCGCCTGTGCTCCGCATCTACTCCCAACCGCGACGCTGCTCGATTCTGGTCGATTCTGGACCAAACGCCTCCGAAGGAATAATGGGAACGCACTGCTCCAGCATGGACGACATCCTGGAGGAGGACATGCACCACTGGTACACCAAGTTCATGAGGGAGTCTCCCTCGGGGCTCATCACGCTGTTTGAGCTGAAGACTATGCTTGAAATGAACGGCATGACGGAAGAGGCCAGCAGCTACGTGGACCAGGTCTTCTACACCTTCGACATGGACGGGGTAAAGAATTCCTCTGGTACCCTTAGAAATGACCCTTTAACCTCTTAAGACCCGAGTTCTTTTTTGATATGCTTTCTTAAATTATCTTCGCCAGCTAGGATTATTGGGACCCGATGAAGTATAAAGACAAGGATATCATATTTTAATAATATTTTGAAACGAGTGGTTTTTGGGGAACATTATGTCCACATGCAGGGACAAACAATCTAAATCTGTAATAATATAATGTTTAACTGTCCTTGTATGTGGATGTTTGACCCCATACTAAGGAGAATCAGCTGTTATATTATAGGTTACCCAAAATCTAATGTCCACATATGTGGACACCAGGTCTTAGGAGGTTAATGCCGCTGCTACTCATGATATCAACCCTCAGAGATCATCTCCTGCAGTCCTTAGTTACAGTTGGTTTCCTCCAAAACGTCCCAACGATTTTAAAAACCTGATTTTTCTTCTTTTTTTTTTTGCAGGATGGCTACATAGACTTTGTTGAGTACATTGCGGCAATAAGTTTGCTCCTGAAAGGAGAAATTAACCAGAAGCTGAAGTGGTACTTCAAGCTCTTTGATCAAGACGGCAATGGGAAAATCGACAAAGATGAACTGGAGACCATATTTAAGGTGATAGAGATTTTATATTTGAACATTTCTGCAGTGTTTTTTTTATTTTACCTTAATTAAAAATACCAGGGAGGGAAAAAAAAAAATAATCTCCTCGTCTTCCGTGAGCTTGGTCGGGTCATGAACTGCACTAATCCCTGCAGTTTCTTAAATAACCTGAATTCTAAATAGGCCTATGGCTCTTGTTCAACTCCTTTTGAAGGCACATTGCTTTCAGCACCACAGTATAGTAAGCCTGATAATAAACATAGAACATTAAGTGATAATTTTATCCTTGTAGATTATGTGCTGTGTGGCTGTGTTTAAAATAAACACTTCTTCTGTCAGGCTATTCAAGATATCACCAGAACGTACGACATCCCTCCAGAGGACATTGTTACTCTCATATACGACAAGATTGACGTCAATGGAGAAGGTAAGGAGCGCATTGCTTCGCATCAGTGTTCTACTGCTCCTGGCATTTCCTCCGATGTAGAATTAGTTGTTTCCCTCTGATGCATTCTTTTCTTCCACTCGTGTCATCAGGTGAGTTGACACTGGAGGAGTTCATCAGCGGAGCGAAAGATCACCCCGACATCATGGAAATGCTCACCAAGATGATGGATCTTTCCCACGTCCTTGAAATCATTATCAAAGGCCAGAAGAAGAACACATAAAGTGAGAGCGCGATAATGGCAAGAGGGTGTTGCACATGAGTAACTGAGAGCCACATCCCACCTTAACCCGTGCACTGTGTACTAAAGGTACTTGACTGAACTGTGCCGTGCAGATATGATCTGGCTCTCTTTGTGTCGCTCATGGGAGGCGGTGAAATCATCCCCCTCTCCTCGCTTGTGCTGCTGCATCTTGTTGTGATCGGGTTGTGGTGGTGTGAAGAGTCTGAACGAGGGCTGGCTTCTTTAGAAGGAATGACACTGAGCAGACTGTGCCCATGGAGCTCTCCGTTTGGAAGGCTTGTGAGAGGGGTGTTGATTTCACATTTTGATAAACAAATTCACATTTAGATGTATTAAATTATGGATTTAAATTACATAAAGTACTGTTATAGCTTTCCTTTTCACCCAATTATTTAGGTTATCACCCAGTGATAATTATTTAGGTTATCACCCAGTGATAATTATTTAGGTTATCACCCAGTGATAACCTAAATAAATTTGTTTTTCCTTTGTTGGTCCTTTAAAAATGATGTAAAAACTAATATTAAGGTTTCAATGCTGCCTTAATTAAAACAATTTCCTAATTTTTTTTTCTCCAAGTGATGCAAAACATTAATAGTCATGTACGCTGAAATGCCACATAATTGCTACATGATTTCACTTGCACTTGTAATTCTTAAAAGATGCTATTTGCAAAAAAAATGTCTGCTTACATGTTTACAAAGATAGACTGTTTGAGCTTGTGTTGAATTGTGTGTTCATATGAACTGGCCCAACTTCCCATCAGCCTCATGTTAAAACATGAAAATCAAGCAGGTTTTGATGTCATGTTCTTTGGAAAACCCAGTTGTTGTTTTTTTTTTTTTAAAAAAAAGAAAACTAAGTTTTTCTTAAAAAAATAAATATACAAATAAAATGAGTCCCATCTGTTTTAATTTTATCCCACAATTGCGTCTACAGACCGTGGTGTAGACTATTTTCTTAATGAAAGCTAATAGCTGAGCTTATTTCTACACTAGATACTGTAATCACACGTCCAAACCGACCATTTATTCCCCCACTGGTTAATAATTTGACAGAGGTTCATTTTGGTGCACAATAATCACGTTGACAAAAATGGCAGGTTGTGAAAATCAAATACAGATAAGGACTTGACTCCACATAGCACTCCTAAACATATCGGATGATGCGATTACGCAACAGGGTGGGTCACCCCACCTGCGCTGTATAAATTCACCAGTAAACGGTCGGGCCTCTGCGCATTGCAGCCATTGTCGCACAGGCACCTCCGACACCATCTGGAATAATGCAGTCCGCTGAGGCCAAATTCAACAAGAACAGCCTCCTCTTGGCTCTGCGGCGGTACACCTCGGCCGTGCGCGACATGGAACAGACCATCCTGCTGCCGAGCCTGCTGCGCGACGTCCCGTCCGACGGCGGCCTGGACTGCGACGCCGCAGAGGAGTCCTGCGCCGACCTGTACGACAACTACCTGATGCTCAAGGCCATCAACTACACAATGGAAAGCGGCCTCATTTCACCCGACAACCACAAAGCAACCAACAGCGGCGCGCTTCACAAGAGCCTGGAACCTGTCCTGGACAAAGACCCGGAGGCCCTCTTTCACTTCCACCTGAAAGGACTGTTCTCCGTGATGTCTGAACTCACCAAGAAGACTCATCATCTCACTGAGAGATACATGGACATCATTGGAGCAGCCAGTTAGAAAACCATGTATTAGCCCTCACCCCACTCAACCCAACAATAAAAGTATGGTGCCCTCCTCTCGCTTTATTTGTGGACTTTATTAACTAAGACTATGATTTAAAGGAATGCATACTCATTTATGTAATAAAGAAAAAAATGCTCAGTTTTCTTCAAGATTTAAATAAAAACATTTTATAACCCCATGGCGTCGCCCATTAAAAGTAATTTAAAGCAGAAACTACAGGTTTAAGGAATTGTTTATTTACATAGATAGATCTCTAGCACTAAATGACAGAAAGTCTCCAAAGAAAAAAAACTCTTCAAGTAGACGCTGGGTTGTTCCTGTCCCCACCTTCACTGGCTGCAAAGGTTTAGCGCACAGGAATGAAAGGCTCCACGATCTCTGCAAAGGTCTTTTTCTCTGGTGAGACAGAAATAAATAAAAACATAAATAAACAGACATCCGTGTTTGAAAATCCTCTCTGGAGTACAGACTCATAACAGGGGACCTGATCACAGCTGCATTCCCTTATATCGTTTCCAACGTGTCTGATCCATTGGAATTAGAAAACACACCATTAATCAGGGGCAAGTGTTTACAGGGCATAAACAAAAAAAAAAAAACAACCACTGACCTTTTGGAGGAAAATCCTCCGGGTGGAGGTTGATGTACTCCCTCATGTCTCGATCAAGTTTGGCATTCACATAATTTTCATACTTTGTAAGGTGGTAGCCCAGGAACCATCCGATTGTCGTAAACAGGACTTGCCTATGAGCACCTTAACAACAACAGAAAACAGTGTCAAGTGTGCTGAACCGTAACAGAGGTGTTCTAAATGTAAATCACTGGTTATAAACAAGATGTTGATGCATCCCCCAAAACAATACAGGAGCAGCAACCTGCTCCATCTGTACAGTACATGCCACAGCGTGCAAATTTGCGATAAAATGACCGATCTGACATATTTCTGACCTATCGCATTAAAAAAAAAAAGAAGGGTTAATAAGCGTATTAACCTGACTTTAGCGGCGGCCTGTTGTTGATGGCATTCTGGAGCATAGCGGAGAACCAGCCCACGCCGGCCAGCCACACCGAGTTCCTGTTGACGATTCCCGGCGGAGGGAGCGACTTCCCCTCATCCGGTATGATGCCCATTTCGATCGAATTTCAGTTCTGAAACTCGGATTTTGAGCAAATTTGAGCGTGTCTCCTTTTCGCGATCACCTCTCGGAGGAAGTCAAGGGCACGCTGCGCAGCCTTGTGAAACATCCGGGCGAAACAAACGAGGGGCAACCTTTGTTCCGAGGTGTATTTCGCCTAGCAACCAACTTTTAGCAGTAAAGCCTATTTGCCTTTTCACAAGACTGTAATTTGATAATTATATTTAATTAGTTTAACATATATATAGCGAATCCGGCGCCTTTCCTATACTTGTCATAGTATCAGTTGTATAGTTAAGCCCAAAATCGGCGTCATTATTGTAATCAACAAACCAATCGTGCTGAATTATTATACAATATTATATAGCATTTATTACAATACAAAGTAGGAGCTCAGAAGGTTGCTGAGTTCTCCAAATGAGCTTATGACATCATTAAGTGTTACACCTCTCTCAGCCTGGCTGCTGCTGCTGAGGAGACACACACACACACACACACACACTACACACACACTACACACTACACACACTCAGCCAGAGGAATTATGCCCTGCCCAGCAGATCCTTCGCTTGTTTGATGAGCTGACCTATGCATACCAAGTGGTTGTAAAATTAAGCCCGGGGAGACCCCCCGAGCTCCGGGTAAGTGCAGATCAAAGATGATCCCGGAGCAATTCACAATTCCGGTTCTGATCTTTTTATTTTGTGGCTTTTCTGTGCTGCGTCTGCAAACAGTACCAAAATGGCCAGTGTGTGTGTGTGTGAGTGTGTGTGTGTGTGTGTGTGTCGGGAGCCGCTGCTAGGCGCTACTTTGGCTAGCCTGGCCCTAAAGCCGAGCAGATCGGAGCACAAATAAAAGGCTGATCGGGGGAAAAAACAGCGACGACAGACTCGTACCGAGCCCGGGGACCGTGAATGTGTTATTTGCGCCGCCGATCAGGCCAGTTTGAAAAGAAGACAGCGACTGGTTGGGGGTGGTTTTAAACGGTGTGTTTAAAAGAGGCTGATGCCTTTTAAACTGGACCTGAAAGGCTGATGAGGTTTGTGGTGGGACTCATCCTGCAGCTCCCGCATGTGTCGGCTTCATGTCATAGATCTGTGTGTTTTTTTTTTAATGCACCCCACTTCTGCAGCCTGGTAACATCGCTGGTGTGTGTGTGTGTGTGTGTGTGTGTGTGTGAGACATCTCTGAAGAGACACACACACAGATCCGTTAGATTCAAAACGAGCCCTGAAATCTTCTCAGACACCACCATCAAAGATCAGAAACATGTCAGCAGCTTCAGAAAACTGACCCCCAGGCTCAATGATCCTGTGTGATTTCACCCTTTGGGTTAGTGTCCGTGATGTTTCCAGGATACTTTGACAGACGTAAGAGATCCAGTTATGCTTTTATTGTCTTAATAAGGATGCAAGCACTTGAATCAGCTTCTGCAGCCCTGCAGGGTCCAAATCATTGAGTTAAATGGCTAAAGTCAAGTCAAAGGTGCCTTCTTTGATTTGAACTTATGGCTAATGCATTTGTGTGTGTGTGTGTGTTTTACAGTTTAGCATGAGCATGGAAGATTATGATTACCTGTTCAAAATAGTTCTGATTGGAAATGCTGGAGTTGGAAAGACATGTCTTGTCCGCCGCTTTACTCAGGTGTGTATCAAGGGAGGTTTGTCAAATTTGGAGTCGTTGACCACCTTAAACTGTTTATCACAATGATTATTTTTACAGGGCCTTTTCCCACCTGGACAAGGGGCAACTATTGGAGTAGATTTTATGATCAAAACAGTGGAAATTAAGGGGGAGAAGGTCAAGGTACGGCAGTGGCGAACGTTTGACCTGCACGATTGAATAAACGCTGTTTGGCGACAGGTACTCACGTTGGCTGTTCTATTCTCCAGCTGCAGATATGGGACACAGCAGGCCAGGAGAGATTTCGCTCCATTACTCAGAGTTATTACCGCAGTGCCAATGCCCTCATTCTTACGTATGACATTACCTGTGAGGACTCCTTCAGGTGCCTTCCAGAGTGGCTGAGGGAGATTGAGCAGTATGCCAACAACCAAGTGGTGACTATATTAGTCGGTAAGAATGAAGTTGCGCAACTCGTGCATTCATGTTTTGAGCTTATTTCCACTCAGGTGCATTCATCATTAGGAGCTATAATCTTTATGTGTGTTTATATCTTTATTATCTTCATGTATAATATTCACTCTTTAGTATTTATTAACAAAACGTTGCTCACATGTGCACCACCAACCTCCACCTCTCTCCCCTACTCGGCGGCTCACCGCTCGCATTTCGACGTGAGGAGGGGAGCTCTGGTCGCGTACGCGTGTCGACTGAACGCCGCTCTGTTTCCCGCAGGGAATAAAATCGATCTGGCAGAGAAGAGGGAGGTCGTCCGGCAGCGGGCTGAAGACTTTGCCCAGTCTCAGAGCATGCTCTACCTGGAGACGTCAGCCAAAGAGTCCGACAACGTGGAGAAACTTTTCCTCGACCTGGCCTGTGAACTCATTCGGGAGGCCAAGCAGAACAAGCTGGACAACAATGACACTGCCCCCATGCCTGGAGAGGGTAAAGCCATCAGTTACTTGAGCTGCTGCAGCGTCATTTAGCAGCCCGTTGCTGCGGTAACTCCGTAGGACCGACTGTAAAGGGGAGACGGATGGATGTGCCTCTGTCGCCCCTCAGATGGCATTAAAGTTGCTCCTTAGTCTTGTGATTTCTAGTTTCATGCCTTTTTTTCTTTAAAAAAAAAAAAAGCTAAACTTTAGTTTGACCTTCCAGGAAGAAGCATTCTAAGACGCTGCATTTATGGAGAACTCTTTCCTCCTCCAGGACTATGAGTAGGGCTTTGTTGTGTCTTCATGGCTGGATTTTTGGGTGTCCAGATGTACCATCCATGTTCATCAGCAGTATTACACGATGAAGAGCGCGGCCAGAGTAGTTTGTTACAGACTCCATTTGAACGACATTGTCCCGATGACATTGCACGGGACGTATAATATTACCAGCAGGTAATAAGTTTACATAATGTAAGTTTTTTGGAGAATTATTCACGCTGCAAAAAAAAAAAAAAAAAAAAAATCAGGCTTGCCCTAAAATATTGCACAATCATTCATCTCTCACAGACTGTTTTTTTTTTTTTTTTTGGTTTGACAAATGCACATCTCAGCAGCTCTCAGTGTTTCACGCATGTGTAGTTCCTCGCACCCATCACGACAGACTGTGAAATATTTGTTCCAGTGGAAGTTTTATTTTCTTGCTGCTAAAATACAGTATGTTTTTTTTTTTTTTTTTTTAAATATCAGATAAACTAAATTAACACAATTATGTTCAACCAGTGTTCTGTGACCCTCATTTTTTATTTTTTTTAAATTTCCTAAGAGACTTACAGTGCTTGCAGTTATTGGAATTGTAGTGTTTAAGAGTTGGAAAAGCCTCTGATATTGTCAGCAGTAGAAGTGAATATTTTTTACTGTCTCTTTTACTCATAGAAGTGAATCTTGAGGACTCTGTTGTTGCTGCCTAGTCATGAAATTGTATCACTACCTATTTGTTTAAAAGTACATGTTAATGTAGTTTTGCGCAGGCCTATAACTTGTACATTATATGGTTTTATTGTGGAATTCTTAATTGTCCAGCATGTTTTGTTATAATTGTTAGTGTCTAACATTTTCTTTTATGTTTGCCATAACTGTAAAGTACTGTATTGCACAATGCCATATACTGCACTCTTATTTTAACTGTAACATTTTACTTTTGTTTTGAAATGTAGTACATCCTGGCACTTTGCTTTTATACTTTTTATTTGCAGTAATCCCTTTTTACAACAGATGAGCCTTTTGCTTTGCAGATTGCCTTTAGATTTAACAGCAGTTAGTGTCTTGTAAATCAGCATTTGTCGGCATATGTGGGAAATATGAAGGAGACACTACCTGGACATTGTACTTATTTTCCTTTGTGTACAGAAAAATCTCCAAAACTACTCTGTATAACATTAAATAATGACACTAAAACCCATGTATGTGTGATTGTATTGCTTTTAGATGATTAGATGACTAAATCTTCCAGAAATTCCATTGGTTGGTTAGTTGGACCCATTAGACTTCCATCATATGCTGTTATCAGAATAACTTTACTGGTGCGATTTATATATTTATTATATTTATTTATATCTTTTTTAAAAATATAACATTTCTGCACATTTACACTTAACTTGTGAAATACTACTATTTTACAAATTAAAAAAAAGAAAAACATTTGCTTTGTAAAACCGTATGGTACTTCACAATAACGCCTTTATGGAAACATTTAATGAATGTTACAACTGACCACAAGTGAAAATACTTTGCAACTTCTCAAAGAAGTGCTGCTCAGAAACATTTAGGTTCAAAGGATGTGAACTATTTAGATTTGGAGCGTTTTATCCTCATCTGGATTTAATATTTATTCAGGCGATTCCAATGGTTTGTCCCGCCTTACTCTCTCCTGATTGGCTAATACCGCTGCTCTGTGATTGGCTGGCCGCGCCGCTTGTAGCTTGTTGTAAATGTTTCGAAAGGTCTACAATACCCCCCCCAATTCAAGCCACAGTTTAAATGACGCACTTCAATTCGAAAATAACTTTCTGTATAGTTTTTTTAAAATAGGTTCTAGGAGCGTTAGTTTTGCTCCACGCCTAAAACTTCAATTCCCATCAACCCTTGCGAGCGTATATACGCTCGGACGTCCAGAGGGCTCACCGGTATTTGAAAGCGAATCTAAGTTATTAAAGCGAAGAGAAGTCTGATGTCAGAACCGGAACATCTGGTAAAGTATGCTCTGAAAAATCCCTGCGGGAAGTTTCTGCAAGCATGCTCTCACTTCCTGTTTTACGGAGCAGGTCGTGGACGGAGCGCTGATCGGCCGGGTGTCATTCAGCGTCTGGAGGCCGGCAGCGCTGCAGCCAGGATGGCACCTTTGGCCATGCTTGGAGCCACTCTCGTCCTCGCCCTTTGCCTCGGCCCTTTGCCCGTGAGGGCCCTCAAATCCCAGCTTTTCACCAGACGCGGCGGCCCACCTTCTTCAGCGGGGATCCCCATCAGCTATAAAACATTATACTTTGAGCAGAAGGTGAGCAGAAAACAAAGTCACCCACTTTGTCTCAGGCGATGAAGACTTTGGCTTCCTTGTTCTGGTTATGTTGTTCTTTCACTTCCTTTAATTCTGTGTTATTGCCTTTATTTGCTCTCAAATGTTTGAGTGAATGTCTGGTGCTGCACTTACAGTAGAACAACTTTACACCAACTTTCCTGATGAATTCTTCCTCAGTTTTATTAGTTCTTACTTCGATCTGCAGTTTTGCTGATTTTGTTTTTCTTTATTTACATGCATGCAATGACCTCTTTGTGAGCTGTGGTGTGTAGGACAATAGATGTTTCCCTCTCACTTCCTGTAGTGAAGGGAAAACCATCCCATTAGTCTGTTCCTGTCACTACTCCACTACTGCCTCCATCCTGTCCGGATCCTGGCCTTGAAGGGCTCTCCAGGCCTCAGGACCTTCGTCCATCTACCCACCCGTTATCTTTCCTTCTTCATCCCCTCTGTTCCTCTCCTCACACGCTACCCATCGTCATGGTTGCATGACTTGTGGAGATGATTCACGCGGTCACAAGACCACGGTTCATGTTACAGCTTCACCAACGTTGTTCCAAATCCGACTGAGTCTGTTTGAATTCTAGCCTAGTGTTTGTTCCAGTCTAACAATTTCAGCTCTGTTAAAACAATTTTAGAAATTTCCCCACACAACTAACAAAAAAAAAAAGAACATGTGGAAAAAAAAGAGGTCCAAATAGTGGCTCCTGTATGCAAACATTTCATTGTCAAATGTGTGCTTTTCAAGTGTAACATCGGCTAAGCTTTTTTTAACCATTTGAATAACAAAATTTCATTTGATTTCTTGCTTAATATAATTACAGCTCTCTGGATTTTTCATTTTCCAGTCTGCATCCTGTCTAATCAACCAGTTTGAGCTGAACAGTTGAACTTGACCTGCTTTCTCGACACCCACTGTCATGTCATCTTTTGTTTGAGGTGGCGGGGGGGGGGGTGGGCCCGCTGGGCATCATCATCAACAACAACCTCTTCTCTTTTGACAGCAAGTCTGGCAAAAAAAAAAAGCGATCGCTGTCTCCCCGTTTCAGTAGTACATCTGCTGTTTTTGCCAAAACGGCCGTCGGGCGTTCGCCTCCGTGTGGGACGAGCCTGCGTGAGGAGAGCACACGCTGGCCGTGTCCAGAGGAAATCCTCCAGACTAGCTGGAGTTTGCCTCCAGACAATAAATGGAAGTATCTGTTGGCATCCTCCAGATAGGCTGTTGTGCTTATTTCCCCTCCTGGCTCGGCGCACAAGAGAAAAGCAGCACATCATTGCTGCCTCAGCGGTTGTGGCATCCTCAAATCATTTAAAAAAAATGGAAGCGTTTCCCGCCGCGACCACTTGGTGGCGCAAGTAACCAGGATGGGACTACGTCTTTATTTATTTTATTTATTTTATTTAATTATTTTTTTAAAATGAAAGCGTCTGAAAGCATTGCTGTGTGATGTGCATGCAGAGTGGATGAAAGTGGTCTCTTACACTCAGCAGGGAGCGAGAGGACAAACTGCTTTATGTAACCAACTTTATTCTCTTGCCAATTCAAATGTGACTATTAACAGGGAATTTGGATTTTTTTTGAGCGTTATTATAGAGTGCACGTGTTTCCCGTTTTTAAAACGCTGACGTACATGCACGCCAAACAACTGTTTGACTTTATGAAGGAGAGGAATCGAACTACCCGTTGATTAAAAGCAATGTAACTTTTTTTTTTTTTTTGGTTATCTGTCCCTTGGTTGCCTCGCACTTCAAATCACTGCCAAGCTCTGAGGAGTCGCAGCTTGAATGGGCACATTGAGGCCCTGGAATCTTTTCGCTGTCATTGGCTGTTAAAGTTGCAGCTCTTTTGTGTCTGCAGAAGAAGGAAGTGAGCGAGAAAGGGGAAAGAAAAGTTTGGATTCAGTGTTTGGGGCAGTTTTAAAGCCGAAGCCTTGTGGGGTTCTCTGTGAAATAGTTCATTTCTTCCTGCTGCTGTTTAATAAAGACTTGGGACAGGGAGTTTTGAAAAGGGGCGACTGACCCAAATCCTTGAGGTTTGATGAAATGATTAAAGCTCCGTCCAAACTGGAGCAAATGGGACCTCGTTCCAACCTTGAACGAAATGCCTGCACTTTCACACCACACCTTGACACGGTTCAAGGTCTCCAGCCTCCAGCAGCTCTCACGATACTCGCTGCCATATCGGTTTCAACCTTTTTTTTTCTTCTTTCCAGATCGATCACTTTGGGTTCCTGGAGGACGGCACCTTCAAGCAGAGATACCTCCTCGCCGACAAACACTGGCAGCAGCCCGGAGGACCCATCTTCTTCTACACGGGCAACGAGGGAGACGTCTCCTGGTTCTGCAACAACACTGTGTGTGTTCCACCTGCTTCTTCAGTCTGCGTGCACTGAAAGTCCCAGCTGACGTCTGTCATTGTTTTCCTTGTAGGGCTTTATGTGGGAAATCGCGGAGGAGTTTGGTGCCATGCTGGTTTTTGCAGAACATCGTTACTATGGAGAGTCCCTACCGTTTGGTCACGACTCTTATAGTGTAAGTGATGCTGCGTCAAGTGTACATGACAGCTCTTGGCTAATGTCAGTGAACAAACAGGCTGCTTAAGTCTTTGCAAATTATATTAACCATATGTAAAATTCATCATTGAGGCCCGTGGCTGTACAGATATTTAGCGTTTGAGAGCACCGGAATTGAGCAGCATATTTCATATCTTTATTTTTTTTTATGCAACACCAACAATAGCAACGTTGTCGCGCTAATACCTTAGTCCTCTGCGCTAATTTGACATTTTTACTTTTCATTTGTGTGCAGGACAACAAACACCTGAACTATCTGACCTCAGAGCAGGCCCTGGCGGACTTTGCAGTCCTGATTCAGGACCTGAAATTGACTTTGCCTGGAGCTCAGAACAGTCCTGTTATTGCAATCGGAGGTTCTTATGGAGGGATGCTTGCTGCCTGGTTCAGGATGAAATACCCTCATATAGTGGTTGGGTAAGGTATTCATGTTTCTGAAGGGTGCTTTGGGAGATGAGAGCTATTTCCTCCCTGAGCTTTTCTCAAAGGAAACAACAGAAATGTGGAAAAATATCTAAATTACAGACTTCATTTCGCTTGGCATGCGGCGGTTATTCCGGCTTTCATGTTTTCAATATTCCAGGCTTCACTTGGAGCCTCTCTTTCATTTATCTTATTGATCCTAACTTCACTGTGTAGTCTTAAGAGTTGGATTCAGCAATACAAGGGCATCCTCTCTGTCACCGTTCTAATTATTCTGTGAAGAAAGAAAAGCAAATCAATACATATTTGAATATCTGCTGATTTGATTTCAGGGCGCTGGCGTCCTCTGCACCAATATGGCAGTTTCCTGGGATGCTACCATGTGGCGACTTCTATAAAATAGTCACGCGTGACTTTGCCAAAAGTGGGAGCAACTGTGATAAAAACATCCGGTTGTCATGGAAGGCTATCGAAAATGTCTCTTCTACTGGTGAGTGATGGCGACTTTAAGGTTCCTGCCAACGCCATGATTGGGTTTAAATAAGAGGCTGTTTAATAAATAATTTTTCCAGCCGTGAATGTTAGTTCAGTAGGCCCAGGAAATGCACATTAAAAAAAAAAACAAACAACCAAAGGAATTGTAGGGTGATGAAATAAAACTTTTTGGTCTCTTTCTCAAGCATCTGGCCTTCAGTGGCTGTCGGAGGAGTTTGGTTTATGCACTCCCCTTAAGAGCAAAATTGATGTTGGCGGCTTCAAGAACTGGCTTCAGGAGACCTGGGTGAATTTGGCCATGGTGGACTATCCCTACGAAGCAAACTTTCTCCAGCCTCTCCCTGCGTGGCCCATTCAGGTACGCAAAGACTCGGCCCCGATTTGGATTTATACAGTCGGCATCCAGGGGGTTTCTTCTGTGGCTCCCACAGGTGTTTGTTGTGGTCCTCGAGCTTTTGTTTGAAACAGCCGTCAACGGCGCCCATTAATATACATAAGCTGCTCTGGAGAACGCGAGTGTCCTTTTAGCCGCGCAGCAACAAGTGAGCCACCATTCTTCCCCGCGCACCAGCGCTCCACCCGCTTGCGCACTCCATCAGATCTCTCGAGCGCGCTCACGCGGCAGCAGGGAAAGAGAACGCTCGCCCGCAGCGGCTCCTCGGGCGCTTAAAACAAACAACAAAAAAAAAGGGAAAAAACCCAGCACTCTCCAGGCAGAAGAAAGGTGAATATAAACGGCAGCCGTTGAATGTAACAAACGCTGACAACATTCTTCCTGGCGTAAAGGAGCTGGTGACACCACAGAGGTTAAATTAGGTGCAGCATTTTCAACCACATCACGTGCATAAACCAAGCTCAGCTATTGACCCCCCCTCCTCTTTGTTTGCCTTAAAACCCCTCCACTGTCCCCCCCTCTGAACAATAGCCTCCTCATAAAACTTACACATGTGTGATGCGGTTTTTATTTGCTTGTTTATTGTTTGCCTCTGAATGGATGGCGGAATAAAACACTAAATGGTCATTTGGGGGATTTCTGACTCCACGTCTTTAATATATACGACCCCGATGGGTGGTTTAAGCAGTGTAGGCGGTGGGTGCAGAGAGGAGCTTTTTTAATGACAAAGCTAATGTGATTATCTGAGTGAGTGTGAGAACGGAGTATTGAGGGCTTAGAAGAGGGAAATCTGTTGGCAGAGATGAATGTATAAGCCTAATCCCATCTGAAAAGTAAGGAGAAGATGCTTTGGAGCAGTTTTTCTTTTTTTTTTTTTTTTTTTTTTTTTCCACGGTATAAATCTTTGCTTGGACATGTCTGCGGCCCTCCTCATCCATCGACCACCAACTCCTCCCCGGCCCGCAGACAAAAGCCTCGGTAACAGACTCCAAAGCGGCGCAGCTCCCCTCCAGCCTCGGAACAAGAAAGCTCCGTTTTTTTTTTTTTTGTTTTGTTTTGTTTTTTGGCGGGGGGGGCCTCACAAAGAGTACAGAACAACAGCCAGCGCCGCCGCCACGGCCGCCGCAACCATAACAACACGCCGGCGTCATTAAACATAGACGTCAAATATTTATCGTCCGCCCCCGATTGATCCCGGGGAATCAGCTGGGGTCCTGACGACGGAAAAACCTTTCACTTTCAATGATTTAGCGCGTTGGCTTTAAGCAAATGGGTGCTTTTGTCTCTTCGTGCCAAGATCGGTGTAGTAAATTCAAGGTCAGTCAAAGGAATTCCATATGCAAATCAGGCGCCACCATTTTTTATGTGTGCGAATGTTTTACGGGCCACAAGACAACAACCTTTTCATGGAACAGCACAACATGTTTAAGCTCCGGGAAAACAGACTGTTATGCCCTCAAACTTTTTTTTTTTTTATATATATTTTCAAGGTGGTGTGCAAGTATCTATCCTTCAGTCAGCCCGTACCTGACGACCATCTGCTGCACGGCATCTCCCAGGCAACAAAGGTCTACTACAACCACACGGGAAGTGCCCCCTGTCTGAACACGTCTCAGACGGCGACGGGCAGCCTGGGCTTCCTCGGCTGGTTCTACCAGGTGGGGCAGAGGCGCTCCCGCGCTCCGAGTCGTCCGACGAAGGTCTTAACCGCCCCCCCCCCCCCCCCACCTCGACTGCAGGCCTGCACGGAGATGGTGATGCCCATGTGCACGGATGGCACCCGGGACATGTTTGAGCCCGAGGAGTGGAACTTCCAGGCCTTCTCTGACGAATGCAACGCCAGGTTCGGGGCCAGGCCCAGAGCGGAGTGGGCCAGGGCGGTTTATGGAGGGAAGGACATCTCCGCTCACAGCAACATCATCTTCAGGTAAACACTCCGTTTGCGGTGACCTGACCGCCATCACTACCACCGTGGCCTTTTCTCTTAATCAAGGCTTTTCACTCTGTCCAGATTGGACTCACTGGTTTTAAATTGATGTTGGATGTGGTTGGTGGTGTCATGCTGTGTGGAGAGCGTTCAGTCACTGTTCCTTTCTTGCTGCGTTTCAGTAATGGAGGACTGGACCCCTGGTCAGCTGGTGGAGTGACTCACAACATAACCGATTCTCTGATTTCCATTTTGATTCCCGATGGAGCTCATCACTTAGACCTCCGCTACACCAACGACCACGACCCGCCTTCAGTCCGGGCAGCTCGGGCGTTGGAGGTGAGCTATTTTCGAAAGTGGATCAAACAAGCTAGAAAAACTCACAAGGTCTTTAAAATGCATTAACTCCTAGAGTTGCTAGAATCCAAAAAAAAAAAAAAAAAGTTCCAGAACATACATGAAGTCAACTTTCGTTGGACTTTTATTTGTGTAATGACTGCACATTCAGTTCTGAAACCAAAGATTTTAAATAAAGTGAGTGCATGCTGTCTTTTTTTTTATATTGCCGAAATCAGCTGTTAATGCTACATTGTGGGATTTTTTTGAAGAATATATTCGTCCTGGATTTTTTTTCTTTTCTTTTTATTTGCTAAAGTCTAATGATTCTTGGCTTCTGGGCTCATACTTTTGTCACTGTTTACAATCAAGAAAAGGTTACATGTACAGTTTTAATGTTTACTGAGTGGAATATTAAACTTGACTTGTTCCTGGATGACAACAACTGTCTGATTGACCTTTCAAAGGGTTCTGGTGTTACTGACTTAAAAAAAAAAAAAAGCTACACATTAAACAATTAGATAATCTTTCAAATTGCCTTTTAATTGTGCAGGAGGTCCCCCCGATGCTCTTGCTCTGCTCTCTTTGTCAGGTTTGAGACAGACTAAGGTTCTCCTGTTACTTCCACCTCACAGGAACAATTGCATATGCTCCAGATTTAATAAGACCCCTGTTGGAGGGGGCCAATAAAGCGAGTTGTGGGAGGTTATTGCAGCTCCACCTGCTGACCTCACCCCTGTGGACAACCTGTGGGACTCCCTCGCCGCACATTCATTCTCTGCCTGCCATTAAAGCTCTAAATTGCAACACCAAAGCAGCCCGTAGACTCTGGTTTGTTCCCCCCTGCCAGTAATAATATTAATACAGCTCCTGTGGTGCTGGGGAGGTTGAGAAGGCTTGATGGGAGGTTAAAAGCGAGGTGGTGGATGGAGGCAGGAAACAGCAGCGACCAAGAAACCCTTTGTAGTTTTGTGTCAGTCAGGTTTTTTTTTTCTTGTTCTTTTTGTTGAATGTCAGACTAAAGACTTAAAGAGAATGACATTAAAGACAAAGTAAACTTCTTAACCCCGACTACACCAACCACAGACCTATCTTCACAGCATTTTGCTCCAGAATCAAATGAATTTCTCCTCCGTTGGGGGGGGGGAAAAAAAAAAAAGCCCAGTTAAATGTGGGGGAGGACAGAGTCTCAGCCAATAAATGCCGTCGAAACTTTTCTCAGGACTTTGAGAGGTCATTAATTTCTCCAGCCTTTTCTAAGTGTGTGACACCGGCCATCAGTCAAAGGTGTTATTAGTATTCGCTCCACCCTAAACCCTGATGTCCCTGCTCAGACGGAGACCACACACTTGTAGGAAGAGCTTAAGCATGTGTGTCTGTCACAACTTGGTGAGCTGAGCAACGCAGTGTGACACACACACACACACACACACACGGAAACACACACACACACCAGCGTTGGGTCCCGCTCAACAAATAAATTCCCAAAGAGGCGTTAATGTTCCTGGATGGATTTTTAAGTGCCCAAAATTGGTAAAACTTTGGATGGAAACTTTGGATGGAAACAGATGGATTTTTGCAGTATTCTATGGGGGGGGAAACAAAAAAAAATCCTGTCTCATATTTTAACTTTCTTTTGCCACACTCCTCCACCGACACCCCCACCTACCCACCCACCCACCCACCCCATCAGCATTTAATGCAACAATAGCATCTTGTTTCCGGGATCTGTGCGTCACGCTCAGGGACGTGAATGACTCACCAGCACAAAGGCCACAGCTTTGGGCAGGAAAAGGGGGATATAGTTGTGATGCTGAGTGTGACGACGCCAGAGCCGGACCGAGACAGATGGGAGGTGTTAAACGCTCTGAACTCGCCCGCTGGATCTGTGACACGTTCCGATCCAGGTTCTCTTCTGCACGCATCAATGTGATAAAACCGATAAACGGGATCAATCGGGAGGGCTTTCATCTGCCAGCTGTCTAAACAGAGAGGGATTCTTTGCAACATTTGTCGCTCGCAGATTTGAGAGTTTCTGGGTTTTCTTTTTAGAGGCAGACTTTTTGCTACAGGCCAGAGATAATTAGATCAGTGCTTTCACTGTCTTCTTTCAACAAAATTAGCATAAGAAAGCTGTTTTTTCCTAACAGTTTCACTTTTGTCTCCATCCATCTCTTAAATAATTCACCTCCCACCCCAACTGTCTTTAAATTATTAACCTTTTTTAATTAAAAAAGGAGTCAGAATGATAAAAGAGATGAAAAGTAAATACATCTCAAAGATTATATCAGTCGATTCACTTGAAATTCCATGTACAGTGTTACATTTGGATAAATGCCGGAGGCATATTTGGCTTTTGGACACATCTAACACACTTCCTGTGAATATGTTGTTTACCACAAACGTTTCATACCCGGATTTCTTAAGGTCAACATTTCTTCTGGCACACAAAGTCTGAACTGCACTTTATTCCCCTTTAATTTAACAGCTCCGGCCACTTTTCTAGTTAAATCGACTGTTCATTATTGAGAGCTATTCTACGAAGGGGTTGTGAGGTGCAATTTAATGAATCTCTGGCACAAAGCTCCCTTTCACAGCCGGGACGAAGAATAGAGGCTATTTAGACCCTGTAGGGCTTTATGTCAAAGGCAGCCCATAATGGTTGTCAGGCCAGGGCAGATATTCCCACTGGCCTGGGAATGCACCAGGAATCAACTTTTGCCATGAGCAGATTAAGACACAAGCGAGCGGCCGGGGAAGATTCGCCCCAACAGCAGCATGTGTTTGGGTGCAGAGTTTCTCACCACAGCGGAGCCTTCGTCTGATGGCTTCTGTTGTTTCGCTTCCAAATGAGCAGCAAACGGGCCCGCGGGCTGAGTTCTTTTCAGTCTCACGCCGTCTAAAATGCTGCTGGATCACGAACGCCGGCAGCGATTCATCGAGGATTTCTGCAGTTATTGCGATGCCAAGCTTATCTGGCGTGCGACTGAGGTGTTTGGATGTTTGGGGAGGCGGGGGGGGTTAGCTCTGCGCTGAAAAGCCGCTTCTGTCGCCTCCAACCGGCCTGGTGTCCCCTCGCGGTTACTGTAACAACCTCCGGGCCCCCACGGCCGTGTTTTGGTTCAGGGCGCATGCAAACGGTTAAACTTGGGTGAAAGTTCTGACGGAGGTCATTGTCCCGAACTCAGCAGGAGGGGTTTTAGACAAATCCCCCCTCGCATGCAGGTGGTCGGGCACAAGCAAAGAGTTAAACCCTGTGGCCCCTTGGCCCCTCCCCTTTGATGTTCTGACATCATTGGCCCAGCCCACTGAAAGATCTCTCTGCCTCCCTCAAACCCTCTCACTTCTACTCTGGAATATTTACAGGAACTTGATGAGCAGCGTCACAACCGAGTGTCGAAAAGGAAACGCGATGCTTTGAAGCAGAGGACGCCACAAGTGTAGCCGCCGGGCTTGTCAGAGTTATGGCTGTTCAGACTGCAATCATGAACCCCCAGTTCATGAATTTTGGTTTTCCCGGATCTGTGATGGGGTATGATGTGGAGAAGGGTCTGGACGAGAGTCTCCTCTGTGAGGCAGAGAATGAGGAGGACTACAGGGAGACCACCAGGGACCTGTTGAGTTTCATAGACTCGGCCTCCAGCAACATCAAGCTGGCTCTGGACAAGCCGGTGAAGTCCAAGAGGAAAGTCAACCACCGCAAGTATCTGCAGAAGCAGATCAAGCGGTGCACCGGAATTATTACGCCGGGGAATGCAGCGGAAGCCCCGGTGAAAAGGCAGGTCTCCCCACTGGCCCAGTCCAGCCCTTTGCAGAGCAAAACGCCACCCAAGCGCGAGGGCGTCCAGGCCAGCTTACAGAGCAAGAGCCTGGCCGCGCTCTTCAGCCCCGTGAAGGACGTGAAGGGCGAGAAGACCAAGAAGCCGCCCCTGAGGCACCGAAATCTGCCCCCTTCCTTCTTCACCGAGCCCGTCAGCTGCTCGAAAGTCAGCTCCACATCCGGGATGACGCTGAGAGACTTGGAACGGGGCAACCCCGAGACCGCAGATTTCTTCGACCTCTTGGGTCCCGATTACAGCAGCATGGTCAGCGAGCAGGACCTTTATCAAGGCCTTCCACTCCGGGTTCAGCCGGACCTCGGAGGCCTGGATCCCACCTGCTATGACACTCATCATTTAGTCGGAGGTCTCCTCTATCCAGAACCCTGGACTAGTTGCTCAGGAACATCTAAGAAAGCAGGCAGTGGCCTGCGTTCAGGCCCACACCAGTCTCCGGCCTACTGTCCATCCGAGGCTTCCGGGGCCATGGAGGACCACTCACTGTGCACTTTGGCCTTTCCTAACCTCTTCACAGACTGCTCCACACCTCAGGTTACCTACGACTTAAACGGGGCTTGTAACAGACCTCAGTACTCATCTCTGTGATACACATCCGTTTTTTTAGAAGACACTAAACAACTGGACAGTTTAACACGCTAGTCTAAAAGCGAAAGGCTCGGCCGTTATACATCCATTTTGAGATTTGAATTTTGATGTCCAGATTTATGTTGTCTGTTCTCTATAAAATGTGTCGTTCCCAGAAGAAATGAAGTCATTTCAATCTTCTAGAGTTAAATATTTCCAAAGCTTTCCAAAACTTTTCAATAATGTAGATTTAATACTATTTCCTACAAACTATACTACACTGCACACTTTTGTTTTTCCACTGTCGGCAATTTCATTGCAATGAAAATATGAGATTATTTCAGCTTGTCACTTGTAAATGAGTTATTCTTCTGTTTCCACATGTTACTAAAATAAAGTATATAAGCTGGAGGAAACGCTTGTTGGATTAGTCCACTAAATAATACTTACTTTTAGAAAGGTTTACAACTGTTAGCATTACTTAGGATCATGCTGTACTCTCAGCAAGGCACTTCCTGATCCTGCAGCTGTAGACAATGTCAGAAAAAAAACACACACTTTGCCGTAGTTATTTGCCTATTTTGCAACATCTGCGGCTCGGAACGGATTTTCATGTACTGTATTTCCATTTGGTCGGAAAAAACCCCATAAATGTATCTCGCAATTGCAAGAAGGAATTAAAGCTGGCCTTTATTTCTCTGACAGCTGTTTTTTCGTTTGTTTGTTAAGACAATTTGGGAGCTGTGGTCAACGCAGTAGAAGAGGGAATTGAAGGAAATTAGATCGCAATAAAGAAATGTGAGTAAAACCTGCTCCGTGGTGTCTTGTTGAGGTGACAGAGCAGTGAGCTTTGGTTAACCCTGGGGCCACAGTGAAAAGAACAAGATCAAGAAATTATTATAATTGCACTAAAAGCTGCACACACATTTTGTCCCCCACAAATGATTATGCTTGCTTTCCCCTTAATGATTGACCTTAAAATGACCATAAATTCACACTTTTACCATGTTTTTGGTGGTGCTGCCACTCATGCATCCCCTGAAACCGGTGAGTTTAAGTAATTGAATTAATCTAATTTACCTGAAACTGAACTCAAAAGCAGCGAGGGCGCTCGAACCCTGTACATTTTGATGGCGCCCCCTGCCGGTCTGACGTGATTGACTCGTATTACTTCATTATTGAATAAGGGTTTGGACGCAGAAAGCCAATAACTCAGGTGGAAAGGCTGGAAAGCGTCAGGCGACAGCCGCGACGGATCCAGAATCCTGATTCTGCTAGTTGTCAAGGTTACAGTTTCCTTTTTATTTGTTTAACTGTTTTAAAAATCTATCTCTCCCTGGCCAGTCACATTGGTGATCAATTCTACATTTAATACTCGGATGAGTCATACAAATGAATGAATGAATAAATAAATAAATAAATAAATAAATAAATAAATAAATAAATAAATAAATAAATAAATAAACAAACAAACTGTCTGTTTCCAGTTTTCACGCTTTGGACGGACAATCCCAGTAGATGGCAGTAAGGATCCACTGAAGCCCCCAGGCCCGCCACTCCCTTCCAGACCCATACTCGTGTTATCTATAATGTATGAGATTTTGGTACAAAATCATTGTGTTACACGGGAGCAGCTCAGCTTTTTAACAGAAATCTGTGCTGAATCAAACACGCTGCACTGCTGCAAAACTGAGATCTAATCTCTCAGCCTTCTCTGATTTTTGAAATGACGTAATGGTCTTCATGATGCTCATTCTTTTTTTTTTGTTTGTTTGTTTTTAAAATGGCCATTGTTATTATTATTGCTGTTGGCTTCTGGCACCTGTTTTGAAGACTGGCCGACGGGATGCTTCCTGACACTATCAGGAAGGTTCGCAGTAAAGCAGAAACCCTGCACACAGAGGGCATATGGATTTTCTGTCCCTGACTTGACACCAGCTGATATATTCAGATTAGGTCCCAGTGATGGAGCCACAACAGTATTCTGCTTTGATTTATGCCACACTGGAGATGCAGTGTTTGTCAAAGTGATTAACAAGATCAGTACTGGCACTGTCCTGAATAACAAGAGCCAGATATCTAGGTAAACTAGATAATACGAGGCAGATTTTCTCCGTTGTCAGACATGGTGCTGTATAATGAGGGGAAACCAGTAGATGCTGCACAGATGAAGATGTGTTGCGCTGCAGTCAAACATGCACGCGTTGCATTGAAATGGGTATGTAAGAACCCATTACCACCAGAGAAATTAAAGCCCACTGCAGAGATGTTTTATACATCCTATACATCCTAGCGTTTTATGTGCACTCCTAGAAATAGCAGATCTATCCACACATGCCCTCTCACTGACCCCTTTGTTTACCCTTCACATCTCGCTAACACAGAAGCACAGCATCAGTTGATATTCACGAGCCACAGCCACCTCCCCCAGCAGCATTAAACATCTCTGCCTATAGAAAGTCTGTGTTTTTAAAGCATCTGTGTTTTAAGACCAAAGGAGAGAAGATATGTAGTATAATCATGGCTTCATGGAGGCTTACAGAAAATAGAGACACTTGTCTTCATTCCTTCTTGTGTCTACTAACATGTAACATGCTCCTGATATGTTTAAACATGCTTTTATTTTTTTTGTTATGGTGACTCTTTCTTTAGACGTAACAGACACTTTCCGACAAACAATGACAGGGTATGCATTACCGTGCTGCAGATGATTTGGATTTCAGCGGAGCTCTGTCTGATTGCAACCTACTCCACCATCAGTCAAGGCTGAATGACAATCGCCCCGACAACTCCCTGGAAAGTGCAGAAACTCTAAATTGCAGCTATCAAGATGCTGCTACTCAACAACACTATGCAAAATGATATATGGGGATTTGGGGTTCATTCTAGGTAGAACAACATATCTGAGGCTTATGCGCAGCTTTTCTGTTATACTCCAAATGCAATTTCATCACAAGAGTTCAGTTATAGTTGCAGCTATACACACATATATCAGAAACACACACATACACACCCCCTTCGTCTTCTATCTTTGTGAGGACTTTCAGACACATAATACTAATAATACACACTAACTATCCCACCTCGCCACCCAGTTCTGACCTCAACCTTGTGAGGACCAGCAAAAATGTCCTCACGTCCCCAAAATGTCCTCACTTTGCTAGTAGAATGCAGGTTTTGGTACTGAACATGTAGCAAGTACAAGGACACACACACACACACACACACACACACACACACACACACACACACACACACACACACACACACACACACACACACAGGATATAATCACAGCAGACTTGCTCCAGCTGAACGTTGCGTTCCATATGCATTTCATGTCTCATTGCTCCCTGTTTGCATTCGTTTTTAGCAGCTTGATGCACTCCTTCCTCCTCGGGGCGTTGTGAGCATGCTTGTGTACATCAGTGTGTTTTTAATATTGCAAAGTGTGCAGCTGACATGACTCTTGCCTGGAATATTTCTGTATATATTTACTCCATGCTAACAGATACAAGTCTGCTTCAATCCACCTTTGTAAATTTCATTGACATTTCCCTGTTCTTCTTATTTTAGCAGTTTAGCATCAGTTTTGTGGCAAAGACTTTATGAAAATGAACACGTGAAGATGTTTGAAACATTCCATGCGTTCAGATCCTGATCATCAGCTGCCTGTACCCTTCTGTGACTCTGAGCAGGTCAGACGTCATCGATAACACCCCCAGCCTATCAATCCCTGTCATTTCTTGCTGCCACTCAGACGGTATTGATCATCTGACCACAGGTGAAGGTCAGAGAGGGGACCAATCTGATCATCTGAGCCCTCAATTGTGATTCTCCTTCACCATTGTAGTCTTCATAACTGCAGATACAAAGTGAATCAAGCTTTCAGAAAAGTTGGTTGCTTTTTAGTGTATTTATAAGGCAGCAAGAAAAGACAAATCTATATAAAAAGTGAGCATATTTTGTTGTTTATCGATTATTATAAACAGCGTGGGAGCAGGGTGTTGTCTCAGCAGTTGCACTTCTGCAGCATCCAGCAGAGTTTCAGAATTATGTAAATATGTGCTGTTATTATTTACCTTCTGGACTGAGGGTGAATTGCTTTGTTTCTTATGAATTCAGGGATGAAAAAAAAAACCACCAATTAACCCGACGAGGATTTGAAAGCGAAGAGTTTGAACATAAAGCGGTCGTCTTCCCGATGCTCACGGCGGCAGCACTGTTTCCTGGTTTCAGGTGAGACTGAGTGACAACTCTGCCGAGGATTGGAACTTTATTACGGCCTGTCCGGACTGTGCTGCTGCACACGGCCTGATAACCATGGGGACGTGAGCTTGTGCGACTGCATGTCAAGTGGGAACACGGGGACCATTCTCATGTCAAAATAGACGTTACTATGTGAAGCTCCTGGCTGCCAGCGAGTTTCCAGGTGATGCTCTTTTTCCTCACAATTATCTCACACTATCGAGCGTCTTGACTTATGACTCACAGCGTCGTGCATAATCCCGTTCCTCTCTGGCTGTACCGTCAAAGGCAAACACAGGTGGATGTTAAACACTAGCACGTTGAGCTTCTGTCTCCAAATCAAGGAAAAATGTGATCTTGTGTCATAAAAGCTGTCCCCACCATCTAAACGAGAGTAAGCTGCATAATACCATCTGCATATCCCCAGAGAAGCATAATAATCTTCAAAAGTGAAGTAAATCCCTTTACCTGTCACAGACTTACCTCCCTCATCCCACATAATTGCTGTAGATTTCCTCCTGGAAAAGTTGGAGAGGTGAAAGATGGCAAAACATGCTGGTATCTTCAGGAGTGGTCTCGGGGTTGGGGACTTTAGTTGCATCGGGAGGCTTGACTTTTCTCAGCCTTTTGATGGGGAAATTACTGTTTTGTTTTTAAACTAAGGAAGGAAAAGATGGCCAAAGTTCACACAGCTTGGCCAGATGCTGGTTCTGCTCGGTGTTTCTTTAGCTGTAAATTATATAAGCGCCAAGCTGTAAATCTTTCCAGACATTACACTGACCCCAGACATTAATATTCTCTGTCAATAAACATATATTACATGGTAGATATCGTGGAAAATACAAACATGGCTTCATAAATACTTTATGAGCAGGCTTCCTTCCTGACCTTGGTGATTCTTTCGTTTTACCAAATGTAAAGATGCTGACATAACAGAAGGAAATAGATATAGAAATAAAGTTGCTCTTTATCAAAGCAAAGTCTGCAAAAAATAATCAGAGAACAGCAGTAAGGATGGCATAAACAGCTGCTTGGTTTAAAAGGCATAAGTGGATTTAGTTTCCCCTCCTTCGGTGCAAATGAAGGACAGCAGGTGTAATATAGAGGCAGGACAAGGTCCTGCAGAAAGGATGGTTTGGCCACAGATAATTGCTCTCCATTTATCCTGGCTGACTGATTCTACCTTTGTGCTGTGCTAAAGGTGGACTAGCGGCGCGTCCTGATTGGGCTGCAGACACCAATAACCCAAAGGTAGAGAGCAATCACTCACAAAGGAGGGAGAGACTGGGCAGTGGCAACAAATCCATCAGCGATGCCGCAGCTTTTACCACGGTGCTTTTACGAAATTACAATAATTTAAAGATTTAAATCTCCTTGGACTGATCTGGTTAATCGTTATGAACTGCATATTGGTCAGCTTTGTTTCTTTAATTGTTGTTGACGACAAAATGTCCCGGTAAAAACCTGATTGATGGAGCTTGTTGGGCAATGCTGAGTATCGGAGATGTGGAGGATGTCTCAAGAGCATGAAGATTGGCCTTTAAAACACGATGAGAGATAAATCACTCACACGCCACCGCAAACCAAAAACTTTCTATTTTATATATTTAATTACCGAGCCTCAACCAGCAAATTTAAGAAAACACAGTATTAGTTCTCATCTGTGTTTAGATGTAATAATCCACAGTGTCTTAAATCCAGTTTTTGTATGAAATGTCCCATTTAATGGATTAACCCTAAACCCCCAAAGCATCAGAAATAAAACAACTGAAAAAAAAAAAGACACATTCTCTTGTGTCCTTGTCAATTTTTTTGTGACGTGCTAATGTATGCAGATTAAACCATTAGCATACCTGCCCTGGGATTTGGAATGAGTGTAGTTCTGGAACCAAGAAGGAAAAAAGAAATCACAGACCGGAAAATTGTTCTATTGGCCTTCTTCTGAAAGATCATTTCATGCTTACATCTAATTAATTGTAATGTTACTGGTTTCCAGGACAAACAAGGACGGGGCAGAAAGAACAAACTTGAAGCAGTAGTGTATTGGTTTTAAGAGACAATGTGGGCCAGCGAGGCAAACCTGCAGAGCCAGACCTCGCAGACCATTGCTTCCACCACAAAAGACAGCTGTAAATCTATCTCCGTGGAGCTGTTCTCAACCAAAGATGACGCTTCCCTGTTAAAAAATTAAAAAAAAAAAAAAAAAGATTTTGTCTTTGTGTGCCAGTGCAGCTGGACCCTTATCAGTCAGAACAAATATCATTAGTATGAATAAAGTTCCCCATGACCTTTTCAGAACGTATCACGGTGATGAACACGGTGAGAAGGTCAGCAAATGTCTCCTCTGTAGAGCGGAGATCCTCCTCAGTGTGAGCTGATAGAGCGTGATTCAGATATTACAGGAGGGAACACGCTGATGAGAAAAGGCCAATAAGGCTCGGGCATACGGGCAAGTGTGTACAGGAAAGTTCATGTGATTTCAATATTAACTGTCCCTCGAAGGCATTTGACCACCGGAACAAAGGAGCGGTCTCTATGTCGATTCATTTTTAAACAGTCCATTAATGTGTTTATGTGCAGCTTCTGTCTGTGCCACAAGCTGCCTCGGCCTCACCTGAGCCACTTAATTCTGCTCAGGTGAGGCCGAACTCGTTCTTGACCTCATTAATTAATTTCTCGGGGAGCCTCTATTGATCAAAAAAAAACAGTGGCTGAATAGGTTTTTGCTACATTTTTGGCCAGACAGAATACAAATGTGAGCAGAAGAGCCTCGGCCTCCAATCGAGTGGTTTAAATCATGTCGAGTAGAAAAAAAAAAAAAGATCTTGCGACGTGTTGACGTCAGTGTGGGCCATCAGCTTCCCTCCACGTGTCTGCATAAAACAGACCATAATCCATTTCTGTGACTCAATAAACAAGACTATGTGTTGTGCGGCAGCTCATAATGTTTAAAAAAAAAAATAAAAAATGCATTTGAGCGCGTTCTCTGTGACCAGTCTTATTCAACCAAGGAAAGCAATTACAGAGCTACTGTAAAACCGCGCCATACATCAACATCATTACGACGCCATCTGCAGCCAATCACCATCTGTTGGCCGGTGCCTCCATTACATACTTTTGTTTTATTATTTCTAATTAAAAGAAGGCTATTGGGAGCAAGCTCTCCTTTGCAATTAAGTCCATAGTACATAAATATAACGTAAAAACTGCGTCACTGCAGCCCGAGCAGGCTGAGAAACAGTTTAAATAAAACAGGTTCAATCAATAAGTGAAAGCAGCATGAGTCCGTCGTTCTTCATGTGCGGAGAAACGGCGGAAAACAGTCACATGATGCCATTTCAAGTGGGTGGGCTTGTTTAATAAATGAAAATCATCAATATTATAGATGGATAAAAGGACAAAAGCATTCTCATGTCATAATTTGCGGGGCCGATAAATGGGCATCCATAACTTATATTGTTCAGGTGTCAACAGCGTAAGAACGTTATTTTGATAACAATGACAGTGGTGACTGTGTTAATTTGAAAATACAACAACTCATATCTGCAAATTAAACATTCTTAAAGGTGTCATCTTGCTGTATATGTACTTATGGGCTATCATGATTCTTCTTTCTTCTTTTATTAGGACACAATGTCATTTAATTTCATAATGAATGCACACAAGTCTTCAGCTCGTCTTAAATGAATTGCGTTGGTTTTAATTAAAGGCTGTTTTAAAACACTAATGGGACATGTCACTACTCTCTGATAGATACAAAGGGCAAGAACCATGATTCTCCTACTATTTTAATGAGAATCAAGAAAATTGTGCAGTTGTGTGGAAAAGTAAGGAGCTGGCTTCTCAGACATTTCACCGGAGGTGATGTTTAACATGTAATCAGCTGACAAAATAAGGTAAAAGCAATAAACCTGGCTGTGCCCTCCAAATATTGCATTTGATCTCTTCCCTTCCTTTCCTCTGACTCATTTTCCGCCTCCTTTATCATGATTGATTAAATGTATAGAGGTATAGACAGAGGACAATTTGCCTGCATACTCCAGAAATGGTAATAAATGGAACGGTGCTTTTGTCACAGGAAGCAGACCATTACTGCTCTCCTCTGACGCAAGCCTCTGTTCCAGGGGGCGATGGCGAAGCACGAATGTTTTCCCACAACTGCTTAAATACACTACATATGGCATCACGGTTAAATGAGTCATATTTCTGCTCATCTAATCCCAGTAATAGTGGTGCCGCGCTGCTTTATTAGCTGTGCGGTGCTGCTTTACCACAGGGGCTTTGCAACGTGCACGTGTGGATCACACTGCTCATCCTCGCCTCAATGTCATCCGAGAGATGGTCTAATAATAGCATGACAAAAAGTATTACTTCCTCACCTGGCTGTGTGCAAGGAGAGCCAGTTTATGAAGTTCACTTTGATCTGGTTCAATATGATCCCATTTTATTTCTACATTACTGTTACGGTTCAGTGACATTAAATGTGGAAAACTCCTTTCTTCACGATGAAGTCATCAAAAACACTCTTTCCACCATTGCAACTCACATATATAGAGTAAGTGTAGCAAAGTCCTCTCTTGCTTGCAGCTTTTTAAAAAGTGACCATTTCTGCATCAGAAGTAGCCACAGCCGCAGCAGAGAGGCGCGGATGGTGCTTTTCTCAAACCCTAAATGTGCTCTGGTTACTGACTGTTTGGAAAACAGATCTGTTTAGAGCAGCGGTGGGCTCTGTGTATTTGCTGAGGACAAATGTTTGTTTCTGTAGCTGTCTAAAAAAAAAAAAAGGCCTCCAGGCTAAAAAATGATGAATTTTACATCAAAGTAATATATTAAAAACCTTAAAAACACAGATATTTGGTAGAAGTAGTCTATTTTTTCAGTTGAATAGATGCCCGTCATCAAGGGCCTGTTTAGTATGTTTTAAATATTTTTCCTGTCAGCAGGTGAATTCAGGGTTTGTTGTTAATTATTGATAATGTCAAGATTTCCAATGATGGAAGTCTCAGACCTGCATGAAAATGTGACGTCCTCACAGATACCAGACCTGAAGGTAAAGATGTCCACGAGGAGGACGGAAAGGATGAAGAGGAGGAGCAGGAGTGCGGAGGGGAAGGGGAGTGGGTTAGCGCAAATGAAGACAAACACAGATGAGATGAAGGCGGGTCTCTGTGTGGTTGGACAGATAAGAAGACCTAAGTCTTTCATCCTCCAGACACACTCAGATGCTTCTGACTGAGTTTCAGACGTTCCCCGACGCGAGCTGAAGCCGCTGCCTCACAGTCGTTTCTGAATAGATTACACAGACTTTGGGCCTCTATTGACTTCTCCCAAGTTTTCCCCTTCTGTGGCACGGAATAAAAACTGTGGAACGAGGCTGCGTGTCGTCCAGCATGTACTGATACGGCTGTAAATTCAGGAGGATAAAAGCCGACAAAAGTTGGCTCCTCAACACAACAGCCAGCCTGCACAGTCTGGGTGAGAGAGTGTGCTCCATCTGGCAGCGTTTGCTCAGAACACTGCTTTTGTTATTGATTTTCTCAATATTCCACTGTTTCATGTGTGTGTGTCTGTGTGCGCGCGTGCGTGTGTGTGTGTGTTTTATTCTCTCTCCACTGATTGAACCGATGTCCCTCCTGACTTCTCCTCGGCTGCTCTTTTCAAACCATCCCGGGCAGCTGCCTCTCTGTTTATTTTTCATTTTACAACATCACAGATGCCGAACGTGTAACGCTGCATGTCTGGAGGATAATTCATTGCAAAATATATAAACCTTTGTTGCGCCAGAGTCAGCAAGAAAATATGCAAATTAGCACATAATAACATGTTGTTTTTTTCTTGACTTCACTGTGTATATTAGACAACCTAATGTCAGCAAATTGTTTCGCCAATGTGTTAATTCACACCTAATAATCTTATGGTTCTAATTAAAACACTATTATGAGAATAATCACAGAAAATGTCACCGTGAGTTTTAAATACCTTTTAAAAGCCTGTATTGCTGCTGTGTGCAGTAACTGACCTTGTAATTAAAACACCGCTGTGTGGCCATGGACCATTGGTTTGAGCTGTTTATCTAAAGATAGTATAGAGCAAATAAATCAAAGGCAACCAGCCTAACTTCAACAATTAACCATCCTAACCATTAAATCCACCAACAACTGCCGGAGGAGATTTCGTTTAGAATCCAGCTCAACATTAAGTTGTGTCACTGCGGCTTTTGACGGAGCTGATCTCATAGATAATGAGAAGACGGGGCACGCCTGGTCATTAAATTCATGCTAATGTCATCTAAACCGGACAGGGAGCCGCGCTGCTTCTCAGTGCGAGAGTGCAGCACACCGACGCCGAGGAGGACGGACAAGGGCAAACAAAAGACCGCTTCGTTTTCACTGACTCGGTCTGCTGAAACACCTGTCCGCCTTGTTTTTTGTCTTTATCTCCATAGATAAACCTTGACAGAAACATTACATCAAGGTGCAAACTATAATTATAAAGGACGCGCTATTATTCAATGGTTAAAACAGTGAATTCGTCAGTGAATCAAAGCTGCAGCAGATTTGAGCGTTGAGTAATGACGACAGCCTCACAAGGTTCACCTTCAGAGTGGGGCTATTAGGTTTCTCCTGATATGGGACTGATGCTAATCAGTGTGGATTGTATTTTATACTTTAAGACAGGAAAATGTGCTGATGAGAGCCACACAATAAATGAACCTTATCACCTAATGGCATCTCAGCCCACCCTGTGACTTACTGAGAAAGCCCTTGCTAAATGTCACGGGCGGGAACAATGTGCACATGAGATATGCACGGAGAAATAAATGATCCAAGATCGCACTGGTCAGTCGTTATCACCGCTGACGGCAGACTCGGGGTCTCTATTGAAAACGCCCACGGATTTGAAATGGTGCCCTCGTTTTTAAATGCAGAAAACATTTTAGGAGGAGCTCGAACGCGATGATTGCCGCAGTGTGGCTTGCAAATGTCAAATGCTCGGCTTTTCAGCGGAAAAGTCCTGCTGCCTTAATCATTGCTTTCGTGCATATGTTATATTTGTGTGGTGAAAACATTGCACGAGAGGTGTTTAATTACATCACCAATCAAGTAAAAGCCTTCACCGCATTCGTTCCAGTGTTAAAGTGCATTTGTTGGTCTCAACAGTCAAGTCAGGATTGTTCAAGTATTAATTTAGTCATCGTTAGGAGTAGAGGGGGGTAGGCTCCTTCTTTTCCTTCTTTTCTTTCCTTTCCCTTTTCCCCCTGCTCCCTTTTTACTGATGGACTGATTCTTGTGGGTAAGATGGGAGGTGTGGTTGGGCCGTGCTCAGGTGGGGATGACATCATCCGGAGAGGCGTGTGCTGCGACAATCAAGAAGATGGGACTCACCTGGGGGGTTGAGTCAACCTGAGGCAAGCGTGCACACGGGCACCACTGAGGCCGACTGCGTTGTTGCTCCCCGGCTGGAGAACCATCGTTGTTTTTTTAATTCTAAAAGAAAACCTGAACTCTGAAATAAGGGCTGAGCTCGCCGCTGTCGCACTGGCACCACCATCTTCCAAAAGTCCAGCTGTCCCGGTAAGCCGACCAGACCTCCACGCTCGTCACTCCTGTGCAGACCAGTCCATCTCCCCTCCGCTGCCCTACGACACACTCCGGGCTAGGACTAACCTGTAGTTACATCAGACCCATCTAGCCCCTAACGTCATGTATTTAATGTGTCACATCATTTCACTTAATCACATTGAGACATATAAGGGCAGAATAAATCCAGTGCAAACATATTTCATTATAATTGTTCACAATCAAACAGCCTGGTGCCCAGTTTGGGATGCTGAGGATAAAAACACCCAGTAGAGCTGAGCTTAATGGCCAATCATTCATTCTGAGTAGCATTTGAGGTGAAATGTAAGTAAACTGTGGTCAGCCAAGCACCAGATGCTGGAAGCTGGTGCCAGCATGGCATGTGAATAAGTCATTAAATCAGAAAACAGAATCCAGCGGACTTCCTCTAAACCGCTGTCACGCACTTAAACAAGCAGCACTTCAGCGGCGAATTTTCCTTCAACCGGGGGGACGAAGCCATCTGCAACCGAGACATTACTGACACAGAACGATAAATAGATAAAAACTAAACGGATAAAAACACTCGGAATAGGACCGCGGGGAGGCAATATGGTATTAGGCAAAGGAAAACAGCTTCCTGTAAACAGCAGATTATGAAAACATTAAGCAACAATTAAGGTAATGAGAGGTATTGAAGCGGCAACGTAGCCGACAAGCTGTGTGCATCTGGCTGCCGCATCTGGCTGCAGCGGCGGGGTGAACAAAGGGCAGAGGAAGGGATCCATTTGTTTTGAAGCCGGGCCTCGGGATGGAGCGACCGCGAATCGCCCGCACTGGCGCGGGCGCGATATTGATGAGCCATCGACGATCGTTTTTGCTCAGACGAACGCAGCCGGAGCGCGGCCAATCAGCGCGCGCGACATCGAAATCATAATTCACCCGGCTCGCTGCAGCCAGCGCAGTTCGCCTTAATAAATGAAAACCAGCAAACAGTTAGGAGGTAATCTGAGGGAACCTGCATGGCGCAGGTGTAAACTTTGTGCGCTATCCAGTTTTGTTTTGCATGCTTTCCCGCGTGCAGGTTTGTCACTGACACTTTAAGGCCGCGTCCTGCCCCTCGGTTCCCCCCCCGCGGCCCGTTTGAGCAGGGGCCGGGATTAAGTCTGAGTGGCGCGAGCAGATGAGACGTACAGTAACGTGACTTGCTACAAGGGATGTGTGATGGATGGGCTGGGCCGCCGTCTGGGTAGAACGCCTCAATTGGGCCGTTTGGCCTGGTGGAGCCCATCAATCAGGGGCGGCACCAGAGGTCTCGGCTGAGGCCGCGCAATGATGTGAACAGCGCGCGCCCAGGCCACCGGCGGCCTCTCAGGTGGAAGGGTCTGCCCTGTCCACCGGTCCTCTCCTCCTCTCCTCCACGCTTCTCATCCATCATGGGGGCCAGATCCATGGCATGCAACAGATTTCTGTTAAGGCATCACCTCAAGTGTGACGGAATTACACATAGAGTAAGGTCACTCCTTTGACTCCATTTCTGTCAGTTCATTTGTATTTATCACATCTTTGATTATATTACACCTACAAAGTCATGAGTCAACTTACTTCTTTAATGTCCTGTCCAATTAATTCTGAGAAATGGATCACAGGGGCTTGGCATGATCTGCATTTTATTTGGATTTCCCCTTGAGCAGTGAAATGACCATTAGTTATATTTTATATGCCAGTAGTTGTAGAAGTGTAGACCCTTGAATCTCTTTTAAAGTTCATTAAAGGACACATTTTATGATGCATTACGGGTTTAACAGCTGTCAGGCAAACATTTTGCTCTCCCGGATCAAGATCGACTTACAAGACCATTTTAGAGGCAGCAGCAGAGGTCAAAATGAATGATTGTTGCTCTTATTCATTCATAATTACAAGGTTTTGGAGGTCCTACAAAACGTATAATTTCAAAACAAAAAAAAATTACAATTATGTGTAAAAACGTTTTGTTTAAAATCAAATATTTTTCATTTCTTTACAATTTAGAGAATGTGCATTTTTTTTTGCGTATGCATGTCATGGTTTGTTAGACTGATTTGACTGTTTCATTTGCATGAAGAGGGATTTCACACTCATGCTCAAAAATTGAATTCATAATACCCCCTCAAATCCTTATAAGCCTTTAAACCACTGACTGAATAATGAGAATATCTAGTGCCTCTGTTTTATTTAGGATTGTTAACAATGACACCTTATTGAGTCAACTTCATAAATTAAAAAAAAATCTATATGTGGCTTTATGAGTGACAAAAAAAAAAAAAAAAACCTGCTCCCAGCAGAGACATATAATATTGCTGGTATTTTCATGGAGGAGTATAAAAGCAGTCTTCTAAATGACACAACCTTGATAATTCTAAAGATCACCAATCCAGATTTGCAGAAGCAGGCTACTCTCTGACCTTGAAAATAAGAAAAATGTCAACAAAGCTCTTGTCTCTCTACCTATCACGGCATGCAAATGGAAAATTACATGCTTCATTACAGCTTATAGCCGACTACAACCACCCAGCAGCTTTTTACAATTCCAATCCTACGTGATGCCACGGAATACGGAAATCATGTCCAGTGCAGCCTGAGAGTTAATGGGAGCCTTTTGTTGAGTGTGGTGAGGGTGAACGTCCTTTCGGCACAGAGTGGGTCAGTGTCCAGCGAAGGTTCCAGCACATTACATGCATCTCTCTATGTCATTAAGGTTTGCCAAGCATAAAACACTCATTTTACTAATATGGACAAACCACTCTTCATTGGAAAGGTAATGATTAGGGAAGTGTGTGCAATGAAGTCATCACTGTCACGACGACCATTTGTAACCGTCGCCATAGGTGGCACTGTTGCACTGCTGACGTGTCTGAGTGGCACCATGGTGCGTTCAGGAACATAGAGAAGCTGGGGTGACCAACAAGCAGTTAAACAATCAATAGTCCAAAGCTGTTTGATTCGCGCCCGCATTTTGCATTTGGTGCTCTCGCAAACATTGTTCTAAAAATGTGGCGAAAGAAACAAAATGAAATGGAACACAGTGTCGTTCAGCACAAGAAGCCTGTTTTTGTTTCTGTTGTTCCATCTGTGTAAGAACAAACATAGTTATATGAATACTAATGGCATTTATCTATGTCTGCAAAAGAATGTAGTACTAAATATACCACTGTGACATTCACATTTTGAAAAAAAAAACCAAAAACATACTCATACTCATACAGACTTATTTATTTTCTTTTTTATACTCTATATAAAGACTGGACTTTGGAAGTAATTGTACCAAGAAGTGCCATCAGTCTCGGTGAATCTTTTTATTCCTTCGATTTTAACAGTTTGGAGGGGGGGACTCAGTGTCTGCGTGATAAACTGTATCACTCTGCTGCAGAGGTGGAAATTACAGCTGACTTTGAAATGAATATGTGGCTCTTCAACCGGAGATCTGAGCCTGAACATGACAGGCTACACAGGCCTTCACCACGCAGGGCTCCAGGCATGTCTTGTGTCTCCAATTTAACAAAGTAATGTTTAACGAGCTCAGCTTAAAGGAACAGACATCTTTTCCTCATTAAAGTTCCTCACATATTGAAAGGGATCATTAAAAAAAAAAAATCACTGAATAATGAACAAATGTGTGGTAATGACATAACAGCGATAATCATGTCATTATCAGCTTACTCCATGTAAATAATGCAGCAAAAGCAAACGCAAGTGCTAGTTCGAACAGGCAGCCCCTCGTTTAGTATGTGGAGCAGATAAGATACATATACAGCACAGAAAATGTCAAGGTTGCATTGCTCATGCTGCACCTCTTTAGCCGCAGCATATCAAACAGGCGACTTGGCTGCAGAGCTTTGACGCTTTCATGGAGTCTCTCTGCACTCTGATGTGCATGATCACAGAGAAGTAATGTCTTCTAAGATCAAGTGAGCCTGTACTGATATTACTGTGGGACTTGACTCATTAGGCTTAGAAAGTTTTAGTCGGGAGACTTTACCCATGTCACAAAGGATCTGTGAATCAGCCAGACTCATATTCTCTAGGGTGAAGCGCCATGCCGCAATCCTCAGACGCTTCGGAAACACCCTAATATGATAGGACGCTGAACCTAAGCCCCATGATAAGACTAGAGCGTGCTGTCATGAATAAATAAATACAATAATAACAAAAAACTTTATTCCTGAAATAAAATGATTGACACAACGTGTCATGAAGATGCATCTTTTCAGTCAGTTGTGTTTTTTTTTTTTTTGGTGAACTGCATTATATAGGCAATAATGTACACGTCTCTGCACGGTTTTATTTATATTTATTGAAGAATCCTGCTTTGCACTAAAACTCTGGGTAGGCTGCTTACTTGGTCTTTTCAGAATTACAATTGTTCAGCTTGAGTTTTGGGAAGGAAACGAATACACGAGATTAATATCTGTACATCAGTTTATTTAATCACAGTTAAATGTACACATGCAACCTTTCCCCCCGTCTCATCATTTTTCTGCAGCTTTCTTTCAACGTTCCGATGATGCTCATGTTGGCTGTTTCTGATTGTAAACTCTCCCTTCAACTAAAGACACTATATAATGAATGTCAATCAGTAGAATTTCCTCATTAAGTCTTCCGAGTCTGTTTGGTGCTGATATTAAGACGAGACTAATTGAAATTGCTGACGAAAATTTTGACTAATCAGCCTCTCACACACCCTTTACACAAGGATTTCTCAGACATCTCTCTCGTTTAATAACATTTATCACTAATCTCCGAATAATCTGGACATTATAGCTCTGTGAAAGTAAAGAAATTGAATGGGGCTGACACAAAGGATCATATAAAGTCAACAACATGGGAAGATTATGCACATCTGACAGGTGATGAAGGAGGAAGAGGAGCGTTCAGCCGGAGCGAGCTGTAGCAAATAACAGGAAAAAAAGGGAAACACAAGAGGATAATCAATGAGCAACCTAACACCAGACACACAGGGGAAAAGGAACACATCAGACATGATTGCTCCTTAAAGTAAAGCTCCATGTCTGTTTTCCATTTTTACAAATGTGGCATTAGCTACGAATGAACATGAACCGGTTGTGAAACATCCTTATCGCGAAGATGCGAGCGGCCATTTCAGTCCAACACGAAATGAATCAACTGTTCTTTGGATCTCCACCGAGAGCAGAAGCAAATCAAATCAGACGGAATTGCGATTATCAATCCTCTTGTCTCTTGCAGGTTGAGTGTTGATGACCAGCATCACTGTTTGTCATCATAATCCTTTCATTCTGTTCAGCAGAACTAGAATAAAAAATACAAAACAAATACAAAACAAATGTTTTACATTGCAGTATATTTTTATTTATTACTTCTGATATATATGATCATGATTTCAGTAATTATTTTCTGGTAATACTAATGGTTAATACTGCTCCTACTACTACGACTACCATAATACTACGACTACTATTAGTAGTAATAATAACAATAATACTCCACAGGGGATCCTTATTATCATAGGGGAAGAGAGAATCCATAGGGGATTGGGCTGGGAAGTAGAGGGTTCTGGTTCAATCCTCCATGTCAACATCAAAGGTATGCTGGTATCAGGGGAGGAGGCAGCACACCCCCCGAGCACCACCGAGGCACCCTTGAGCAAGAGATTCCTGAGAATAACCTGCACTTCCTTTGTCTCTATGACACTGGGATAGGCTCCAGCACCCTCCCCATGACTCCAAATGGGAAAATAGTGGACAAGAAAAAAAAGGGGGGGGTTGTGATCGGTAATTGTCATGTTCAGATTGATTGCTCAATGATTTATAACTGATTTTGAAATATCAGCATCATTAATTACACATTAATTACAATCCATGATGGGTGAAAGACAGATTAACAGAGAAAAGACTCCACAGCTCTTGTTGAAATATTATGTGTATTATGTATCAATATTTTATCTTTTAATATCATTGTTGTGACGTTCCGACTTGCGGACAATGAACGATGGCGTGCTCAGAACTAAACGACCCCGTGAGCCAGTGTCATTAAGCTCCTGACATTTATATTGGTAGACGTTAGCCGTGATTAATACGCAGCTTAAGCTGCAAATCACATATTTTGAACTTTTAGTTAGGAGGAGAAAATGTGAAACAATAAAAAGCGGTCAAGAGCGAGTCATGCCTGACGTGGAGTGGGAGATGAAGAGTGTTCTGTTAACAAAATGAGGCCACTCACGGACGAAAGAGTGGACTTTAGTAGGTGGGAAAATGACACCCACTGCATTTTCACTGCATCGCCGTCTGCAATACTCTGTAGAAATATTATACAAACGCCATTAGAGTGGGGGCAGAGGAAGAACAACAACTGGAATTTCAGACCCAGACACAGCGAATATGCAGTGAAGACCGAGCATCTGGAATACTTCTATTTCTGCCAATGACAAATGAAAAGGAGACTAAGGCCTAAGTGCTCTCGCAGGACTGCATCTTTCATGTTATTTATTCATTTCTTTATTTCTACCATGCAAAGGCTTTTGTATGATGTATTTAATCAGGTGATCAAGCCCCATTTTTTTCCCCCATTCTGTCCTCTTTGTCTGTTAAACCCTCATCAAGTGCAGCTGAACAGTGCTTCATTCATGCATGCGTGGATTATTTATGAAGTTGCTTATAGTGTGCGGCTGATTGAGTGACAGATCCCCTGGCTTTCAGATAAGACTGCTCTGTATTATCTCCAGCGCCAACTTAAAAGTGAAACGTTGCCATCCTTTTCAGTAAAATTTCTCAGAGGATTTCAGTCTTAAAATACATCGTTTCATTACAGCTTCTAATAAATGTCCTCAAAGACACCATCAGACCCTCACATGGTCAGTTCTGCTGCGTGCAAGCGCCTGCTTTCAGATTAGCCACCTTTATTTTTAGCACTTTTTTTTGAAGAAGCAAGTGGCTGAGAGGCACAGACTGGTTCTGGACTTGACTGAGACTTCAATTGTCATGTCAAAAGTGACAAGGTGCTGATTTGCCCGCCTGGCACTGAGCGATTGGACATCACCCTTGACGAATGTGCAGCGGAACAAAAGTGGCAGGAAGCCGTGGAAGACAAAATGCCTTCAGCCAAGAGTTTTTTCTATCTGTTATCACAGCAGGACAACAGCCAGTTAAAACACCTGAATCACTGCTCATTGTTGCTCCACTGTACCCTCTCATCTGCTCTGAGTCCTGGGAACACAATCTGATCGGTGCGTCACAGTGATGTAAATTAGGTCATTTATAATTATTTCACGCTTAATGTCAATTTTATTTCACGTCATGATGTTTGGCACCCCAACAAGGAAGATGTTCATTGTTCTGTGTGGCTAAAATTCTCAATTAGATTTCATAAAACAGATAAATGTGACTATACCATGCTTTAAACATCCTTTGATGACAACTAACAAACATCGTCATGGTAAGTCTGGAAATAGTGATAATAACAATCAAATAAAAATAATTTAAGCTTTTAAATAAACTAGACAATGGAATAAATGCAAAACATATTCTATAATTCTCCCATAAACTAATACATTAATCCCAAACTATGTGTCTGTACATAAAAAGTGTGTGTGTGAGTTTGAGTGTGTGTGCGCGCGCGCGTGCGTGCACAGTAACCACTGACAATCTTTGAACTTTGACAGACGTGTCAGACAGGCGTGATTTGAGCATTCTGTGGTTTCCATCACATCCCGTGGAGCTGATGCATTATTCAGTCCCCACAATAAAAGTAAAACACCCCTTCAGACCATCTCGCCTAAGGTGTGATCAGATCTTGGTGCTTACCATAAATTTCAGAAGTTATTCTGCAGGCCGAACAACGAGGTTCGCTGCCAGGGAAGTCTCCCTGGATGTTTGGGAGGCTCAGGCTGCGGCGCTGATGTATTTCCCCCGTGTTACTCATTGTCTTTGCTCCCCCACACAAAATAAGTAATATGACAATAATAGAAATGGAGAAAACATATGCTGAATATTATTTCTGAATCAAATTACAGTAGGAGTGAAATTACACTAGTTTCATATGGAAAATTAAAACATTGTGTGTATCTTTGGTAGGTATTGTAGAGGAGTTCTCAGATTTATCTACTTTTTTTTTTTACTACCTGAATCCAACAGCTACTCATCATTGATTACTGTGTGTGTATACACATATATATATATGTATACACACACACACACCCACCCACATATATATATATACACATATACATATAGCTGTGGTTAATATCCAGTGACATAAAGCATTAATTTTACTGCAACGAAGTTGAGTTTGACCCCCTGTAGCTGAACTGATGAGAAAATGGCAACAAAACAGTTCAAACTTTCCTTCTGGTGAGAGACGAGGAACCAATTACCAAGAGGTACAGAGTGTCTGCAGGACAAAAATACCATTGTCAGCCTGTCTCTGTGTGAGATTGAGAGTAAAAAAAAAAAAAAAAAAATGTCAGAACCCAATGACAAATTATATTATATCTTAGCAACCTCCTGAGATGTGCTGGAGCTGACAGACGCAGCCCAGTGTGTCAGGTACCACATGGCAACATCTGCGAACACGCTGATCAATTACTGCTTGCATCTGTCTTTCAGCGCTGCCGCACCTCCAGTATGGGCAGAATCTTTTTCGAAAACAGTTTCTGTGCTTCACGGACCAGCAGAGCCAATTCAGATCAGAAAAACAGGGCGAGGAGGGCTCCACTTTTCAAAACATTTTATCGGAGGATTCTGATTCTCACCTCACAGGTCCTGCTTTGTTTGAGATGTACTGGGTGCATAAAATCAATATATAACTTCTCATTTCACAGGAAGAAATACTGATTTAAAAGTCATGAGAATCTGCTGGCGCATTCAGCTTTTGCCGGTTTGTTGTGGCACATCGGACTGATTTCTCAGAGGTCTCACCCCAAACTGACTTTCTGCTAACTGGAAGCGGTAAACTCATAATTCATCTTCAAAAATAAAGTAACGCCGGCATTAGATTTTTCCACTGAAAAAGATCTTTCGGTCTCGCTGTCACTGTCACTTCCGCTCAGCCACCTACACGCTACACCCACATCAGAGATCAGAGAGTTCCCGGGAGGTTTCGAGTGGTCTTATCACAAAATAACGCACTGAACAGCACAGATCGGTGTCGAGGTGGGGGAGTGGAATTACTTTTAACGCAGAGATAACAAAGGAAAAGCAAGCTCAGCTCGACGAGGTTTCATCTGATCAATAAGCTGCCTTTGAACCTTTCCATTCATCCCCGGGATGGTGGGGAGCTGCACCCGATCATGTATTTTGTCTTACTCGACCAAATATGATCACTGCAGCCAAAATCTTTGCCGTTTATGGGCGCGCTGCTCCCACAAGGCTATCTTCCATTGCCGACAGTGTCTTTAAAGTCTGCCTCAGATTCCCAGCTGTGCAACAGTGTGAATGATGGTTGTAGGTGCTGTTGATCTGCTCAGGTAACCACAGGACAGAAAAATGAAAGCAACAGGTGCCGATGACAGTGAGATTTATACACTGACACTGACACATCGTTCATATGAGGATATCTGGAAGCAGAACAGATGGATATGCCTGTCTGCCGATGCTTAGTGGTTTTTATTTATACCTTTCTCCTACAAGACCATGTCGGATTTATTGTTACTGCGTGTCTGTAAATTAAGGCTAAATTAGAAATAGACACAACTGCAATGAAAACAATGGCAGCAACATTGTTAATGTGCTTCTGATGAAATACCAAAGTTTGTTTTCAGCCGCCGCTCAGACTTACTGAAAAATACTTCTCGTTCGAAAAGTCCGCTACAAGTTGAGAACCAGTTTGTGCATCTGCATGTTACTATTGGAGAGCGAGCCAGGGGAAACTTACCTTCACGACAGGTTTAAAAACTCCTGCACAGCCAGAAATAGATTTATTGGGTGATTAGCGTATGCAAAAAAAAAAAAAATTCTCACACTCCGGCTTTAATTGCCTTGTTTCACATTAGTCTTGCACATTTTAATTTTTTTCCCAGCAAATAACTTATGAGTAATGTCTCAGTGGCATAAAAAAAAAGCCTTTCGACGGATGTTTTGCGGTGTATATGGTTTAAAAAAAAAAAAAAAGATATATTATGTTTAAAAATATGTGTGCTTGTAATAAATCTTTGTCTAAATGGGTTATTTAGCATTTGCAGAATGTACTGTAGACTGGACCTATGCCGTGCTATATAGCAGAAAATAGGAACCTTGAGTTGGTGGACCTACGGTTGATCCATTTCCTGCGTGTTTCCTCCATGAACCGCATTATTATCACTGACCAGAGCTTAAAAAGCTCGGCTATTTCAAGGCATCATCCCTGTTTGGTCAAACTAACCAGGTCTTTGGAGCCCCTCCCTCTTTCCCTGCGTTGATTGGTGCGTCAACGGAACTATATTTGACTATACTTCAATCTCCTGTCACAGAGCATTTTTAGATTTTGCCAACGTGTCCGCTGGGACTTCGCTGACACGGTCTTTGTTCTGTGATTTTTCCACATCAAAAAGAGCAGACTGTACAGTAGCACAGCCCCGCGATAAGTGAACCTTTTAACTGCAGCACAATAAAGGGAGGCATCACAACTCAGAGGGCCACTCCGCAGTCTGTACACAGTAATCTGTTCGGTCATGCGTCACTGTCACCCGCATTCTCTGTGCCATCACATTCCTGTCTTGTCGTAAATACTTCAATCACAGCATGTCCCCCCTCGAGGAATAGCACTTTCTTGAATCAAAGCGGGGAGCTGGGCCAGTTTCACATTCCAACCAACGGACCATCCATCAAATTGAGCAATAATGGCACCTTCTGTGTCCTTATTAGAGGCCGTTTTCATAAGGCACAGAGGACTTGACTTTGTGGTGGACAACAATAGTGCACGAGAGTGCTCAGTAGAAAAACAAAATAATAATTTTGCACTCTTCAGGGCACGATGAACGATTATGAACGAGCGATGGCGGACTTATGCGCTCATAACTAATGCCGCGTTGTCCGTTTGACCATCACCTTGCAGGAAAAAAAGATTGCGTGCTATCTTCACACGCTATAAAACCTAAAAATATCATGACCTTTAGTGAGCCTGGACCCTCCCTGGATATTTCTGTGCACAAAATTCGTCCCATTATCACATTCCTGTCAGGTGGTGTGACGGTGCCTGGGATGCATCAATAGCAACTTCTGTGTTAGACCCACAGAGACATTTTCCCATTAATTATGCAGAAATGGTAAATCAAATAATAAATGTAAGGATGAATTTAATGGCAACACAGGATGGATGGGCAGCTATTAACCACATTAACAAGAGTAAAGCGTGTTTGATTTCATTTTGTCGAGTCCTCCCTCCATTTGCAGCTGGATTTGGCTGCAAATTTGACCCACTTTTCTTTAGCAAACACGTCGCTTTTCTAAGCTCAGATAAACTCGCAGCGAAATCACATCTTATCCTCTCACTTGACAGCGGCGTCACTGCCTCTCACATTTCTGTAAACGTACTGTAGGCTTTGAACACACTTTTGGGCTCCCATTTTTTACCCCTTCAAACGAGACTCAGTCAGAGTGAAGCAGCGGCTGCCATCCTCAGGTGGACGCCTGAAGAGACAAAAAAAAACAACCCTCCACTATCTGCCAGTCAGCGTTGCTTCCGTCCGTGGAATCTCTCATTTCAGTGCAACATAGCTGATCATTGTTTTGCAGAAATTGCTGTGAGATGGCCTGTGTTGACAGGTCAGAAACTGTAGAGAGACCCCCCCGGTCAAGAGAAGCTGTTCCCACTGTATTCTGCTTCCAGGTTATCTGATGTTTTTTGAGATAGAGAAGGGTTTTATTTTCCTCTTTCTTTTGTTTTTTTTTGAAAGACTGCTCTAATTTTAATACAGTCATCTTTTGGTTTTTGTTCTTTGCAACTGAGCGCCATGCTTTAGCCCATTCTCTTTGAGGTTCTCTAACAGTTGTATTGGCTGTAGAACAAATTAAACCCTTGTTAATAAAATAAATGCATTCTTCTCCCCCAGAAGAACCTGCAGGTAACATATTTGGTTCCAGCTCAAAGCCCCAGATGCTGATCAGTTGATGGAGTTGAATATTTGGTTGCCGGGGCAATCAAACCCTGGTACTTTATCCTCATAAATAATAGAAGCTACAGTGTCCACGGGCCATAATACATTTTCTCATGCTCACCTGATAATCATGCAAAGTCAGAACTGGAAGGGCCATTTCCCTCCCTCACTGCCGTTAAATCACTTTTCTGCTGGGATTAAGTATTTGCCAGTGTTATTTACATTGGATATTCTGGACGACTAGACCGCAGCCGTGATAACACACATATTCAGGCTTAACACAGCCCTTTCTTTAGTAAATAAACTATACCTCGTCTTCCCCCTGTGGTCTCTATGGTGCATTAAAAAAGTTAATTAAAGTATTTAGAACTTTCTCTTTGGAAAACAGGCTGTTGTTTGTGCAAGTTTGAATACTTAAGGGAGTCATTTCATCAAGTTCAACATTTCTGTATTATATATATTCTTGGAGGACAGTCCAGATAAAATTAACAAAACACAAGCTTTTATCAGTTTGGGCAAGTTTTGTTTGAAGAAATGTAACAAAACTGAAAAGTGTTAATGAGAGATGACGCATGTTCCACAGATAAACAACCATGAGAGAAGACAAACGTTCAATAATCACAAAAAATATGCATGCATGTTCAAGGAACAAGTATCTCTAAATAATTATTGATTCACACAGTTAGAGGACAAAAGGCTTATTTGATCTCATACTTAGTCTGAATTTCAGTGCTTTTTTTCCCTCATTATCGCCAGCATATAGAACAGTATTCTACAGACGGGTGCTATTAGTGTGTCTCAGCTTGTTTGTTTCAACAAATGTGCATCAAATGATTGACACAGTTTAATCCACGAATGTCAAACCATGACAAATACACCCACTTATGCCAGTAGAAGCTTGTGAGCAAAGCTTTTTCACAGGGATGAAAAAATAGTTTAAGATGTCATAATTTCTGAGCTGAGGATTTTTTTTTTTTGGGGTAACGCACATGATTTCCATATTTGCGTGAATTAATTTATTCCATTAATCCATTAATTATTTATTCTCTATTTATGAAGTGTGATGAAACAGACTTTCATCAGAATGAGGCAGAATGTGTTATAAATGTGTAATGTTGATGTTACTTCCCCCTCATTCAGGATGTGCATATATGGCCACATATAGTAAAAAAAAAAAAAAAAGAAAGTTAAGGTCTAAAACCAGCACATAAGGTTTGTCAGTTCACATATTTAAAAATAACCCCAAAAAACATTCTTATGTAATTTATTCTCATTTAAGTTATAGCTCAGCTGCAGTAATAACTGAAGACACATCACCTATCTTAACCTTCAATATCTGACATAAATGAGCACTTAGACACCAGGAGGATCGATAATCAAGGCTTTTGTGACCTTGCATCAATCCCAGTTTCTTGACATTTCAGGTATTCCCTAAGAGAATTCTTTTTAATTTACCAATCTAATTCACCTGGAATAAAAGATGGATTAACTAATATTATTATTTGGATTAAACCTTAAAGCTTGTGCAGAGGTCAGGTGTCAGTCATGGCATCTTCTTTTTATAGCATCAATTAACAAATTAAAACCTTTACGGGCCTCTCGATAGGGCCTGAGCACGGTGGTCTCACTAGCATATGGCTCAAAATCAACACTATCTTTATTTATAGACTTCCTGTTCGGCATTCTCCCCACATTTCCCGCTGTCAGTATGACTTCACATTTTTTTGTCCTGCTCTTTACACCAACATAAATGTATATTCATTGCAAAAAACATTGGGGTCATTTGAGCAGCTGCTCATTTAAAGTGCGAAGGAACCTGCTGATGCAATAAGAATTTACTGAAGCAAGGAGCCGCTAACCAAATTTACTTTCTGCTGGAAATGCAATAAATAACAGTTGTCATTTCCAATTACTCAGATTGAGTAGGTGGCAGGTGATTGACCCTGTAAATATATTTTGTGCCTGGGGATGTGTGAAATGAGCCAAAAACAACAGCCGGTCGTGGTCTACCTCTGTCCCACATCCTCCTGCTTGACTGAAATGGTCTGTGCTTGTATTTGTGTTTTATAACCAGAGCCCGGAGAATAACATCAGTAAGTGTTTCATTGTGGAGAAATGTGGCCAATCTGATACACGATGCAGTTTTTGGACCTTTGTCACTTGAAGGAAGGTTGAAGGCTGATATCTACAACAGTCTTCAGCTGTGGGCTCTGGCAGGTTTTTTTTTTTTTTTTTCGTACATTAATCATAAAATGGGATTTTTTTGTCATGAAGGTTGCTTTATTGAAGATATACCCAACCAGAAAGGTCACATAAAAACAGATTTCATGTCAGGTAATGACAGTTAATGTTCCTTTAATTGAGCTAATTTCATTCAATATCTTCTTGTGCCCCTATGAACATTTATTCATAAATGGCGGATTCATTAACTTGTAGCACATAGTGCCATCAGGTTTAGATGGGAACACATTGGGTCAAGTAGCACTTCAAGTAAAGAAAAGCCAAGCAAACAGGAGACTTTTTCAGATAGATGATGTTAGCAGCTTTTATTTGCACTAACATCTCTAGAGTTATCAGTTATTTTACCTGAACTGACCTTCCTTTTTTGTTGCTGGTCAGATTTAGAAGATAATCTGTTCCACTTGCATCTGAACACACCCCGGATTATATCTCCCTGACCGCAGGGCTCCTACAGCGCTGTATATCCAAACCATTTAATGCTAAGCAGGCTTCAGATGGCTGAGATGCAAGAGCAATTTTAATTAAACCATGTCGCCAAAGTCTTTACGACCTCACCAACACATTCTCCATCTGGCTCACTGCAACGCAACTTGGCTCTGATGTGATTAAAAAAAAAAAGAAAAAGAAAAAAAGCTTCAGCACCAAAGCACTGCACCAAATTACCAACATGACTATGCTTAAACCTCTGCCTTATAATACAACTGCCTCTCTTTAGACAGTTCCCTGTCTAAAGTCAACTCACAAGGGAGAGATGTGACATGCCTGCACTAGGGTTAGACTTGTTGCTCTTTAGTTAATGTTATTATCATGTCAAAGCACACAAAAAAACACTTTTTTATGAAAGTAATAAACATGTGCTGTAACGACATATGCTGCAAAATTTTCTGTTGAAATTCATGTTCATTCTTCTAACATTGAGATTTCTTTTAAATAAATTGCACAATTTAAAGTTTCTGCCTGATCCACGTTTAAAGACTTGCTTCGTTACTGGAAGGAGTAGCACCCTGACAGGAGAAGAGGTTCTCACTCACATGAACTCCCACACAGAGACGCACACATGGTTACAAAGCGCCTACAATCCCACAAAGACTCCCTTGCTGTTTCACACAAAATAATGGCCCTCGCAGGAGTTCTGACAAAGCCAAGTACACTTCATGCGGTGCACATTTTCCACCGCTTCAGTTTTCTCTGAAAGAGTACTTCACTGTGGTGCAGAAGTGGACAACTGCAACATCCCGAAACACAGATTTTTAACATTTGCACATATAATATTACATTTATTTTTACAAGCCCCATATGGAATCCAATCCATGGCATCCAAGATGATCCACAGGTTTGAGTGATGTTGACAAGCAAACGTTGCAGGGATGAAACAATAAACGCTTCCTTTGCCTGTGCTAATCAATAATGCTCTATAATGGAATTGAATTTGAATCATTTTGCTTCACCCACTTCACCAAATGACCCTATCAGACCTGCACTCTGGAAAACAATGCAAAGTTTGGACACATCTACCTGCCAATTATGACAATTAAAGTCATTATCACCAGAGAAAAAAATAGTTCCCCCATATCAGCAGATATTTATTTAGATATGATGACTACATCATAAACAGTGTTCAATTTAACAGTTCAGGGAGCAATTCTGATGTGAATGTGAATGAAGCCACTGAAAGAAAATTACCCAACTGTGACATTCTTCCTGCCTCAAACTAGCTCACTGAAATATTTAAGCTCACACTGTACCTCCAGAAAGCCCTTTGTGTTGTTCAGGCTTTTTGATCATGTCCTTCAGCTGACAGTCTGCTGCGGATCGTGGATTGATGGTGGATTTACACGGATGAGTTTGGCCTCTGTGGCTGCAACAGGTCAGGATGAGAATACATGTTATCTTTGTATCCACCAGGTCGTCGTTCCACGTGTAATGAGGGACATTGCTGTCCCTGAAGGCTACCTCACCTCATTTTCTACATCATTGTTTGATGTGTTCTTTTGGTGCCTTTCTCTCTTTCTCTCTCTCTCTCTCTCCTCTCTCTCTATCTCTCCTCTCTCTCACTGCACTGACCTTTGACCCCCATGGACCCAATCAGTTTAAGTTTTAGGTCTATTTGCATTCATGCTGCCTGTTCTTCTTTTTCTGTTTTTTCTCCCCTGGGAATCCCACCAATGGAGTCTGGATCTGCTCAAGGTTTCTCCCTATTAAAAGGGAGTTTTTCCCCTTGCTACCATTGCCAGTCGCTGCTACTGGACACAAGACTGTATCATTGTTTGTTATTACAAATATACATGGTAACCACACAGAGTTCAGTGACTTAGATGGTTTCTATTGTAACCAAAAAACAAAGGAAAGCAGCTGAACATCTTCCAGGTGTGATCATGAAGCTGGTCTCACCAACATGTGGCTACATTTTAAGGTGTCAGTAACCTTGCACGGCCAGAAGAATTACAGGAAGTACGGCTCCGGTTATGCTGGTTCTGCAGTGTAAATACAGTATGTTCATGGAAGTAATTACAGTGGTTATCATCACTCACGGGCAGAGCATGAACACAGTTCTCCTGGTTTTGTGTTACGCTGCTCAGAAAAACCTGTCTGCTAGGACAAATGCATGTCCGCTAATAGCCACATGCATGGATGCAGAGTCATTTATCCTCATGTTGTCAGCAGTTTTCAGCTCTGAAAGGAGCGTGCGACTCTATCTACAGTATAAACAGTTCAAGACAGCTCTCATTGGCTGGGAGAGTTATTGATAAACAGATCAAAACACTCCATTGTTATGAAAGAAATGGCTCAATGTGCAGCGGTAATAGCTTTAGTGGATGGAGCTACAAGACCGAGATCATAAAGTCCTCAACTTATAAGAAGGAGCATGTAAGGTACTGGAATCCGCACAGATGCATTGTCTGGATGTCAAGCTGGATGTTCAAATAGCTTTATAACAACAACAACAACAACAACAACAACAACAACAACAACAACAATAATATAGTGTGTGTCATTGGATGCAGTTGGACAAAAGACCTGTCAGATTTTCTATTTTCAGCTCTTAATGAGAATTGATACCTTAGTTTGTTTTTTTTTAAAGGAATCCTGTGTTTCCTTTTAATTATCAATCATGCATGAGGTCAGGGAGATAAAACCAAGGTCACAACAGCTCCCCTGCACAAGGATTCTCATTAATACCGCCACGCCTGACCACATGCTTTCACACCGAAACTCAATGATAATATGAAAAGAATCGTCAATTATATGGTATTGTTTAAATTTGTACATGAAAATTCAGAAATTCAGTAAAATAGATGTTACTGCACTGATATTTTAAAAAGATGGAACACTAAGAAGGGAGCAGAGAAAACCTGATAATATTGGTGCTTGGCAGAAAATATACTGCACAATTTCTACTCTCCTTACAGTAAAAAGACTCAGGGCAATTACTTTGGTGCAAATCTTGACAGGTTTTAACCTTCTGTGCAAGGATGAAGCTCACTTTTCTTGTGAGAGCCAGCCGGGCTGACTGAACAGACGGTAATATGTGCATATGTATTAAATATGCAATTACTTGCACATTAATCTCATGAGACTGGCAGCAAAGATTGCAAATGTAATATGAACTCGGAGGATTTTCTCCCTGAATGTGGTTGCAGCATAAAACTCACCTGCATGTGAAATAAGCCGCGTACAGACACTAAATAAGTCTGACAATTCATGCAAAACAAGATGAAATTAACTTGTTTGCGCAGCATCTACACTGCAGCTGTCCCATCCAGGGTGGCTGAAAACACCCTGGATTTGTGAGAACATCTCAGAATATTTATCAAGCTTTAGCCAATTGTCTGCGCGCCCTTTCAGTTTTTTCAGTAAAAGTTTGTCACAACTGCAATTATCTAAATAACTGTAATTTCGAATTGCTACGCTAATTGTCTGTAAAAGACGTAGCCAAAACCAAAACTGTCATTTTCTTTGCAGCAACAGCCTCTGGATTTCTGAGTGTGAACTCTTCCCCAGCAGGATAACTCACGGCTGTCTTAGAATAATTTGTTTCATTACTGCAATTTTGTTTCAGTTTAATATCATCCCAAGCATGAGGGATTATCTGCTTAATCTGATCATAATTTGCTGTGAAAGTAGTAGTTAAATCAAAATGATGTTATGATATTCTGGGGACTTTATCGGCTGACAAATATCATGAAGACATCTTTAAGGGGAAAAAAAAGGAAATCAAAGCAATAGCTTTTTTCTGCTGTCCTGTTTTGGGCTGTTATGAGATTGTCCTCAGGTTTGGAGTCTCAGACAATGAGAGGGACTCGATTAGAGTTGAATGAAGTTACAGGAGGGGCCTCGTTTGAGTGTAGCCTCTCTCTATTCTTAGTAAAGCAATTTCAACCACAGAATGAAGACATCTCCTCCTTATTTCTCAAGGCTGGAAGGCTTTTCTTGCCTTCCATTTCTAAAACCATCACACTGTCCATAATTCCACCCTTTCTCGTCACCTCCTCGTGTACTGTTTTTGTTTCCTTTTCATCTTTATTTAATTTTTTTTTTTCATAATCTCTCTCTTTTCTTATGTGTGCTTTGAACGTCGGTGATGTAATAGTGTTGGTGATTATCATAAACCTCAAGAAAAGGGAAAATCCTAAAATGGATTTTTGTTTTACATGAGATTAAGATATAAATGGGACACAGCCTAAGAAAATCCTCGTCAGCGGAGCCAGTGGTGCTGCAGAAAAATGACCCCGAGATGCACATAATTACAAGCAGATAATGGAACGGTGCAGATGCCTGGAAGTGCAGTGATGTGTAGTATCTTAATGTGCATGAGAGGAGAGCATAATGAAAAGACATGAAGAGGCTCACATGTTTAGATTGAATCAATTAAAAGTATAGATTTGCCACATAACACTGAGCGACCCTCTGTAAACACACCCTGCATCCACAGCCGCTGCTGATGATGTGGTCAGAACATTGCAGAGCCCACATGTCATGGACACATTCCTGGAATTATCTCTATTCTGTTCAATACAACAGAAGCAATTTTAAAGAGTAATGGACATAGTGGAAGAGAGTTGGAAAGATTAGAACTGCAGCTTTTACTGTAAATGTCATCCTAACATGTTATTTTGGTGGTAATAATGGTTTTCAAAACAAAGATCCGTAATGGACATTCAGGCACGTCTGGTCGCTTACATTATTGACATTTACAGTGCTGCGCAAATAAGAGCAAATGGAAGATCATAAAGACAAAGGTTGAAAAATCCATTTTCTGTCCTTTAATTGAATTTTCCATCTGGTGCCATATATTTAGTTCTCCTTCCTTGCTCTGTGCATGTCTGTTTGGTCAGTTAAATAAACCATGAACTCTCTTTAATTTTACAAGAACAAGAGCACTTAATAATATTCCAGTAATATGCTCTGTGATTATTAAAAAAATACCCCCCCCCCCCACACACACACACACAGTGCTCACAATTAAGTTGACCAAACAGACCACTGCGGTTTATCTTACTTGTGGAACATGCTCGGAGCAACTCGATGAAGATGAGCCGTGTGGATGCAAGCTTCATCCACCAGCAACAGATGAGGGATCATGCTCTATTTCAAGAAATTCTGCTCGGAGAGCAAACAAACTCGCTTGTATCTGTTGAAGACAACAATGAATACTTTTAATAAATACTGCCTTCAGGTGCAGCAAAGCTTTCAGGCCCATTGTGGCACCTAAATATTCAGCTTTTGGGCAACAGAGCCTCAGCAGCAGCACTTTAGGTTACCATGGTTTGCTAATAACCTTCCTCCAGTCTTTTAAAAGACATTGGATCCAAGTACTCACATTTATGGTTTCTGTCTTCTTATGTTTGGCCCAGTTTAGTTTTAAGTATTTCATAATTTAAATATAGTTATATCGTTTAAAAAACAAAGACAAGGTGAAACATGTTAGACAGCTGTTCATGCTCATGGGCTAATGAGAGAACACGCCAGTGCCCTTGTATCCTCTTATTATATGCTTTTCTTATACATAGTGATGACATCATCTGTGTTTGATGATGTGGTTGCCACAACGACGTAGAAATCCCCAGCATCAGACTCACGGTACGTAGAAGAATGCAGCCCAAGCAGTGCATGACACATCAGCGTTTAGTTTAACCTCAAAGAAAACAAGGTGATGCTTGGATGGCAGAAATCAGAGCGGTGATGAAATGAAATGTTGCAATGCAGAGAATATTTTCACGTCACAATAATTACCGTTCATCCTGTAATGTTTCGTGATTTACACAGCTAATATTTATCACAGATGTTACTGCGCTGATATTTTCCTCTATAGTCAGAGATTTATTTGCGCACCTCGAGAGTAGATTTAAACCATCTTAAATCAGACCATTTGTTATTCCAGCTGTTGAGTAAGCACAGGTTTGAACTGTCTGTCTCCTCTGAAATGTTTTCTCAGCTGCCTTCTCAGCATTACACACACCTCCCCTGACAGCAGACAAGAAGCAGGGCACCTCCCCCTCCCCCGGCCAGCACACACACACACACACACGCACACACACACACACACACACACACACACACACACACACACACACACACACACACACAGGCGCACCAACTGGTTTCCACCTACGGAAACCTCTTGGACTCGGGTTATTAATGCAGATTAAGGGATGTTGAATTCATCTGTGGGGCTAAAATAGTTCTGCAGCCTCTCGGTGAGTTTGAAAACCTCACAACCTCCCATTTGTTTGACGAATCCACATTTTTCCTTCAGTTTTGAAGCCAAGGTGGTAAATGTAGATCTGCGTGGACAGCAGGAGGTCTCTTCTCTGAGGCTTCAGTTAAACTTAAAGAAAAGTAAAAGTTTGGGGGTTATTAATAAGGCTGCCCGAGGCTTGTTTTTATTGTCTGATGTCAGAGTTAGGCTCTCAGTGCAATAGACATTTTGAATCACTGCAAAGGAAAATATCCAGAGCTATTTAGTCTTATAGCAAGGCTAAAGCTTGATTCAACTTATCAGCTGCAGAAAAAGGTCACAAGCTCTTATCATATGAAGACAGTCTTTGGTTAACGCATGCGTTTGTGATAGTAATACTTTTCAATTTATTTGGGAGGTTAATGCTCACAGCAATCCAGGAAAATAATTTAAGACCCAGGGTTCTAAAAGTAGACTTAGTGAAAACTGATTCAGGCACCACGACTTGTCAGTAATATCATATCTTTGGTGCTATGCAACAATATAAATACATGAAAACGATGGATTGATGTGGCAACAGCAATCCTGTACAAGTAACTCTTTAATACTAAAATTAAGATTAGATATTCCATATTGCTGCAGAGGATCATCCCCTTAGCAAACATACTGCACATAATAACAGTAATCAGGCAAGCAGTGTAGGTAATATAAAAAACAGCAAATCAAATATATTACATACAGTTGCTGAAGAAGCCATTGCTATTATATCATAATGACTACTAACAACCAATATAAGGAGAAGGAGGTTAGGGATGTGGGGGTGGAGAGGAGGATGTAATTTTATAGCAGTTTGCAGTCACCAAACCTATCATTTTGTGTTCAAGTTTATTTCTGTGGTGGTCAACAGGAGCCCACGCTAACGGATCATTACTCTTGGAGCAATAATGATTATCTCTGTTTTGTCAGTTGCACAAGTTGTTTGGAAACTCTTCATTATTGCTGTTATTTGGCCTTTCTGCATGGCCGCAGAGAGTGTGCTACACCTTTAATCGCAAGGTCCTGCATTGTTCTTGCCTGAAGACTATTCTCCACAATATTTCTGCACGAAAAGATTATTTTACAATACTCAGGAGACAGTGAAGGCAGCCTTGATCTGAATTTTAATTGTAAGTAATTAATTTTATCCCACTGTTGCTTTGTTTCAGTCTGTGCTCTTTAATTTGCATGGCTATATCACCTGATTATGGAAAAGTTTATATAGCACTTTTAAAATATGTGATTTTATTGTTGGCATGGATATAATAAACAGTTAGAAATAGTGACCGCAGTGTCATATTCCTAATGCCTATGTAGGAAGGATTAATACTTGTTGGAAGTAGTAGTACTACAGGGTTCTAATAGATTCTGTGGGCATGTGTGAAGAGATGATGTAAAGGAGAACGGATCATCGCAAAGAGTCACAGTTCAGCAAAATCCACATTTGCTGTGATTAATTCCAGCATCCATTACATATAAGATTATTGCTGCAATGAGTTAGGCTGTAATGTCCCTGAAACACAGTTTAGGAACATTTCTTCGGGGTTTCTGTCACCTTCCGGATTCCATTTCTGATGGATTCCAAATGACTCCAGCCAATTTCAGTCTCACACAGTTGAAGTATATCAGCCATGTCGCATTAGCAGCGGTGATGCTTCCGAGGGTGATTGATGAAACATATGGTTTTGTCACCAAGACAACCTGTGTTAGAGGATGGTGAGTGCAGCATGTCATGGAAGGCCCCGGCCATTATCTTTCAGGCAGTACAGGAGACCTCACTGTAACCTTTCGACCCGAGGCCCTCGGCCCACCCGTGCCCTGCAACCAGTTGGAAATTAGTCACTCTCTGACAGGTGGAAGGGGGAGGGTGTCTGTGACACTGGTTGAGATTTTTTTCTTTTTCTTTTCCTTACCACCACTCCTGAATGGTGGTATGGTCAGCGCCACTGCAGGGTTTGCGTAAGAAAAAAAACCAAAACTGCAAGAACATGTAGTGAGTACCCAGCCCTTATCATTTATGGTGCTGGAGTTTCTGTAGCTATAGCTCCTTTCAATATTGTGCTGTTTTGCTGGGTGCTTTTCCACATTTCAGCTGTGTGGGAGACAGACTGTCAGAATCTTAAAGATGTGTCTGCATAAGACAAGTCCTGAACTCCCTACAGTGAGGCTGGCCTGCAACGAGCTGAAACACCATAAGCAGGCTGAGTTAGTGGATGTGAGTGCCTGTGACCTTCATGAAAGTAGGTGTTGGCTGAATTAAATGAATTTTAAAATGTGTTTTCTAAGTTGCTGAGGAGGGATGGCCATTTTGTGATGCAACACTTGGGGAAAAATAATAAGAAACGGCAAAAAGCATGCGGCGATTTCACCAAGCCTCCTTCCGTGCTTCTGCAGAGTCTGTGGGAAAGATGGGCTTTTCATTCTGTTAACATCTTCAGATGAACTTGAACTTGTGCCCCATCAGTCACGTTAAATGTCCAAGAACTCAGCCTATTAAAAAAAAAGAAAAAAAACTTTTTTACTGAATGCTGTCTGTATTTCTCTGTTCCAGTGTCATCTTAGATCATTTTTATTATGACCACTTATAAGTGAACTCAGATGTTTTCTCTGGAAAATGTCCATCTTTGTTCAGTGCGGTCTGCTCAGGATCAAATATTCAGACCAGTTTGGAGGCCAAGTGCTTTGTGCTAAAATCCATCATGCCACATGTGTCTCCTTGTGAAAATGAAGGCTAATGGGTTTAAGTAATGAGGAGTTAATCACAATTGCATTTACAAGTCAGACCATTGCTGTACTGAAAAAAAGCAGCCTTCATCTTTACACTGAGGGAGATTTGGGTTGAGTGGCAGTTCTGTTTAAAAACCAAGACGAGTTCAATCATCGGCTGAAAACCTGTCAAGCCCTTCAAAGGTCTCCTGCATGACAGCAACAGAGCACTGTTTAATTAGGAAGAACAAAATACACATTGGCTGAAGCAATTTATCTTATATGGAAGAATACTAAGAACCAAGAAATCCAGTCATTCACCAAGATCAAGCTTTGGATAACCCTGACCTGGATGAGTGACAACTTACACAAACGTCTTATATTGAACTTTAGCCATCAAAATCTGAATGGATTCATATAGAAATAAATGCTAATAAATGGTGGCACTGGTATTGTTAAATAGAGAGCATAAAAAGCCTTATTTTGGAAGGCCCTGCATTTAATTCCCTCACAGAAGAAAGGCAGCTAAAGCTTTGTGGGTGTAGTTGCTGGCTTTTAATCACCTGGACCAGTTGAGTAGATAGAAAAACAAGAGTGTGGCTTTAATCCAGGAAGCCACTGATGGATGTCGCTGCACCCCCTCTGTAATATTGGGGCTTGGTTCTCTGCATGTTCAACTGATATTAAGTTGATCAAAAGACAGTGGCTGGCCTAGGACCAGACTAATATGCTCATTAGCATTGACAAGGGTGCCTGGGAGCAGTTCATGTGCATTAATGAAGTTAAGAACTCAGCCAAACAATCAAACCAGCTATGGACTGCAGAGCCAGCCACATGTGGAGCCCTCTAATGACTGACGATCTGGACCTGGGTTCAATTCAATAGGCCATTGTATGATGGCTTTTTCCACAGCTCTGCTGATCAGTCGCATATTGTTTGGTGCTTTATTCATGGCCTATAAAGAATGGTGAGCCTGCTCCATATATATGTGTATATATATATGTTTTGCTTATTTGGATATGTTGCCCCAGGGGTGCGTTTAATTTATATGAATTGCCTATATTCTAAAACTGACTCAATGAAGCAAATGGGGTTTTACTCATTCTTGCAGACAGGAGGTCATTCCATTATATTTTCTATCAACAGCATGGATGTGCTGTACTTTATATTCTGCAGTCAGGAGTATTTGAATTGATGGACCACTGACATTTTGCAGTTGCTCTCTGTGATGCAAATTTTAACTGAATGAGACGTAGCAAAGGGTATTATTTCCTAAGAATTCACACCTGCCCTCTCCATCAGTGTGGAGACATTTTGGGGCACAGCCTGGCTTCAGGCCACAGCGTGCCATGTGATTATTTCAAAGATGACATTTTATCCCAACCATCTTCAGTTGTGAATATGGGTGAGTGGCTACAGGACACAGGTCAATTCCTTCCCGTGTCAACAGGGTCTGCAGCGAGTTGTCTTCTTCTCTGTCTGTTTTTTTTTTTTTCATTTTCAGTAAGATAGAAATACATATACATGTATTCAACATCTAAAGAAGACAAGATCTAATATAAACAAGGGACAATGCAGCTACATTTTAAACAGCGGGACTCTTTCAGTGTTTTGTTACAGATAAGGCAGCTGTTTTCATACAACATTGCTTTAGCCAGCAACCGATTCAAAAGCATTTCATCTACATCCAATAGAAAAGGCAGAGTCTCAATCGAATGATAAATTTGGTTCCAGCACTCTGACCTTTGCTTGAGGTCATAAAGCATTTGCAAAAGGTGGTGTTTTTTCCAAATCGAAATGAGAAGCAGAATGGAGATTCCACAAGCACCATGACCTTTGGCAGCAACTCTATCGGCTGCTCATCACCGCAGACTCGTTTATCAAGCATAGCATTCTCCACAGGTGGTGCCCTGAAGGGTGGGGAAGGTGGGGAGGGTGGGGGCGCGCGACATGTCAGGTCATCTCACACAAACTCTGCTGGAGGAAATAAGCTTATGGGCGGAAACCCAATCTTCACTGCTCAATCCTTCATACATGTTCTTCTGCATCAGTGGACATGTGGTGCAAGACCCTCATGGTGGTTGATGCTCTTCTCAGCGAATTTTAAAATCTCACACTTCTTGTTAACACAAGATCCTTTGAGATTCTAAAGGTTGTTTTGCAACATTGTGTGTGTGTGTGTGTGTGTGAGTGTCTATTTTTGTGTGTGTGCCTGCGTGCGTGCGTGTGCATGCAGATAACTATAAATGCATATTTTATAGATTATTATTATTATTTAACTATTATAGTATTTGACTACTAAGTACAGCATAAAACAATCAGATTATATTTAAAACAAACACTACTACAAATAATTTTATAATTAATATCTGTACTTCAAGAGTGAGCTTTTTTGTGGATCTTATTATGACACACATGGAAGGGAACAGAGCAGGCTGAGTGATGCACAGAGCCCTGCTTTGCCTGTCAATCCCTACAGGCACAGTAAACGTGCCATCTCTTTTCCTTCATGCTGTTTACATGGCAACAAAAACCAGGCACAAATACAATTCAGGATTGGTTGCCAACACAGATGCAGAAATCTGGCATTATCTCTTTTACATAGTTATGGCAATCGCAGCACAATCTCATGTGGTAAATACACATACATGCAACACGTTATATAATATGATGTAACGTTATGTCTTACAAGGAAATCCAGGACAATGACCACTGTGCAAATGACTATAATCTTCACAGTGCCAAAATGTAGGCAGAACACAATAAATATTATTATATCCATCCAAGCAGGTGGGTAGACATCGTTTAAGATGTAAAAAGTCGTGAGACTTAAATACTGAAAACGTCAGGTACAATCCTGACTCCTACAACTACACTTCATCAAATATTGATGCCAAAATATTGGCTGGCACTAAATTATTTATTTAAAATATTGCACATTAGCTCATTAAAGAAGTGCAGTGACACAATAAGTGATTGCTTTAAAATAATATATAAAAATGTATATTTTGACGAGTTGTTTGTAGGAATGACATGACTCACTGCTTTCACATTTGCTAAATATTAGTTCTATTCATTAAACAAGGTCTTGGAATTCTTGATTGGACTCGATTTAGCAGCAAATCAGGGTCTGCTGCAGGATTTATGCTGGCTGATTCCTAGACAACACTGAAATGTTCTCTATTGCTGCCTGAGCCGCCACGTTTCCCAGCATAGCTTCTTACAGCTGAGCCATTAACTGTGATCTAGTAGTTGTTTTATAGACAAAGATGAGATCAAAAGTGCATCTAATGATCCTGATGCTTAATTTCTGCTGATTTGTAGTTTTTGGCCACATGGGATCAGCTGCTTTTCTGTCTTAAATGCAAAATACAGATTGACTACATAGCAGTGAGGTGCTCCTGCAAAGGAAAGGATTGTCTGAAGCATGAAGGCATGTGACCTGTGAAAGGCTGCCACAAAGACTGAATACCATTCATTAGTGGCCCCGTTCAGTCTAAGCGTTTAGAAAAGCATCCGTCTCCACATACGCAGCGTCTGCCACCGAAAACACTGCAGACATGGAAGCTGTGACTCAGATCAGCCCGTGGAAGTGATGATGGGTGCTTTGTGACACGCATGAAGACTCACCACACTCTTTTACAGCCCAGCAGCTCAGTTCTCCTCAGTGCCGCAGCGGATGAGGGGAGAATACCGATGTTGTTTACCGGCTGATAACAGCTCATGGCTTAGAGTGGTCTTTATTACAGGATACAAGCAAATATTCCTGATTACATTTATATTCAGTCAACTCACCATGAGCTGATGAAGAGCTTTTCCCTCTTTGTCTAAATGTGTTTCTTTATTAGGATCCATGAGTTGGGTCATCCCCTAATCCGAGGGTCCGTGTTTGGATCCCCGCTCCGTCTGCATGTCTAAGTGTGAATAAATTGCCCCTGATGGCTGTGAATTGTTGAGCATATATGGAATTGGGTGCTTAGAATGCAAAGTGCTGTCTACCTGACTAGAATGAATGGTGGCAAATGCTTCTCAAAGAGAATATATATATATATATTAAAGAGAGAGAGAGAGATTTACTGATATAGATATACAGATATAGATATAGATTTACTGAATCCATAGAATGATGCTACTCTATGTGATAGATTATTGCAAGCCCAATTTAGAATGTCACTTTACACAACCTGAAGTCCTGTGCTTGCATGCATCAGTTGATGCAGTGGTTCAGAAAGTGTCGCATGCACATGTTTCAGCTACTTTCTGCTTCAGGCCACATATTAATAAATGTCAGCGGTGAGGTGGCCCAGCTCCAGACTGACTAAATGCACTGCTGAATCGGTGAATTGACCTTAGACCCTGACACCACCCTTCAGCTTGTATTAAAACAACGCAGCCAGGGCGCTGCGCTGCAACTTGATTTTGACGGACGTGCAGTCGTTATCTCTGCTGGTCGCCACTAATCATGGGCTGCCTCCAAAGAGTAATGGTGCAGGTCACAGGAATGACAGAATTTCAAGGGCGAGACTCACCCAGCAATTTTGTCTCTAATGAGTAAGCCAGCCAGTGTGCCAGCCTTCACGTGGAATGGCGTCACCACAGGGACACAAGGTGCATTTATGCATCAGTAAATTCAGAAAATACATGAAATTAATCCATCAGAGGTAATTATCAGATTACACTCCAATTTTTAAATTACGTAACACCCCAAATCATTTTTGTGACAGCAGTGAGAAGCTTCTAATTCATTGAAATGATATGTTACCGCCCCTCAGTTTAATTCACTGCCTCTTTATTTAGCAGCATTATAAAAACAGGTTTCCTGACATGTGCAGTCTAACAGCCAAGCATATACACTGTATACGCCCCCAGCAGGATAACTGAATTACCCACCAAGACTTTGCCCCAGCCTCTAAACTGTCCAGATCCCAATTCAATCATGTTTTCATGGGATGTGACGGAATCACAGACAGAACAGAGGCACCGCACAGGATCCAAGGCATCGATTGCCAGTTTCCTGGTGCCAGGTACCGCAGACACCCTCAGATGTCCTGATCAGAGCTGTTTAGATGGCACAAGTAGATCAAATGGAACAGCAGGCAGGCGGGGGGTTTCAGAGATTGGTGTATATTTCAAAAATGGCAGTTTTTTTTTTTTCCTAAGCATTAAAAGTAAATGAATCCATATATTCTGCGTCGATTGAGAGTATAATTTAAATCTAATGCACTTACCCATGAAGGACAATGCTGAGGCACATGCGAATGTTTTAAGTTGATAATTGGTTTCTATAAGGCCATTTTTCTTCATTAAGATTCTGCCACATGTTTCCTGAGGGCTTCAACATTACATGATCACGGAGAGCAGGATTCAGCACAATTATCACTTCACTTCACTGCTATTTCAAAGCTTGTGGCTTTTCTGACCTTTCTTGGTATTCTGCTCTGGCTTTTTTTTTTTTTTTTTCTCCGACACCTCCACAATCATTACCGACACTGGTTCTCCTGAGGAAAGAAAGTGGTCTGATTAGAAAGAATTACTTGCTTTTCTGCTGCCATGTTTCCAAGATTTCACCCTCAACCATTTGACATGATTGTCAGTTTGCTCCGATCTTCTCATTGGCACGGTGGCAGCCCTGCACCGCCAGCACAAGGACGAGAAATTGAACCTCAGCAGGAAGCTAAATGTGCTTTCAATCTCAACAATCCTTTTAATCTTTCATCAATCATGTGCAAACAGCTGGGACCACTGATCTTATTACAATTTGAGTGAAATAGTTAAGAGCCTTTTCCCCCCAAAAGTTTTCCTTGCTTGGTAATTTGACAAAAGAAAAAAAAAATCTGTTGTTAAGATTATCAGCACACAGACATGTGATTTTACTGAGAAATAAGATAATTTCACTCATTGTCATTCTGATGTTTTAAAGAAAAAAATACAGCTTTTTAAATAGTTGAAATGCAAAACTTCCACCACTGGCTGTGTATAAAATGGACTGTTGACAACACTTAAGCTCTAAAGTGACCAATTTAGAAATCAAGCTGAGGAATACCAGGTGCTTATTCAAAGATCAAAGTTTACCTAATTGTAATTTACCGACATTTTAGGCCCAAATGTGTTCCCACATCATGACCAATGGGCTGGAAAGGTGATTGGGACGAAATAAGGGTGTTCTCATCCCTGAAATTGTGTTGCTGCAGTGAGCGCTGCATCACAGCCTTGTTGACTCAGGTTGATACGGCGGAGAGGATCTAGGCTAATGGTGCTGCTGTTCTCAGAGATCTATTATTAAGATCTGAGTGTTGAAATAATTTTCTTTTTTTTCATTCAAAGTAAATTATAATTATCTTAACAGTGATTCTTGGCTACAGGAAATGTCTTTATTATGCCATTTTCTAACTTGTTTTCATTGTTAATTGATTTTTTTTGTATTAACAAGGAAAAAGGAAAGATGCTTTGAACACTGAAGTTCTATTTCTAGATCAGAAAAGGTCTACACACTGCAAGCCGACCATTATATGATTCAAACCTGTTTATTTGTGGATGTTTTGATCTCTGCTGAGCACCAAACATGAGCAGCACCCAGAAAGTAATGCCTCTGATGAGTAAAGTGCACCGGAAATTGGGTTTAGAGACTTATTGTAAATTTTGCCCTGAATCCAAGTTTATAAGAAAAACACAGCTGTGCTTATTTATGTCAGGTTTTTTGTTGTTTATTTTAGATGAAATCATCTATTGTTACTTTGATCTATTGTTAGCTATTTTACAAAAGTGGATCTTGAACTTGTTCTCAGTCACCCAGGTCCAAGATAAGATATAATATCTATCTATATATAATATCTTTACCTTAAAAAAAAATAAATTAAAGTTCTTTTAAAGACTTCTTAATAGAAGTCCAGTTGATCAATACACTCAGATTTTATATCCTGAAACAGATTGACTATATAAGCACATGTCTACATTTTTTACTGACCATTTCTTTTTGGCAATCCTGAAGGTGCTACACACCAAAAAGTCATTTATATTGGAGAGGTCTGTCAAAAGAAAAACAGTACAATCATGTTTTATCACACAGTTGTTCATTTCCAATGAAAACAGGCAAGTAAAAGAGGAAAAAAGATAGGGAGGAAGCTGAGACTATAGCAAAACATACACTCATTAAGAGTTTTATGGGGCATATAATTTGAGTTACACCACTTAGCCTCGATCAAAACAAAAAAAGCACATTGGTAGACTTGAGTGCTGGAGACTACAGAAACTCTAAAAGTTGAGTCACGCACACACACACACACACACACACACACACACACACACACAATCACACACAATTATGCAGACACACAAATGTGCTTTATCAACCGAGCGAACAGTGCGGCATTAAATAAATGATTGTATGCACTCTTCCCACAGGGCAATCTGTTCCATCAACAGTTTGAATTCAACTCATCCAGTGTCCACGAGGACAAAGAGTCGGATCTCCAGCCGGGAAAAATAACAAGAATCAACATAAAGACGACTTTAATTACAAACATGATTATGCCAACAAACACGTATTCAGGTAATGCTATTGTCACTTCTCTGGCCGTCGACACGTATGCATCTGGGCTTTCAGTGACAACAGCTGTGCAGCTGTTGTGTGCATGTATTGGTTGCTTTAGACATTGTTAGCTTGTTTTACAGAACAGTGATTGAATTTCTGATGTTGTCTGATTTGATTTAACATACTGAAACATTTCCACTGCCTCAGGTGTTGTCTGCGTTGGTGCCTTCTCAGTTCAAGAGGAGAATCTTTTAATTATCCCATGTATATATGATTTATTTGCAGCATTAAACATTGAACTCCTTTAGTTTGCACTTACGCATAAATGTGCTGTATTTGTTAGTGTTATGCCTATATTTTTGTATTTCCTGGATTCATTGAAGCTTTTTTGCTTCTTTGCTCCAGCATTGGCAGCGATTTTGCAACAGAAATCATTTATTTTTGTTAAATCTTGGTATCATTAGGTCCCCTGGGTGCAGTAAACTCCTGTTTCATCCATCACTTCTTAAGTTGACATGGTGAGCAAACAGTTGCTCCTGTACCAAACCAGCAAATATATGCAACATTAGCATTCATGTGGAGCGATGTTTCTGGCCATACATCCAGTGTTCAATCAGTTTGAGCTGTTTCCGTTCTCCGAGTGTTCCTGCGGGAAATCTGTGTCTCTTTAGCTGTTAGATTTCTCACCGTGTTTACCAGGGAGCCTCTAACTGTCTGCTGTTTATGGTGCCAGACAGGATAGGATGGGGTTTTAGAGCCTTTCCACCCCAAACATCTGCTTGCTAAGACTGAAACAACACCGGCGTATTCATATTTTTGATGATTACATGCAGATTAACACTTTCTGCTCTTCACAACATCAGTTTGTTTAGCCTCACATGGAACTATGTGAAACTTAACTGTTAACAGCCAGCGTCGAGCACCTCAAACTGGAGCGCTCTCCTTCTGTCTCCCGGGTCAACGGCAAATCTCACATTCCCACAATGACGCCGCCACAATACTGGGCCAGACCCCAGTTTTACATTTGAAAGCATATTTAACTTTTCACTCTTCCATTCACGGACTGCAAACGCTGAGACTCTGAGCCCGGCCAAGATTAGCTTTTGGCAGACAATGCAGTGAATTAAAGGCCACACATGGCCCCTCTCTTGTTCTCTGGGTGACCAAACACACTTCCAGGGCCAGGAACTCTTGACCGGTCTTTTTAACCCACAAGGAGAAACCAGGAATTTGGAGAGAAGTATATGGCGATGGATTTAGCGTCGAACCTGGGCAGACAAAAGTGCTGAAAGAGAGAACAAGACAGATGGTCTTTTTCTTCAGAGCGACCAAACTCTGGTGTCAGAGGTTCCAGCAGAGGTTGAAGGAAACTCTCAACGTATTGGCAGAAGCTGATATTGTGAACTGAATGGTATATTTGACATATTTATCAAGATCCTCTGGTGCTGTTAGTGTTTAGAATTGAGGATAGGAATTAAGAGTTATTTACAAATTTAATTGATTTAAATCTGATTACACAGTAATCCCCATTTCACGATCAAGCATCATAGATTTTAATAAAATATTACAATATTATTATGACTAACATGCCATAAGTGATGAAACATTAAATAACGTTATCTTGATTAGAATTGTATAACTTCAGAAATGAAGGTTTTGCTCTATTTGTTTTCCCTGTAAAATGAACCCCATAAAAATACCTTTAAAAAAAACAAATCACTTACTGATTGGTTTTGGGTAATACATACACGTCAAACGTTCAGGAAAATTAATTTCATCTTATAATGACTGTCTATTAATTATGCAATACTCTCTTCATTTGTTTAAATATGAGAACATGCGTCCTGCAGACTTATTCCCAGGACGATTTTGGACCGTTTCTTGGAGATCGCCGAAAAAAAAAAAAAAAAAAAAAAAGCAGGCAGGTATTTAGGGGGACTATAACACAGAACCGAAGGGGGCGACCACGCACGCTCTTCGGGCTCCAAACTAATTGCAAACCGCTGGGGGAAGACGCAGCCCCGGTGATCCCCAGCGTGCGCCACGGCCCCCCCGCTCTGTTACCCAGCTCTGTCCCGAAGGACACCGGGGGGTCTTGAGCCGGGTGGGCGCAGGAGGATGATCAGCCCTTTGGAGCCCGTTCCGCGGTTCCTGTGAGCGGCGGCGGCGGCGGCACCTTGGCGGAGCAGGGAGAGAGAGAGTGGAGGAGGAGAAGGAGGAGGAGGAGGAGGATTCTTTCCCTGCGTAACCGTGTCGTGCTCAGTGGAAATACGCTCGTCTACTATCAAAAACCAAAGGCAAAGAAAGGAGGACGGACAAAACAAAAGCGTTGGGACTTTTCTCGGTCGGGAGACCCGGTCTGTGCCGGTGATTGTCAGCGGAACAGGCCTGTTACATCGGATGTGTCTCAAGCATGGTAAGATTAATTTTAGTGAGATTTTTTTTCCCCCCCCTTCCCCTGCAGGAAAACAGGCGCACGCAAATCTGCGGTGGCGACGGGAACACGCAGAACTACTGCTGGCAGAGCATCAGTTTCACTGTGGGCTGTTGGTTTTTATCCGTCCCTCGTTTGTTCGCGTGTGCGTGTTCTTTCGTTTTGCATAAATCTGACCAGTAAACGGGGGTGTTAGCCCGTGAAGTCAGCCGGAGACCGACGGCGCAGCGTGAAGGCTGCGTTCGCCGGTGTGGAGAGGGCTCCGTGGACCGCCTTCACATCTCTGCGCGTCGGGCTTCCACAAGCGAAAAAAAAAAAAAGGGGATTGTTCAGAAAGTCTTTCGCTGCATTTCACAGGAATACGAGGGGAAATGGTGCCACGCAGGAAAAGCTGAGAAATCCGACGCATGCCTTTTGAATTTTCAGGGTTAAAGTGGGACCAGAACAGGCGAAGCGTTTTGGATCCGAGCGCCTCGTTCTTGTTTCATCTTCATGTTTCCCGGCGGTGATAACTTGCAGCGGTCATTACCACTATCCTCCTGTGGAATATTTAGGGGTTCCAAACGAAAGGAGTCTCCTGATTGAGCTTGGGTCAATAAAACTCCAAAACAGCTGATGTTGATCCCAGGATAATCTGACGTTTACTCCACAGTCTGAAATAAACAAATAAATAATGAAGCATCAGTTTAGTTAAAAGAATGTTTATAAAGGTGGGCCTTGTGGCGAACCCTTTACATCTGCATGGTTATGGTGATTTTAATCAGGTAACCCCCCCCCCCCCCCTCATTCGTCGCCACCGCCAATGTTTTGCAATTCCCAAACATTTGAGACTGATGGAATGAAAGCCCAAGTTGGACCCCTGGGAGTCATTGTTGGGGCCTACACGCAGCTCACCCAAGATCTCTAGGCTGTTTGGGGGACTTCATAACACACACGGACCTCTGAGTGTGTGAGTGCAGGACCTGCGAGGAGATTTGGGATTTTTTTCTTTTTTTTGTCAGAGTAAAGCTAATCAAAAGGTTCCATTATCTGTTCTTTCTTTAAATAGAATTCCAAACCGCTGTGTTTCAGCAAAACTGGATTTAGAAACTGATAACAAAAACACTTGGCGCACATACTTTCTAGTCTGGTTATCTGTATTTCACTGGCGTCAGATCTTTTCCCAGGACTTTGTGAAAGCAGCCGGATCATTAAAAGAACCCTCCGTGTGTGGGGTGGGTTTTTTTTCCCCTTTTTTTTTTTTTTTTTTTGCATACATCATTGCTCACAAGTACCACCATCGGCCATAGTAGGACGTGTGACCTCAAATATTAGAGGTTAAACCCAGGGTAATCCAGGGGGGCCTCTGCCCTCTATGGAAAGTGTTTCATGGAGGCATCAAATAAGGACACAGAAGTTGTTGGGTCCCGCCGAGGTTAACCTTTGTAGAGCGAGGCTGTGTGCTGCCCTTGTCTTTGTCGTGCTGATGAGCTCTGAGGCAAACTTAGCACCGGTTGCGCGCACCAGCTCCTTTGTTATCACAAATGAAAAAATCTATGACTCGTGTTTTCATTGGGAGCTATCGGGCTGTTCCCCGGAGAACATCCTGCTGAGTGAAAGGTGGCGTAGAAGGTGCATTTGGGCTCTGTTGCGGTCCGTAAACGGCTGTTGTGTTTAAACAGACCCTGGCACGGTTGGGGGGGCACGGCGGCGGCGGACAAGGAAAGAATTACATTTATCTGGCTGTCTGGAGTGTTCCAGGGGGCACTGCCTATTTGCAAAAATAATTGTTATTAAATTGCACGGTCATCCAGGGAGAAAGTGATGGCATTTGAGGAAAATAGATACTGAGGAAGATGAACCAGATATTCTCCAAGGTCTTCTGTTTTTCTCCAGGAAAAAGCACTCTGGCTTGTTGCTCATTAGCACAAACATATTGCAGCATATACTCGCTTTGCATTACATTTTCAACAAAATGGATCTGTTGTCAAAAAAAAAAAAACTGTAATATCTAAATGTAAATTACTAAACGCTTTTTTTTTTTTTCTGAGTCCGCACAGAAATGCTACAAAAGAGAGGCGGAGGCGGGTGGTGGTGGTGGTGGTGTTGGTTAGGAGGGAGGGGGGTGTGGTTGTGTTGTGGTGCGTTGTTTAGTTGAAGCTGCAGTCTGTCATGTTGTGATTTGTTGCACGCACTAATGGCTGAATGTCGCAGTTTGACTGGACACTGTTGCCCCCGTGCTCCCTGAATCCTCCGTTTGAGGAGCAAGGGAGGGGATTGGGGGGGGGCAAGGGAGGGGATTGGGGGGGGGGCTTCACGCTCATCTGATGAGTTCAGGACACTGCAGAAATTCAAATAATGTCACAAAGCGATAAAGTGACCGCTGCCACCCAGTCTTTCTGTGCTTGTAGTCAGGATCAGTTCCCTCGTGAAACTTATACCTGAATTGTAAGAGCAGATCCACGTGCTTTATTACGTGCTTCATTCCTGGGCAGTAATGCAACACATTGAAAGTTACACACACCTGTCATTTCATTAAGTGAAGCTGCAATAATTAGTCTAAGAATTCCCTCGTGTAACTTCTTATAGAGTGGCATCTGTGCAGTGGTGGCCAGACAATCAGGACGATAAGCTGTCTGAGAGCAGTTTTCTCACCGATTATTCACAAAACATGATAAGACTTGAAAGCTCCAAGAAAATCCCCATACGAGATTTTGTTATTAAAAACTGTTTTTCGGGTTGGTTTTTTAACAGAAAAATAAAAAAAAAATCACGCACCTGTTTAGCTCTCCGAGAGCCCGAAACACTCAAAGTGCTTTAAGAGTGAAGTTGCACTTGAAACTATGCACATGAGCTCCCAGGAACAGGGTCGTGTTTCTCCTGCTGCGCCGCAGAAACAGGCTCCTCTTTGTGTCCAATGTTTCATTGTACTCATGTAGCAATTTTTAAGATGACCTGCAATGAAAACTCCACCGGTGTGGGAGTCATTATGTGCGCAGACACTACTTTGATGTAGTCTTGTACCCCTAAACTCAACATCACTGCATTATCTTAATTAGGGAAAAAAAAAAAAAAAAAACCCACCTGATCGCCCATATAACTCTATGTAATTACCCCAAAACATCAGTGTGTGTCTGTGTAGTATATGTGTGTGAACACTGGAAACCACTTATATGATCTGGTTAGTTAGTTTTTGATTTTTTTGTGCCCTCAACTGACAGACATTCCCACATTCAAAGTTCTGGACCAGTAATGGAATGGGCAGTCATCTGGAGGGGGTCATTAAATCCGAGAGTTGCCCTGCACGGTTGTGAGCAGCCAAATAATATGAGGCAATTTTACAGGGTGAGGCGATTTTTAAATTTGTCTCTGATTGTCTGAATATTCTCTTATATTAATGCCGCAGACGAGAGGATTGACTTGTGTCTTCTAACTCCTTGCTCATCTTGTCTGATTTAATCTGCTGATACTTGTTTTGTGTATCATTAGAAAACCATTTTAACACATCAAGAAAGATAAATGTTGACGGATAAGTGACACTTAAATACTACATTTGTGAGGTGATGAAACACATTTTGCACAATTTATAGCAGGAATTTAGGTTGATAGAGAAGGTTTTAACGGGAAAAGGCTGAAATTGCACATCGCAAATTGTTATAATTGAACAGATTCACTTTGGCCCACTGTCCAAACCTCTAGATTTGATCGTCCATCAGGCAGTAAATAACTGTCCACCATTGAGGAGAAATTGAGGCTGACCATTTCTAAGTGCTCCAGACTACTGCTCACAGACGGACTGTGCCCTGCTGTCAGCTCGCCGTGTTTTACTCCACCACAGTTAAATGCTCTGCAGAAGATTGCCCTCTCACGCTGCCGTGCACGCTGCGGTTTACTCCGGGACAACAGACGGGACGGGCTGCCGGGTTTGAAAAAAGTGACAATAATGAGACGCTCTCCCTTAATGAGCCTTTGAAGGTCACATTATGAAGATGATGGCGATGGCAGACGTCACAGTCTTCCCCGCAATCAGACTAATAAAGTGACATCTTTTGTTTTCCATCTTGGAATTCTCCCCTGTCTCCCCGGTGGCGTTTCATCAGAACCGACATAATCTTATGCAAGACGGTGAAAGGGTTGTGAATTTACAGGTAATTAAGCCCCAGTGATTTACAGATGGAACATCCGTGTACTGTAGGTAGAAAACTTTAAGTAAGGTTTATGATAATAACATTAATGACGCCTAAGAATTTAACAGCTCAAGCATGTTAATAATAGATTTGAACATTTTTCTATTAAACTCAATATTTATTCTTTTTAACAGGTAAACAAACAGCCTCTTGAGCCTTGCGTTTTGCATATTAAACAGGTATAATGAGGTTGCTGGAAACCAGATTTTCAGCAGGACAAAGCGGGTATCAACCGAATGTTGGTTCCAGTTTCTCTCAGGCGTGACTGTGGAGCCGCGCTCAAATGATCTAATTTAACTGCAGACTATTTTCAGGTTTAGCTCCACAGTGCTCGACCTCACGGCAGAAATTCTCATTTGTCTTTTGTGAATTTGTTGCCTTGACTCTAAAACCTGTGGGTGCCACGATTGCAGCGTTTTTCGAGGATATAAATGAATCGAAGTGAGACAATTAGAAGCTCCATCGTTCTCCTCCCCAATTAAATCCCTCAGAAATGAAACCACGATCAGACCGGAGTTGCTTGGCACCGACGTCCCGTCATAATCTGTTGCCACCTTCTCATAAATGCAAGCGAGCGCCCCCCCCCCTTGCTGCTGAAAACCGAGAGACAAGTGGCAGGCCAAATGATCAGGAACTACTTCTCCTGTTGTGACTTCTCCGTTCTTCAAGCGGCGTCTTCAGATCTGCTGCATGTGTACAAAGGGACACTTGGTAGAAGGGAGGGGGCGGGCGGGGGGGGTACAGGAAAAAAAAAAAAAAAGTTGTCAATATATTCTAAAAGCGTTAGACTGCAAAGTGGAGTGATAGCTCTCAAGGGGGCTGGCCTTAAGCTGTTATTCTATAAATATTAATAAAGCCCACAGTCAGCCTGGAAGGAGCGTAACAGTTTCCTCATGTCACACAATGAGCTCCAATGTGACAACCTGTGAAGAGACTTATGAGATGACAAAGAGGCAGTTAGATGACATCCAGTGGCAGGCTTCATTTTTAAAACATGAAACGCCATCAACTATGATGGCAGCTGAGCGCGCTGACCTCTCCCGTACGGAAGCGCGAGGTTTATTTTTTGCGTATTTACTTGGCGCCACTATAAATTTGGGATTTTGAAAGAATGCTAAAATTAGTCGTAACTGGGCAGTTACAGGTGAATTATTAGACAGCTCTTCAGTTAAAAGACTGGAAGGTTTTTTTTTTTTTCCAGCTTTTTTTCTTTTTTTTTCCTGTGCAATTATGGAAATAACGACCAACGGTGCAGAAAGCAATAGAAGGTTTTTGGCTGTTGTTGATGTTGCTTTGCCAAGATGCACTTGTTGTGCGCAGCGAAAAGCGAACGGCGTCACAATGCTCTGGCATGCTAACAGAGATGTTCTGTGTTGTTGCTTACTCCGGGCTTTGTTTGTGTTCCATTCACCATAACGTTACAATTAAACTCACTTTCTGTGTGGAAACAACAACTCGGAACTCCGGAAAACTATATTCATGTGAAAAACGCTGCCACTGGCATGCTCCCGCGTGTAGAATGGGAAATCTGATCAGTTGTTGATGAACTGATTCTGGAGCGTAACCTTTAAGAATCCCACGTCTTCATTTGGTCAAGCTCTTTAATTGTGAGCTCTTTTCACACACGATCTCTAATCCCTGCTGTTGGGGTTCCATCCCGAGGAGCTCTGGCTGAAAACAAATATCGGCTGATTTAGCTTCTGGGTCCAGTCCTGATGATGTTTGTGTCCAGCCCGCCGAGCATCCGAAGGACCCCGCAGAGCACGTGTGTGCACGGCCGGCTCTGACAAGTCCAAATCCCCGACGATGAAGAGGAGAGAGCGTGATATTTGCAGAGAGACGTGAAGATCCCCGGCAACAGGGTAGATGGAGAGATAAGTGAGTTACTGGTGGTGAAGGCTGACAGTGGAATTAGTCCAACAGATCCAGGCAAGGAAGGAGAGGTGCACAGTTGTGTACACACTGTGCGTGTTTGTTTAGTTAAAAAGCACGTCAAAAGTTTTCTGCTGCACCGAAATGCGCAGCGCCATCAGCGTTATAATCACTTTTCCGTCTCTTGTTCTTAAAACTAAAGTTTTATTGTAAAGCCGTGCTTGCTGCCTGACTGACTAAAAAAAATAAATGGATCTATTGAGTTTCACATAGAAAGAGAGCCTGCTTGTGTTCTCACATGAGTCAGTCTGTGCCATTCCAAAAATATTAATCTGCACCATAGTCGTGCTCAGAATACATTTAAGTCCTGGCACGGTACGGCTATTGTGTAATTATAATACATTATACTAGCGGAGGTGAGCGTACATTTTCAGCCATTTTCTCCTCACTGCAGTATGAAAACTTACAGCTGAACAGATCATCACATAATGGAAAGGGAATGCATCAGTAGCTGGTGTATTTCAGGGTAGATTTCTTGATGGAAAGTAAATATTTGTGTTTTCATCTGTTCACAAACAAAGATTGCACTTTGTTAAATGAAGTGCAGGACATTCTGTCTGAATGTTATTTCTTGCTTTAGCTGGGAATTCAGTCATTTCTGGAATAGTCCTGATATAGTTCTTCATGTAGTCCCAGATTTATAGCTGCGTAGTCACTTGTTCTTTTTGCTCACGGCGTTGTAATGGAACTTCACAGCTGTTACCAGATTAATCCTGTCTAAGGTGTAAAATTGAGCAGCTTTGAAATAAAGTGGCTATTTAAGATTCAAGATGGGGTTGTTAATTATTTGACAACAATCTTTTTGGTTCTTGCAGTTTTATTCTTCTTTTCCTTCCTTTTCTTTCTTCAGGCCTGAGATCAGTTTGCAAAGTTCAGCTCAAAGGGAACCGATAAAAGTGCCGATGTTAACGCATTCGCGGAGAATGTTCTAAGTGTGCTTTTAAGTGCTTAGTTTTTCCCTGGCTATGTTCATACATTTTTTTTTTTTTGAACGTCTGCCTTTCCTCCTCAATCAGAATCACAGATTTGAAAACCTCCACATTTCTGCTATCAGGAACAAAAGGTGCTCCCGTGTGCTAAAGCCTGTCTGTATGCATCATCTGAATTTTACAAATATAGGAAGTTAAGTTGATAACCATTAGCATGAAAAAGGACCACATTTGGAAATAGAAGACCTTTTTTTTGTTAGCTGCTAAATGTTTTTTTTTGTTGAATGGTAACTGTACAATTTAGAATTTCTCTAGAACAGTCACAGACAGACGGTGTTTTAGAAGAGGTGGTGAGGAAACAAGAGATGCAGTTGCAGCGGAGTGTCGTACTTTTGATTAAGCAGATCGAATGAAATTCTGTTCGGACTTTTACTGAGAACTTTTTAATGTTTTGTGGTAAATTCCTCAGCAGTTCAAAAGTGCATATCGCCTTTACATGAATTCTCCTGTGTGAATGTTTTTTTTTTTTCTTACTTGACATGATTGAAAGTAGGGCGACAGGCAGAGTGTGGTATTTCGCATTTTCTGTGGTGCACACTCACATTTTCACAAACTGTGCAGATATGGCTGGGTTTAAGAGCTGAGAATGAGATCACCCAACAGTCATACCAGTGCTGCTGTGATTCTTGTCACCTCTCTCTGTTCTTTTTTTTTTTTTTACTTTTTACATGTGAAACGCTGGTCTTGCTTGTTATCTAAAATCACACGGTTCAGTGCTGCAGCACACGGGTGTTGTTTTGTGTGAAAAAAAAAAAAAACGTCTTAATTGGAGGCAGGCTGCATGCTTTGTGTAAAACGGGCTACTGTTTTGATTAAATTAGAGATACACAACATGCAAAGGCAAAATAGTAAAAGTAGAACTGTCAGAGCTTAAATAAAGAACATGTTTCCTCTGAACATTTTTAATCACCTACGTTGTCCAGCAGTACAGCCCTAATTAGCTGTCAAAAAATCTCTAAATTCTTGTCACGCGGTCGCCCACCTGAACTTTAAGAGAATAATTAGCTACAATAACATTTACATGTGTGTACATCGTTACACAATGTGTGACAAGCCTTCCTTCTATGTCCAGGATAACGTGTGTAATAATGTTTACAGTGGTGATCCAAACGGAAATATACAGCCAAATTCAAGTATTCCACATTCCCACAGCGTAACTGTGCATCCAAATGATGCACATTGTCTTAATGTGCAAGATTACGAAGCTGACAAGGGAAAATATAGAACCTGAACATTTTCAACATTTCTTTCCTTAGAAAGTGTTAATTGGATGAAAGATTGTAGTTCTTAATCTATTTCACAAAAAAAAAGAAAAGATGCAGATTCTAGCATTCTAGAGATGGAAGGGTTTTGACTTTTATATGTAAGGGGTTCTAATTGTGAGTAATTGGAAGTAAAAAAAACTTCTGAGCATAAATGTATGAACGAACGGAGGAATATTGGATAGAACTGCACAGAAATAAACTTCCATAAGCTGAGAAAGTAGTCCCATAGTCCAGAACCAACTCAAATTTAAATATACATTAAGCCACAGATGTTCTGACAACATAAAGTTAGTCCAAGTTCTGTGTGCTGCTCATGGTTTGGGTGATGGCTTGGCCTTCTCCCAGGCAGGACCATTTTGCTGTGCGTCAGTGTGGTCACCCGCTGCTGTGAAGATGGAGAGCAAATGGAAGCTAATTGCAGCTGAAGCATGCAATATCATGCCAGCGGGGGAAAAAACTTAAAAAAAATAAAAAATATATAGTTCTATATTTTCAGCCTTTACTTCAGCTGCCAAGTTTCGATACAGAAATGAGCAGGAGTGCAGAGTAATAAAAGAGCCAGACATTCAAAAAAGAAAAAAAAAAGAGGCTGGTGTAAAACAGGAACATGTGTCTTCTGACTCTGCTCTTTTGATTTGGCCATTCAATTTTTATTATCATTTCACTGCAGGTACCTGAAAAACTACACTGCACCACCCCATCTCCTGGACCCAGTAGGGGAAAAAGGCATCCAATAAACAGTACAGCAAAACATTCTACCCACACTGGTGTCACACAAACTGTAGCTAAAAAGCTAAATGAATTTCATCTGTGGTATATTAATGCTTTCACAGAAGACAAATCCTAATGGGGATAAAGGTGCTTCTGTTCCATTCAGGTGAGTTAGTGCTCATTAGGCTGACAGCTCATTGGTTAAGTTTTACTCTACGACATCTAAATTGATTTAGATCTAAATTGAAGACAACTGTCCCCGTGTAATTAAAATACAGAGTTAATGTAGAGCAATGCTGTTTTTTTTTTTTTTAATATAGCCAAAGTGGTGGTGGTTGTGTGTACGTGTGTGTGTGTGCATGTGTGGGTGTGTGTGTGTGTGTTTTTTGTGGGAGTGAGTGAGCGAGAGTAACAGAGATGGAAAAAGGGCACGCACAAATGAACCTGTTGTTTCTAATTTGTAGCTCAGTCTTGACAAAGACATGACAGAGCTGAAGCAGGAGGCAGTTCAAACACACTCGGGGGTCCTAACCTGCATTTTTTTATTTTTTTATTTGCTGAAACCGAATAAAACAAGCAGGTACTGACAGTCCCCCCTTTCACCCGCCTGTTTTCATTGTGTGCCCCTACATAACAGAGGTGGGGGAACTCGTGCACCTCAGAAAGAATCGAAAATCCAACATTACTCAAGTGACTGATCATGCTTATTGTCCCAAGAAGTAATAAAATAAAGTATAAATTAAGAAGGTTTCATTTTGAGAGGGTCCTGAATCTTTCTATGTGGCCATGAGTGAGTATGAGTCATTAGAAGAATCTCACACCCACACATGATGGTATGCTGCAACAGGGAGTTCAAGCATCATTATTGTCACAAAGGATTCGGAGCGCCTTCAACTTCTCACAAGACCTGCTGTTATCTCAGATCCATGCTGTGCTGGTTACCTCCTCTGAATTTGTATTTGTACCCACTCTTCCGAAGATGAACGGTGTTCTCGGCTTTGGCTGGTGAATAAATGGCCGAGAAAAAAACTTCTCTATCACAGATTTATTTCCTTTCGAGAAAAAAGAAATTCTGGAAACAAAATGGAGCAAAATGGTTTGAGTGGAACATCTGTGTTTTGGCTGACCTGGATTTATGCTGTTGGTTTGGCTCGAATGAGATGATAGCGGCCTCATTTATTGAAATTATGCGACATACTGTATTAGTGTGAGATGGGAGCTGCCCTCATCAGCCTGACTCTGAATGGTGGTTGTTGTTTGTACTGGTTGTTGTTTGGTGACACCAAAATGCCCATCCACCTCAACACTTAATATTAACCTGTAATTTTTTGGATTTTGGGTGCACAATTTTGGGTGCTGATGAGAAAACATTAGCACTAACCCAACATTAGTCTGGGCAAAGTACACACTTGAACAGAATGGCCAGGAATCCCTTCACACCTTCATATTTATGATGACTTAAGCGATTAGATGCCAGTTCTTGTGTCTTACAGATCATTTTTCAAATGAACCTAGAAAGATAGAATTACATTTCACAAGTGAAACTTTTTTGTTGACTTGTTTTCATTTAAGCTGCAGCATAGATTCTGAAGGTGCTGACTTGCTTTTCATCCCTAGACTCAGGTCAGTCCTTTAAAAATTAACCATTTTATCAATAATCATCCATATGCATGCATGCTAAAACCTCTATGCATACCAAAAAAAAGGAGACTACATGAGCTGGGCCATGTATGTAATACAGCTTTGTTAAATAATATTACAAATGTGTTAACGTTTACTGCTCATTATTTATACTTGAACAACTTGAATGTTATTCCTGGTTCTGATATCATTTTTTTAGTATCATCTTTAAGTATGTGAAGATCAGGTATTGGCCACATTGTTCCTGCATGTCTTGGTCCACTCACATACACAGTGTTGATTGAATTTATGTATCTGCTGGCCTGTAACATCACCATTATTTATGTTTTAATGTGCAGTATTAACATACAAATGCATAAATATTGGCAACAATGTATTTAAATGTAAACCTAAATAAAAAAACCTTAGAGCCAAGGATGAACATATGATATTAAGGTGGTCAATAGGTCATATTTTTATATATGTAGTTTTGGAACGCTGTAAGGGAATTTCCTGGTACACTTGACTGACTGTTTAGAGCTTTCTTTGGAAAACATTTGTGGTCAAAATGCTTTTAAATGTGCTTGTACGCAGACAGAACCATTGTAGTAGCTTATGTGATTTCCATCATGCCTGGGAAGCCGCTGCTGTGCTGAGTAAGAGAAAAAAGGCCTTTCGCAGTAAAAGAAACTGCTGTGCTTTCAGTCACACAGTTTGACCCAAGCCAGAATTATCGCTGACAGATGAAAGGCTCATATCGCCACTCTTTACTGGTTATGTTACATTTGCTTATGATGGGGTCAATAATCATGGACGTTCAAACGGCGCAGTTGCCGTGTTGAACGTGAGGAAGAGGAGGGGACTATGTTTTGAGAATAAACTGGGGGATTCTCCTCTGTCAGTCAGACGTGAAACAGTCTCTGATGAGGGTTCGATAGAAGCCTGTGCTTGTTTTTAAATTTGTTAAACATCGAGATAGTGTTAACATGCTTTGTTCCAGCAATGCTGCCACCCCCCCCCAACACACACTCACACACACACACACCCCTCCTCCACCTATCATACCTAACATCCCCCCACTCTCTCGGAGTTGAGTAAACCTGCAGGGTAAAACAGAGGGGAGTTTTGCCCTGATTTCAGTGCAGTGGAGGAGCCAGGGGGCCCAGGGGACACTCAGGTTACCAGCATTGAATCCGGCAGTATTAACAGGGCATAGTAAAATAACAGCCCGCCATGTGGAACCTACAGTATGCTAAAGCCGTCCTACCCTGCAGTACTCAGCCATACTGACCTCAATTAAATGGTATTTTTTTTCTGTTCTGTTTTTATTCACCTCTTACTTTACTTGAAGACCTGCATGATTTGTGTAATAACGCATGCCATACCGGTCCAAAATGATGACTGCAGTTTAGGTTTTCTTACTGGCTCCTCCTCCATTAAAATTTAAGCAAGCCCCACTCATAAGAGGTTTCTGCACAGAGCACCTTAAGTGCATAAGGACAAAGCTTGCCTTTGTGTGGGAGATGGTTAAGAGATGTCTTTTGCTGAGGCTTCATGTTCAGGGCTCAAGATGGTTTTATTGACCCACTAAAATGGGAGAAAGTGAGCCCATTTGGTCTTCCCCCCTTAAACCGTGATTCTCCTCATTTGCTTCAATTGGAAGGATGTTTTACACAGCTATAGATCGTTGGGATATTTTTTCTTTTTTAATGCGCTAAAAAATCCAGGTCACATTCTTTAAATAAGTAGTTAAGACATTGGGTAGTTGCAGAGTTAATGTAAACATCAGCACTGCGCATTTTGTGAAGCGTTCCTGTTCTTTAAAATCCCTTAAAATGCACACTGTTTTTCATTGCACTCCAAATGTGATTTCTCAGTGGCTGCACTAAGCCTGCAGTTATTAAAGTTTGAAAAAGTCTATTTTTTTCCACTTAATTCCAAAGTGGTTCACTGTGGCTTTTTCTGTTTGGATCCTTTACAAGCTGTGCTGGGACTTTTTAAGAAACCTACTCACAGGAATTCCTCCGTGCTGCAGCTTTTATCTTTTGATAATCTCAGGCTATAATTGTTACTTCTCAGCCTGTAGGGATTGCTTTGAAAAAGAAGGATGTCACACAATGTCATAATGAAAGAATCAAGGTAAGAAATAAACAACAGAACTGCATTTTTATTTTTATTCATTAGTCTAAAACTCTTTGTAGTATTATTTTTAACTAATCTGCCAGTTGGTACCTTCAGGGGTGGAGGTTGAGTCAGAATCACACATGAAAGGCTTACAGCGAGTAAATAGTTAAGGTCAACTATGAGATCTTATATAAAGTCTCAATTATACTAGTCTTGAATTGCTTGGCTAAGCCATCGACCTACTGGTGGGACACAGAATTTGGCATGGTAAACAGTTAATTTAATAACAGTTTACATTTTTCTAAAACCGCATCATTTTTCCTGATGGTAGAATGATCTAGTTATGTCTTATGCAACGGTTTTGTGAGGCCAAAACTGGCCTGAATTAGCTCATGTTTATACTAAGAAAGCTTTCTTTTGCTTTTGCACAACAGAATTTCAATTTCGAAAATTTGGAAAGTACATTTGGATGGGCCAGTTAGATTTTTGTTGTCAATGCTGAAGCTCACTGTGACCTCACAGTGGTGGCAGAACACAATGCCTCAGGAACACCATGTACGTTTTTTTTTTTTTCCCCCTCACACTGGGACAAAGGCCATCTCAGATGAGAGCTGATTAGAATGGTGGTCAGAAGAATGAGCTGGAGGTCACTGTGGCTCTGCGTCAATCTTGGTCTAAAGAAGACCTTTCAGTTGACGCCTGGACAAAAGCTTTTAAAATGAGTACAGCATGGATCGAGCAGCAAAACAGGTGTGCTTATTACACATCACTGAAAGACCCTCATTAGCAGACAGAAATGAGCCTTCACTTCATCTCTGTCACACTGGCACACTCGATATACTGTCACTTCTGCACTTTTTTTACCTCTTATTTCCTCTCGTGTAGCTGGTATGTTTCTGTTAAAATACCTGTAAAATCCATCGGGGAGAGGGAATCCGAGCAGCTCTCGGTTATCGGCGTTTAACATTTGTGATGACTGAGCGTTGGTCAAAAGTTGGCTGATGCTGCGTGCCACATTGTTGGTGTGTCAGAGTCCTGGTTGGATGCCAAATATATCAGGGATCTAGAGGCTTCGTGACTGACAGTTTGAATTCTCTACTAAATATCCCCTGCTATCAGTGACAGGCTTCAGGAAGAGTGTGTGCTTGTAACGGTCACAGATGTGCATCTCAGAGGAATTCCCCCAAATATAAAGCAGCACTTCTGCAGGCAGGTTCTGGAAATGTCTTATTTTTGGTTGCAAGCAGTTTTTATCTTTGAAATTTAGACTAATAAGTCTACTTACATACAATCTATTATCTATTTAACTCTTTGCAATAGAAGTTATTTGTATTTTTTGACTATTACATACGCTTTTTACCCAGAAGAAATGATTTAGATGCGTGTTGCTAAAAACACAATACTTTGAACTTGTTTCATATTTTTGTCACTGCATAATTTTCTTAGTAAAATGTCGAGTCATGTTTTTAATGTCATTTTACTTTTTTGTACTTGTCATCTGCGCAATTTTATTTTTCCCTCATACACACAGCCATCGAAAAAAATAGTTCCCTTCCGAATAACATAATCACAAAAAAGCTCAAGCAGCGAGTTGTTGTAGCGCTTTGGGATCATTAAAACAATGTTTTATTTTATTTTAAATATAAAAACCTGTGATCTTCTAAAATACTAATGTTGTATTGTATCTTTTAAAGGTGGGCTGGGTGAAACTCGATCCACAGTTTACTTAATTTGAAAACCATCAGGCTTTGATCGTCTCCAAAGCCGAAAGTGTAACTCCAGAAGCAGTTTACCCTCATATCTGTTGGGATAATTGGTCTGTTAAGCTGTGCGCAGTAAGTAGAGTATGGCTGCTGTGTGGCGCACAGGATGACGTGTTAATTCTGGGTAATTTATTACCCTGGGTGTCGCTGGGCAAAGGAGCTCCTGACAGCTACTGTCTCAGTGGGATCATACTCAGCAAGGCTTCCATAGACATAGTAGTGACTCCAGCATGCGGTGCTCACACCGGGTGATGAAAGTATGATGTAAAAGCCTCAGCGAAGCAAAACAACAGTGAAGATGCACATCGTGTGACATTACATTAAACTCCCAGTCTTTGAAGATAGGGGGCTAAAAGCTCACCTGTGGAGTGGGATAGCCTAATCTGATTACCCCCTAGTGTTATGGGCACTTGCTGGCTCTCATATGGTTTTTATTTATGGAAGTATCCTTTTCTGTCTAGGGCTGGGTCCTGATTAGATCATGGATGCTGATTGTGGCCTAAAGCTGTGGTGATCAATCCTAATTTACTTGCAGAATTAAATTTATATATAGGAGGATGCGGTGCCATGTTCTGATAGATGAAAGGGTATTTCCCTCTTATGCATCAACAATCATGACTGTAAAGTTACAACACCACAAGTTTCTTTAATTTACTGGTATGTTTTCAATGCATGTAACATGGGACTTAAAACTGGGGGATAAAAACTGTATTAAAGACTCAGGAGACGTACAGGGGGAAAGAAATTGCATGGGTATTTGTGCATTAAGGTCTTTAAATGCACGGCACTTATGTTCAGCACATCTTATGTTCAGCCATTGGGATCAGAGAATGCAGGCTTCTCCTGCCTTAGAGACAAAGAAAAGGGCTTTGTGCGAGTCAACACATCACCGCTGAGCTCCCCATCAGCCATTTCATGTCATAATCAGTTAGGGGTAAATCAGCATACATCTACTCTCACAGCCCCAGGAAAAAATGCTCTTTGGATTTGTGGCTGCAGCATGGCACAGAAAAGATGGCAAAATCCTTTTATTATTGCTATTTTTCACATTTCCATAAGAGTTTTTTTTTCTTTTTAATCCAATGTTTTGATGCTGTGTTTTCAGCTCCAGAAAACAAGCTGTGTGTGTTTACCGTGGGCCACTGCAGCAGCCACACCTTCTAGACTTTGTAGCGTTTTTGCAGCCGGTGCTGTCATCCAGTCGATGATGAAGCTACGGAGTGATTAGCCCCACCCAGAGGCTGCTGAGATGGGAGATATGGGAGGTGTGTGGTTGTCAAAGCGAGCCTTGCAGAGATGACTCAGTTAGGCACTTAAAGTAAGATCATTACCATGCAGGAACCCTTTGCCTGGCTTTGCTGTGTGTGCTGATTTTATACCGTTTATATCGAACAGCTGCTGGTTTTATTGTCTCTAACAACACAGTGCTTCTTGCTTCCTGTTGTGCATTGGGTTATCATGTTGTGCTCATATTCATACCATCTCAGGCTTGCAATGTTAGCTTCATCATTTTGGAAATCTGATCCAAATTATTGCTTTATTGGGGGAACTTGATCAGTCCAGTGTGTGTAGCAATTGATATTTCTGCATCAGACAATACAGATTGGTTGTTTAGTTTGACTGCATGGCCTAGGTAGATAATGCTGGATTTAACTGTTATTCTACTTAAGGACACAGATGATTTTATAATTTATTATAAACTCTGCAAAGCCCCATTTATATGTTTTGTGCTTTTACATGGAGCTGCAGATACAGTCTGGCAGGAATATATCTAAGAAAATGGGCTTTTCTTTTCCCTGAAGTTAGACATCCTGCTGCTGACAGCAGGTATAAGTGATTTGCTGTATCGTGGTTGCCTGGATTGCTCACTCAGGACAGTCCAGTGGTTTTTATTTATGATTTCATCTCGTCTGAGGAACCAGAGAGGAAGATTTTCACTAGATAAATGATGCTGAACACGATAATAAATCCAATAATATAAAATACCCAATAAACTAATTCTACTACAGCCACTACTATTCATTAATTAGTGTCTTTTGAATAATGTGCATATATTATAAGCCATCAGTCTGAGATTATGTTCAGCATGTCAAGACGTTTAGGTTTGTTTGAGACAAAAACCCATCTGTGGTGATCAGTGAACAAAGACTTCATCTGTAGTCAGGTCATTCTGGCCTACATGGGAGTGATTTACATGGTTATTTGCATATTGGACAGGGAAGTGATACCCAAACACAAGTGGTCACTGGAGGCACATTTGAGACAAATTATGATTCTGAAAAAAAACTGAAATCTGGCCGAGCTGCTTATTGATGATGGACTGCTTGTTCCATTTGGTCGAACTCTTTTTCTCCTTTTTTGTTTTCTACTTTACTACACATAGTTAATACCTGTCCAGATTATTTATTAGCATCTTTCAGACACATTCATGTCAAATCAGTTGAACTTTACCATACATGTAAAATTTAAAAGTCACTCATTACCTGTACAAATAAAAGCAATTACTTGTGGACCACATGACTCAGAGAAACTCTGTTTCCACAATAAAAGCATCCTCGTTCAAATATCTTGTGAGCTTGTAACATAGATTAAAACAGAAAATGCTGGAGAGGTACTCTACATACCTTCAAGGTTTGGACTCTTTGTGTTTCTTTTACCTGAAAATACCTAAATGCATCTTACCTTAAAATTGGACATCACTTGGCAACATTTTGACGAATTACAAACTGGGATACTTTGCATCAAGATTTTCATTGCTTAGCTGGAATCTACGATACACTTCAGGCTACAATAGATCTCAGCTCTATTATTTGCAGGATAATGAGCAGTAATCGTAGACTAATGTGAGACAGGTCAGCACCAGCATCACCTCTGCACCCCCAATCATGCTGACAACAGAAGCACTTCAACTCTGCAGAGAGGTCCTCGTTTAAAACGGCAGGAATCTCAAGTTGGTTTGTGTTTCACTTGTTCGTGAGGCCTGGACTAAAGGCTGCCTGTGTTAACTTTCTGTTTGAAACCAACTCTTTCCACTCAGGCTAGCCTTCATTTACATTTAAACTCAAACAGCAAAACCACAAACACACAAATGTAGCTGACTGTGGTGAGCACCTTTCTTGATATTCAGCGTAACACATCTAATGTGCTTTATTTGTTCGGGGTCAGGGGCACACATCAATGCATTAGATATAATTCAACTGCTTCTGCCTGATATTTACCAGGCTGGTGGAGAGGCATTATCCCCCCGCTGTTCCTTTTGTCAGGATTCAACCTTACTTTGCTAACAGTGATTAGTAGCAGGCAGCAGGGAGTGTGCAGCAGGAGCACTCCCAGACTACTTTTGTTTATGTTAAGGCCTTTTACGCATTCTGTTTTATTCAGTTTTGCTTTTTATCCCGGAAGGGGGTGACTGGTGAGATGCCCCCCCCACCCCCACCTCCTTTCAACCTCTCTAGCCTGTATTAACACAAGAGAATTCACGTCTGTTTGGCAAGCCATTCAGCCCCCCACCCAGTGTGTCCAAGTTGGTCTCCCTCTTTTGAAAACACACCTTTCTGTTGACCAAGGAAGCTTTTCTATAGAGCCCAGGCATGTGAAAGATTTCCCCAACTGAAGTGGTGCCTGTGTGGAGCTCTCCTCATGCTCAATGGAGCACATAGCCAATGCTCTTGATATCTGCCCAACGTTTCCTTTCTGTTGCTCATCAGGCTGGTTTTGTGTGATGGTGATGTTGTGAGTAGCAGTCTCTAATCCCTTTTAACGGACCTGGTTTGATTATCAGTGAATGATAAAGATATATATCATGAAGAGCTTTACCCTTTTGTATGATTCTAACATAGGAATAGGGATAGGATGCAGCGATATTCCATTGCATAAAATGGGCAAAACATGTACTTCTGCTTTTTCATGGTAGTAAATTCTATTAAATTCTACACACACCCAAACACAATCCTCAAACTTTGTTTTCTAGTGTTTTTAAATGGCAAATTGTATTTCCACATTTTTCTTTAAATGCCATCACCGGTTAGTAGGACAATATTTTTCAGACTTCATGAGAGTAATTTCAGTATTAATTATATGATTTTCCAGACTAGTAATCTATCATCATCTTCTACTTCAAAGTATCAGTTATTACACACTATGAGGATGTGTTCTGGAAGAGTGCTAGGAGTCATCTAGGAGCAAGCATCGAGAGAAGTAAATATGCTTAAACTTTTAATGAAAATGGTAAAATGTACTATTTAGGAGAATTGTTGGCTCCAGTTAAAAAATAGCCATAATCCCTAACAGATGGACAGAGCTGGCAAGCTTGTATGTTTTTATAAAAAAAAAAAAAAAAAAAAAAAAAAAATGTATGCTTACAGTATGTGGTTGATGGCTGAGGTTCTGAAATTGGCAGCACTTTAACCTTCAGTACATCAGCATAAGCTCTGCCTTCTGTCTCAGTTCCTAATTTGTGTATAGTATGTCCTTTTTCCTAAAATCCCAAGTGAACCCATGGTTGACTAACTTTTATAGGACGGGTTATATTATCATGGATTGATGTGATTAGGTAGTGAACAGATATAATACGTTGCTGGACGACAGCTAAAGCATGAAATGTAGATCAGGTGGTATTCTGGATCATCAAAGCTCTTCGTACTGCTCTACTACATATGGGTGCAGTGATATTTAGGTAAAAGGTTTAATTCTTATGGCCATTGCGTCTCATCACTACATGTCTGCAGAATCAGATTATCTCTGTGAACAGCTACTATACCTTTGCTTTGCACCCACACTTCAGATTCTTCTGCACCAAAAAGATTTCTAAAAGACCAAACAGTGACATACATCATTTCTTTTGTGTGTCCAAACTGAATTGATTTTGGATTTTTCAGTCCACACGCCCTTTGGCATGAAAACATCTCTGTATCTTTAGCTTCAGAGCAACAGTGTGTTTGAAATAACAGTGCCTGATCATTATCTTTGATGCAGATATCTGTAATCTATGGCAGCCATTTTTCTCTGGCTTTTGTAAAGAACTTCCGACAGCGTCATTGTTCCCTCATTAACCAGCTACATCACTGTTTTAGGCTTCAAGTTCTCATCTCTTGTGTCTAGTTTCTATAATATAAAAATGTCCCTTCATACTTCGTCCTGTAAAGTGCACTTTGGAGGCATTGTCTTAAAAAAAAAAAACAAAACACCCCACCACATTAAGGTTATTAAGGTTCATTATTTCCAGGTTTCAGTGCTGACATAGAACTGTGGCATTTACTTCATTTCAGCTTTTGGTATTTAGACGTTGACAAATAAAAACAACTGCCATGCTCTCTTGTGCTGGGAAAATAATGATAATGCCTGCTGAGCTTATTTCAGGAAAAGGAGCCATGTGTATTTACATTATGCCAAGTGAAAAACCCCTCCAGCTGCAGTCAAGGTGGGCAAGTTTCAGGGGCCTATTTATGAGCATCGTATCGTCTGTCACAGTGAAGCCTAATGCTTCTTTGAAAGCACTGCTGCGTTTCCCATGGCCTCCAAGGATCGTCTCATTATGTACCATCTGATTATTAATGAGTCTGTGCAGTGCAGGGATGGCTGAAGGATGGCTCTCTAGTCTTTGGAAGCAAAAATAATGCACTTTTCAAACATTTGAAACGCTGTTTGTTCTCTGCTCAATCGCATTTGCATTTCATCAAGTATCTTGTGCTAAAAAAGCAAAAATTAGCAACCCGTACAAGCTGCATCTGAAATGTTGGGACCAGTTGAAGTGCCCCCAACCCTCCCCTGTGTGGCGGAGACCCTGGTATTTAGGTCCCAAGTCATTAATCACTGGCGTCTTTTCAGCTGTCAATACAAACAAAAAGCCCCCTGACTAAACACTGGCGTTTTCGTTAAAAGTCCCTCCACCCCCTTTTCAAATCGGGGGCAAATATAGTTCACATAGATTATTGTTTACTTTTCTATCCGACAGAGAACTAATATAGTATTCATAAAGAGCTTATCTCATAGAAAAGTGGTTGCCTGAACAGCGGAGGCACATGCAAACTGTAATTTTCATGTTTCAAGTGTTGTGTTTTCCCATGCAGAGCTTCCATCTCACTTTGCCTTATACTATAATACATTTCTAAGACAGGCTGATTTGTAGTAATTGCATCCCTGTTTCATGTTTTTGGTGCTATATAATTTTAGACACATCACGGTATTGCAGTTGAAAGAAGCTTAAAATATATTGCTGCAGTATCTGGTTCATTAATTCCCTGTGGTCAATAATAGAGCCTCAAAGAAAAGAGTGACAAAGCCTTTAATCAAGTTTGCATCTACATTGACTATTTTTAATCCAACTCAATATCTTTAAACCATGCGATTACGGCTCCAATATCAACCACATATCAACCACTTTGCCTTTGATGGCATGTGCTGTATGATTTGAATTTTGGTCTGTATTTAAGGATTTTGTTTTTCAAGGTGGGAAAATGGAGTTCTGTAGAAAGCTAGGTGCTACCCCCCTTGTGTATTGAGTTATTACCCTCTGAGTTTTATATTTCAAATTTTAATCACCTCAGTTGGTTGAGTGCCGTCCCAGATTTGTCTGACTCCTCAGTTTCTAGCCTCTGATGATTTGTGACTCAGAAACAAAACAATTTGTGAAGGGGCACCGCCAGAGATATGGGAGGCCCTGCAATTCTCCGCAGCACGGTAAAGAAATCTGTTGGAGACGAATCGTAAAGTTTATAGGTGCGAGATTTGTTGTGCCATATTTTATTAAATCTAATCCTGGTGGCTCTTCATGCTGTCCCCGTATGTGCCGAGCAGTGAATACGCTCCACTTTCGAAGCATACATTTGAATTGATTTAGTCCCACAGTGAGTTCAATGAGTGTGTTTTGGGATGTGCATGTATGTGTGTGCACAGAATAAGTGATGCCTACCTTCGAATGATCACATTCTCCCAGTGATGATACTGCCTAGAAATTTAAAAGTGAACCGTGTTGTCACGGCATCTTTGCATACATCAACTATCCTAATTTTCCATTTGCTTTTCTTGCACAGGATCGCTTGATCTGAACGGGCTTTGTGATCTACATTTGATGCTGAAAATAGTGAGGAGGCCGCTATGGAAGTGAAGGAACGTCGGCCGTACCGCTCGCTCACTGCCCGGCAGGACACGGAGCGCCGTTACACCAGCTCTTCAGCTGACAGCGAGGATGGCAAACCCAATCCAAAGTCCTACAGCTCTAGCGAAACACTCAAGGCCTTCGATCACGACTCAAGGATGGCTTACGGAAGCCGTGTCAAAGAAATGGTTCATCACGAAGTGGATGAGTATAGCCGGCAAGGTTAGTTTTTCCTGTGCTAATATTAGAAAAGAGTATGGAATGTCAGAGGATGAAACATCTGTTATACACATTCTTCCCAGGATCAGTTTACTAGTAAGTAAATCATAGTCCCTCTATGTGTGTTCCTTTAAATTTGAATATTGGTCCCCATCTTGGACTGTGTCCGTACTGTTGAACAAAGCCGTTGTGCAGTACGTCAGATTAAACCACTGCTGATAAAACAGTACAATATCTGCAGTAATCAGGAGTATCTACATCAGTCACACCACAAATCAGAAGCACAATCAGCACAAGAAAGCAAAGTAAAGGTCTGGTGCAGGAAGAAAACGTCCTCTGATTTCAGTATTATTGACTTTACAGATTGTCCTAAACCCAGATTATCAAGGACTGGCATTCAGATGTCCTGATTTAATTGTAATGACCTTGGTAGAGAACACGAGCAAGATAAACTTGAAAGGGTGGCTCAGCTTTGATAGGTGACATTTAAAGAGAATTTGTGCTTTTGGCATTTGAAAAATAATGATGCCGGCGAACAAAAGATAACTCGATGTAAAAACATCAAATCTGAATAATTAATGATTTCAAGTAAAGCTTTTCCGTGTCAGGAATGGAGTTTTTCAAAAGAATCCTGTTTGCATTTGTTTCAGTCACAATAAAAGATGACTTCACAGCATTTAGTTGGTGTAATTAAGAGTAACAGTAACATATTTGAATGAACATATTGTCTGTCTTTAGGTGTGGATTTTTCTCTTCGAAACCTCGGCTTCGGAGAGTCTCTTCCATCGCACGTAGCCACATACAGGAGTGACATGGGGCTGCCACACCGCGATTACTCTGTCAGTGTGGGCTCGGACCCGGACACAGAGACCGACGGCATCATGTCACCAGAACACGCGGTCAGATTATGGGGTCGCAGCAACACCAAGTCAGGACGGAGCTCGTGCTTGTCGAGCAGAGCAAACTCTAACCTGACCCTCACCGACACGGAGCACGAAAACACAGAAAACGGTAGGTCCACTTCTGTCCACTTTTCCATGTTGATTTGATGTTCAGCTTTGGTAGTTTCTTATTTAAATTGATAACATTACTCAGAAAGGTTATATTCTACATTTGAACCAGCTCTTTTTTGTGCTGTTAGAAGCAACAAGAATCCTAATGCACACTCTTTCTTTAAAAAACAGCCAAATATTTCCCGACATAATTGGTTAGAGACCACGATGATAAAGAGTTTTGAACATTTTGAAGAACCGTATGAAATCATCCATTTTGCTTGTCATTATCCCTGCAGTACAAGCTCACAGATCATCGCATTATTGCTTATGAGCTTTTGAACTCCGTGTGAGTCACTTTGAAAAATTGGTGCGTGAGATTCTTGGTGAAATTAGTGCCAGGAAACGCGAAGCCAGATGTATTGCATCCATCTTTCTGTGGCTTGTTGTATTACCTCTGGGGCTCGATGAGCCTGCACGCTTGTTCGGGAGGTCATTGGCAATCAGGGGATATGTAACCGAGCCATGTGAAGTGCTGCAAAATGCCAGAAGATAATGGCGGTTCTGCTGGAGATACCCTCATTCAAAGTGTAGATTAGTGTGCTTTAAATGCCATGAGATTAGGGTATTCCATTTTGACGTTTGGCTTCTTAGCTCTGTCATCCTGCTTATTCACAGGCAGTTGAAATGCATGTGGTATAAACAGAAATGGAAATTACGGCACGGCTTTGGAGGAGGTAGCTGACAGACACGCTTACGTAGCCAGTTTGTATTTACAATAACTACAAAACATTGTCTCTGTTCATTTCTTTTCATTTTCATCTGCAGATATATGAGTTTAAATCCAGTTCGACACAGACCTAAATCATACATTTGAAATGGCAAAAACCTGGTGCTCATCTCTAACACTCATCCTTGGAAACTCCGCTGGTAGAAGAACTCTTCAAGGGCCTGGAGGCAAAATTGCCCCTGCACAGCCTTGCAGAGAACCTTGTGAAGAGTTTTGCATTTCAGATTGTGTCATATTATGTACTAGATACTTATTATAACTGACAGAAATGACTGCTGGAAGTGGAATCCATTTGCCCAAATGACTCGGGGAGAGAATGTGGCATCCCTCTGCTTGATCATCTGAGATTCCAGGGAACTTGAATTTAGCAGCCTTGTTCATAATTAAAGAGAGTCTCTGCATGGTTGTTAGGGTTTAGCATGTTGGAATATATTGGGATCACCCTTAGCTGCAGCATCTTGCTACACCAGGGAGCCTCAAGATTCGAAGTGGCTTTTTATTCAATTCAGCTGTGCAGAAAGAGTACTTTTATTCAGCATTTAATTCAGCAATGGCTGATAACGTACAATTTATATATGGCAAGTTAATTAAAATCCATAGAGCAGGGCTGCTTGTGTATGCTTTAATCTCTTTAAATCAACAAGCCATTTACTCCGCCTAAACGTGTTCATGCTGCTGGGCCATTTTCCTCCTCTTCACATGTGACCCACTTGACCCTGATTTTAATACATGCAAATAAGCAGAAGTGATTTTCTTGAAGAAATTTCCTGTTCCAAGGACCCCAAACTGACAGCGAATAAAAGAACAAGCTGCTGCTCATGTGCATTGATGCGTCGTGTAAATAAAATTCTAACTGTATTATTTGAAGTACGGGCTGGTTAACCAGGTTCAGGCTTCAAGGTACACTGATAGCAGTCAGATACATTTAGTACCAAGTTTTGGATTCCCAGCAGCGTCTTCTGTTAGCGCGTGAGTGTGTCATGTGGACGGTGCCTTCGTGAATCTCCTAACTCGTCTGCCCGCCGGTCTCTTGGGTGCCCCTTGAGGGCACCTGCAGTAGTTAGTGACTGCTGACTCATGGAACGTCCCGCAGAGGCTGAGCGGCACGGATGCCGGTGCAGCCTGCTTGGTTTGGAACAAGGCTGCTGTTTTTGAATTTCTCCTTATTACAGTTTATCCAGATGTCTGTAATCCTCTGCTAAGGGACCGTCATTATTCATGTTTTTTCATAGCCTGCAGAGAAAATCATTCAGCTCAGGCCCACACAGTTCCTGTTGAGAGAAACGCTTCTGTGACTGACATCGGTATTCGCAGTCCACAAAGTATAATTACTTCCAGTTGGGGGTTATTTGTATACACTATTCATTTGATTTTCTCCTCCATCTCATGGGAACTCTGGTCTATATTGAATAATATGTTGGAAAAAAAACTGCATTGCAGAGGGCCAGTTTGTGTAACTGAACATGGATTAATCGATGCAGTTTATGTGTCTGAAGTGTGGCTTTATTAGAGAAATGTTTTATTGAACTGACAATGGAGATTTTATACTAGTTTATGGAAGATAACGGCACATTGGTGGATTAATAAGACCCATATTCAGAGTTGGGAGGAATAATTCCTTTTTTATGACTAATTAGTGTAATCTTGGATGCTGATGGCACTGCTTCAGGGCTACATCTCAAATATTCTTAGATTCCCTCCACTAACTGGGTTTATCCGATTTATCTGACTTTTTCATCCCGCAGTGGTTGACAAGAATAAATTACAAGTACAAAATACAAGAAAACCCATATCACCACTGCGGCTCACAGCAGACACGTCTTCAATACATTTAGTTTCATTACATTTGTGACACTTCTGTGCTTCTTTATTTTTCCCTCGTGTTTCACATAACTCCATCACAGAGCGACATCAACAACTTTGGGAGGCTGCTGCGGTGACTGATGAATTGAAGTTGCAGAAAGTGCGCCTTGAAAATGACCGATGGCCAGGCCTTTCAATCCAGCACAGGTTTTTGTTCTGCATGATTAAATACGAGTCATCGATCAGCATTTTTTCATTCGAGGCACACAGCGGGTAATGTGCCCAAGTGATCATGCTTTTAGCTGCGGTTGGGCAATATTTATTGATGTCGAGTGGTCCAGTTGAAGGTTAGCCCTGGGTTTGTGTGGATTTAACATGCACAGCCTATTTTTATCTGTGCGTTATTGATTTGTTTGCAGCTGATTTTTTTTCTATCCACTGACAATTTAGGCTCTATTAATATTAACATTATGCATTAATTATCTTCACACAAAATGTTGTTAAATTTGACAATGATTACATCACAAACTACAGTTCTCATAACATGACTATTTAGAGAAACACGTGAGATTCAAACCCGTAAAGAACAAGATTTAACTCAATTCAAACAGCCAAATTCCATCACATGTAAAGTATGTTGGTGTTAATTAGAGAGTGTGATGCATCATCTGGTCCACATACACACAAATACTATCAGAATATTGAGACAATTGTCGTCATAACCTTAAATGTGGAACTGCATTACATCTCGAAACAAAACAAGCACCATTCTAGCACAATCCTGTTGCTCTACATCCAGCTCTGTTTGCTCTGATTAGCATTGCTAATGACCACACCCCGCTGAAGTGAATAAGCAGAAATCTTTCATTCATACTTCACATTTAATTTAATTTTGTCTTTGAACCGATTCCCTGGAGCTTCAGCGCCATGTTAGGAGCCTGCAGGGTGAAGTGAGCCTCCAATTAGACAAGACATTGTCTTGTAGAACAAGACTAGATTCCGTGTATTCACACACATACACACATGCACACATGCACATAACAACTCCCGGCTGCATAATTCACCTTAACCTCAAGAACAGAAATGACAAAATAATATCAAACAGTAAATGTAACCCCCACGTGTTAAGCATTGGTGCATTTAGGAATGGCTGTTCCCATTGAGACAATTATAATTTGTGCACTGTTGTGATTTAATGCAGATATTATAATTTGCTATGCGGAACACCTTTGTAATATAATGTATCCACCATGGGCACAACATAGAGGCTGAAGCAGTCAGAGAGGCTTTCGTAGCAGGACACCAGACGAAATGATGCTTTAAAGAATTTGCTCGCAGATTTTCAGCTCCCAACTGTGGCTACATCCACCCACAGTATTTCTCTGAAGTTATTTATTTGTTTACTTTTTTGGCAGAGCGTCAGATCAAGGATTAGTCGAGATATTCTCTGGCTCATTTGTGGCCTAATTTGGTCGGTTTTAGAGGCCCTCGTGGACACTTTTGGCCTGTTATCGGTGGTGTAGCATACCCTCCTCCTGCCAGTGTCTCCGACAGTCTAAACCCACAGCACATGAGGGCCCATCTTACCACCAGGGCTCAGGGGCCTCACTACAGCTTTAGCATGACATGGAAGAGAATGATCCTTCCTCCATGGAGAGTCCTCCTGACCCAGTATAACAACTTTTTTCCCCTCCCGCACGCTTTCCTTTTAAACATAGAGTCAGTTATCGACTTGAGTGCTCATGTTATATTTATGTCAGTTTTAGGGCATTCTCCCTCTGCTTAAAAATAGGATGCAATTAGCAAGGTAGTGATTTAATATCCTGGATCTGTACCAGTGCATACCATATATTAGACCTATTACTCAGTTCAGTTTTAAGCCGCAGTGTATTATGCAAATACATATAACTCTTGTGAACATGGGCAGATAATATAAGTGCACAATATAAACAACTGTAAATAAATATATTATGAATAAGTATAAAGTGCTACTAATAAAATTGTGATTCAGTATTATATGACATGCATCAGGAGTTTGGATAAACATGGATGACAACTGCATATCTGGTTTATTCAGTAGAACTGATCATTGATGAAAGAAAGATGCATTGAACACACACACACACACACTCACACTCACTGGTCCTTTGACAAAATTAGATCAATAAAGGACCCCTGAACAGAACCAACATGTTCACAGCTTATATACACAGAGGTGGGAAGGAGACAATTATACATGGATCGAGGAAAAAACAGGAAATTGGGTAAGGTGAGAGAGGAGGAAATTAACACAGAAGGAGTGAATTCCAAACCATACTTCTTTCCTTTTTGTGGTATATTATTTGTGGTGATATTTGTGGTTGACATAACAAGCAGGCATACATTACTTATTCTATCACAGCTGTAAAAAATAAATAAATAAATAAATGTAAAAAGTAAAAAAACAACAAAGAAAATAATGTTATCAGTGTTTTGAAATAAAATTGCAGTGTTACATATAAAATTGGTTTATATGCATCATAATGAGAGTTTTCACACAAGGGTTGTAAATGGAGCAAAGAAAAATGACTTTGCAGAATTCCATCTGTGAAACGACACAGTTAACCGGTAGAACAGCGTGATTCAGGATCAAATTATATTTTCAAAGCACCAACCAAGACGGGACACAAAATCAAAATGATAGTTTCAACATTCTGGAGTCCGGTATCTTATTTTAAATGGCAAGATGAGGAAGCTCATCTCTACAGAAAGCTCAGCAGGGCAGCAGAGCTTTTTTTCCCCGTGCAGTTGAGTGGTTTACCCCTGAACTTTGGGGGTTTTGATGAATAATAATCTCACATATCTGTGCTTATTTGAATTGTATTGAACTACATGTGCAGACTTTCTTTGCAGACAAACAAAGAGTGAATATTATGTAAATCCTTTATATCCCACAGTTTTACTTAGTTTACAAACTGATTGTATTTACCCATGACTCTACAGTCACTTAAAAACTTATACATTTAAAAAGTAATTATTGGGTTGAAAATCCAGACATTTCTGAGTATTTCATCCCCATCTTACTTTTGAAAGAAATAAATTGTGCCTGAATTGCTGTCAAATATTTATTTGATAAGGATCACCACTTGTTTAGACAGCTTCATATTAACCTTTAAAGCTAAACTTGTTAAAATTGTGGAGTTTTACCACAGAAGCACTTAGAAAGGCTCTCCTGACAGCATGTATTTTAGAAAGCCTTTTGAACTGTCATGAGCATGTGGGAGCTGAGAGACACACAAATCAATTCTTAAAGACTGACTAAGTGCCCGTGACGTTAAAAAGAATAAACTTTTATATAAGCTATCAATAAAACTAGATATACGCATATATACTGTATTATTATCTGCTTTCACAAAACAGAACCCTATGAAATATGCTCTTGTAATACATGCAACAATTGGATGTTGTTGTCGGGAGTTTTAAATCTCAAAGATATATTTAGTTTCCTTCGTTGCACTTTATTGGTATGCAACTGTATCAAAAGGGCATCCTACAGGACTTGGTCGGGCTCAGCGTGGAGCGTGCAGGATACTGAGTGGGTGGGACCCTGCCATCTTGTTTCAGCGCGGCCCCGGGCAGGCCACATGGAGCCTTAATGAGCTGCTTACAATTTCAGGCTCCGCTTGCTCTCAAACACCAAAAGGAAACTTTTGTCTTTTTTAGCCCCTCACAATTCAGGGGACCTTAAGAGGATTCTCTTGTCATTATTTATTCATTCGGTTGTGTTTATCCATCAGTATCTGTCGGTGATTGGAGGAAGAAAGGGCTCCTAATTAGCCCACTGTTAGTGTTGATGTTTTAGCTGGGTTTGGGCTCCACCGGATTCATGATCTGGTTTTGATAATGGTGCTTTCTTTTCAATCATCCTACCTCGTTAACATCGTGTTTAGAGCTCTCTTTAGAAAGTTTGCTAAATTTTTGTTCACTATGAATCCATTGAGAAAAGGTGTCTGCTAACCATGTGTTGACTAAATAATTTGTTTAGACATCTTCAGGTTCCTGCAGGATCCCATTAAGGGCAATTGGTGAGAAGATTAGAGTAAAGAAGCCTCCAGGGTGGTTTCAATGGGTCTGCATGGAGAAATTCAATGTCAGATCTTGTCAGAACTAACATTGATTCAAACAACCGGCGAAGTGAAGAGCAAATAAGTGCCAGACTTCAGTTCAGGGAATTTTCCAAATCGATCAGTCAGTGAGGATGAAGTCCTGAAGGAGTGAGTTTAAATCTCAGTTATTTCAGTTGTTTTGCAGCATCTTTTGCATACTTTTATCCTTCTGTTTGACAGACTTTAAAACAGATGGTGTCTTTCAGCAGCATTGCAAGAAGCGGTTTCAGAAAAGTGGATGATTGGCTGGCTGAAAGCAGCAGAATCCAGGGAAGAATGTGGATGCAGAACAACTGGGAAAGGAATTTCTATTTCCAGGGTGGAAAAACCTGCTCAACAAATCCTCTATGGAGCTTGTCTTGCTAGGTGATGCACTGGAGGGCCACTTATGTGCAGTGACTAAATTAAAAATACTGTTTACAACCACGCTGTTTTTCAGGTATTTTAGGTGTAAATTAAACCGCGGTGCTGCAGCTGGGAGGAAACCAGTGGGATGCATCCTCTGAGAGTGTTGATTTAGGGCATTTTAATTTGGAGATGGAGAATAATTGTATTATTTCTGAGGCTATGTTTCAGAATGTCTTGGTTTATGTCCAGGAACACTATTCAGAGATGCTCCCCTCACAGACTGAGGCTGAGCGAGCTGTGGAGCAGATGGGAAAAGAAAGGTGAACAAAGCTGTGTCAGTTGTGATCTACATGCAGTTTTAGAGCAATATTTAGAGTTCTTGCATTTCAGTACACATAAAAGTGTCTGTGATACATTTCCAATGCAATAAAAGATAATGAGCCCAGAGAAGTAGGAACTCTATAGCTAACTAAAACACAAATGGATTCAGATAACCTTCAGCGTTAACTTTCAGAGCAACCAAATATGTGCTGTAAATTCTCAACATCTCCTTTATTTTTGGGGCTCAGACATGGCCAGAAGGAACTAACATTGCTGTAATAGGATTGCCACAACTGCCTTCAACACGGTAGCACAGTTTGGTTCCATTGTCCATTAATTCAAGTAATATGACTGAAGCACATGATGAAAAGTTGTCCTTGAGATTTATTAAGTGAGATTTATTAACGTAATGTAAAATATATGCCTAATCCACTGTTTCTCCTGAAGTATTTATGAATGTCCAGAGATTTTTATTGGCTATTTTCTACATTCAGTTAAAAGTTTGCATCTCTAGGACGGTACAGTAATTTTACAAGCAAACTTTGAAGTGCAAATAAAAATGTTGTGGGCTCTCTTCCGAGGGACTTGTCCGTTCTTTGGAACCTCCTTTTTATTGCACACATACAGTAAGATATGAAGGAGCATTATAGCTACGTACAATTTGGTCCAGCCTTATTGTACATTATGTTCACTCTCTGTTATTATGCTATTGATTCCCAGTAAACTGCACTCTCAGACAAACTTTTATCATTTTTCCAATGTTGCTTCACAAAAGCTCATTCCTGATTTCCCCTGCACACGCGTGAGCCAGGCAATATTTGCATTTGTTAATCCTAAATTACAATATTATTATTATTATTAATAATAATAATAATAATAATAATAATAATAATAATATGAATAATAATATATTAGTCAGTCATGATAAAGTTGAAATACCGGCAGTCATTTAGATAAAAAAACAAAATGGCAACAATATCACAAGTTAGGTCATTCCATCTTCCTCAACACAACAGTTGCAGAAGTCTGCAGACATGGGGAATATTTGTGTCGCTACCATGGCCAGTACACCTGTATGCAATGTTATCATCAGGGGGACAAAGACAGAATGCTGAGAAGGGAATCGCTGCTGCTCGGGTAATTCAAAAACAATTATGGTACCCTGCTGGATGTAGGACCTTGTAGGCAAGTATAACAAAATTACCAGGCCATTATTTTTATTAGGTTTACCATAATAGGCTTATTTATAAACCCCTTTGCCTTTTCAGCAGACTGACAATGAGCGCTTGGTCGCTATATCAGCTGGTATTACATAAAATGTATCTCCACAGTTGAATAAAGTAACATAAAATGTGCCAAGAGTAACTGTACCATGCTGTGAAATGTATGGACTATTTAAAATGCATATAAGTAATGTTACTACACATCAATTTGCCTCCTTTGCCTGTACTGTAATTAAAATCTCATGGTTTTAGCAATGTTTAGATTTTATTCAGTGTTCTTCCACAAACATATTGAGCTGTATAGATGCAGCATGCAGTTGTAGTCCCTCAACAAACAGATCATTCCTGCTGTCAGTAGGAAATCACTCTGCTTTCTGAAAAGAATATTTAGCGAAGGTAATTTCACCTCATTGACTGTGCGGTGTATTAGCATAAAGGAACTTTAAATAAATCCTTAAAAATATCAATATGTCTAAAATAGCTGCAGAATTTATCAGAGTAAATCAGCGAGATTGTGGGGGAGATGTTAAAAAGAACAGAGTGAACGAAATATGTTGATTTTCTTCCAGTTGATTACAGTCGCCCTCTGTGTTAATTTGATGTAGTTCTCTCCCACAGCCTGAGAAAGTTTTAATGAATTTCTGTATTTATAGGTACCAATATTGCTTAATGCTGCTGCTCTTTCTGCTTCTACATTCTACCAGCATTTCTGTCATTGTTGAATGGTGCACATTCACAGCATGTTTCAGCATCTGTCACTCATCCAGCTGTAGCATCACATATAGTATTCCATAATTAATATGATAAATGTGGATTAGTGCATGAATTGGTTCTGTTCTATAGCCTGAAAAATGATGATTTAACCAAACATTAAACATTCATCAGTTGAATTCAATTACATTTAGCATGTTATCAGCATTTATTTTCTTGGGTAGCAGGTGACACAAAACAGTAAAATATGATTAAAACGTCAGCCATACTGGTTGATCAGTTCATGGTGGAGGGGCTCCTGAGGAAAGTTGCCTTTATTGCTGTGATCTAGTGAGTTCAGACAAAAGGTATCACCTCTGCCAGTGACAGAAAGTCTCTGCCACACCAGGTTGTGGCCTCTGACCTTCTGGAAAACTGACTCGTGACTTTGGGTACACATATCTGGGACTTAAATGTACAAGTGAGCATTAATTACACCCCGCAAGACAATAAAGGCTCTGTGCACCAGACTAATGGTTGGGGAGCGTGGCCACCTTCAGCACATTTAGGTTACTTTTTTACTTTAGAGAACCTAAACATGTTCTGTGTTTGAGTCATATTGTGTCACAGTATGTTGTGTCCATTTCTGTGACACTTGATTGTTAGGAGTGCTGATATAAATTTTTAAATCCAATTTATTGCCCCCCCCAACACCTTCTGTATCTGTCCAAGCTGTAAATTGCTATATATTTAAAGTGCAACAGTGTCACGGTCATTAACCTCCAGCCTGACCACTGTGTCTCTGCGCCCATTAGCCATCAAGGCTTTAGGGGATCGAGTCAAATGGAGTGTGTCAAGTATATATGAAATGCAAACTCAGTGAGCATTTGCTTATATTGTAGCTGACTGTAGCTGATGTGTAAGTGTCACTAATTGTTTCCTAATTACATGCGAGCCAGAGATTTGGATTTAATACTCATCGGGGATCATTTCAGCATGAGAGGAAATTCATCTGCCCTGATGGATGGACTCTGACTCAGCAGCAGGAATTCTTTCCAAGGGACTGATAGGAAGACCGGAAAAGCAACAACTCAAACTTAGTTTATTTGCTGCTTTAGTAAACTAGATTTTTTTTTTTTTTGTAGAGCTGAATCAAGTTAAAAAAAAAACAAAATTAAGATTAAAAATAACGAAATGAACAGAAGCATTTTCCTTGTGGTGATTTAGCATTCCATGAGAAAATGTTGTGGAGTTTCACATCATTTACTAAAAGATCAAAACACTCCCAACACCTAAAAACTTTATAGATGAATGAAAAATTGTTTTATTTGTTTTCTAAACCAGCACCAGGAAAATGCTTTTTAAAGCAGTACCAGTTACTTAATGGTCTGTTTTGAACTCATTACAATTGTTTGCATTGTCGCTCACAGCAGGACTGAGGTAGCAGACAAAGATGTGTCCCTCCTTGTTTTAGAAGTGTCAGAGTTAAGTCTTGCATGTGTGCGTGCGTGCGTGCGTGTGTGGGTGTGTTACGCTCCTGTGATGTTGGCTGTGTTTGGGTGTGTTTCATTTCCCCCCCATGTGTTTGTCTCTGTTTGTGGTCCACAGGTCCTCCGCTGCATTGTTCATCAGCCTCCTCCTCCCCCGTTGAGCAGCTCCTATACCCTCCCCCTTCCATTGCAGCCAATGAGAGCCAGGGAGGGTTGCTAGGTAACAGTGCAGCTCAGCCAGCCCAGGACTCTGACTCTGAGGATGAGTTTGGCCCCAATTCATTCTTAGTTAAAACTGGCTCAGGGAACCTGTACACTCCTGCCACTGCAGCTACTGAGGGTGAGTTGGTTTTCAAACTACTGTTGCTTTCTGGAGGTCCGCCTCCCTCCTGTTCTCTGTACTTTGTATGATGGGTCATACAGATGACTATGGGCTAGAATATGTCCCATTTTCACTCTGAGCACCAGCTGGGAAATTTTAAACTTTGAGTCAATACGTAGCCTGAGGAATTGGCCTGAGCTCTCTGCAGCGAGGTCTGCAAAGTTCAGCCTCAAAGAGACGGATGATTTTTGGTCGGATGTTTGTTTGTCACAGATATTTCTCCCCAGTTTCATTGCTCATTGCGAGGAAACATTTTCAGAAGACAAAGAAACCGCATGAGTGTGTACCTACACCACAGACTGGAAACAATCTTCGGGGAGTAGGAAATGATCCCAGCTGCATCAGTTATGACCGGATAGAATGACTCCTCTAAAGTGGGAACAGAAAATTCAAATGCTCAATAATAATAAAAAAAAAATGTCAGCTTCTCATTGCTCCTTAACCAATTTTCTCCATCCAGTGAAGTAATACACATTCAAACTGACAGTGTGACATTCACACCCGAGCTGCAAACATGGCGCTGACAGCTGACAAAAACTGTGTGACAGGAAAACATGTGCGTTAGTTTTCCTCCCAGTCAGACTCCGTTAACCATCGAATCAACAGTTCACAGACGAGGCTGACGCGCAAGAAAATATGTAATTGAAAAGGTTTCTAAATTGGTAAGCCACAGGGCTGAACTGCATCAACGTGCCCCAGCTGCAGGCTGAGAAAGATCAGGAAAGACTTATTAATCAAACTGTGAATACCCACAGTCACAGGAGAAACATGCTGGTCGCCCAGTATGAATATAACTGTGCCAAAGGGGACAATAGTGAAGGAATGGCCTTTACTGTGGCAGATTTGTCTCATAACAATGTCACCGATTTGCATAGGTAGAGCGTTTATTCTGCCCTCTGGCTGTCATTAAGAGCAGATTGGGGAGAAATATCCCAGCACACTTTGGTCTCGTTGTCATTCACATATTTTTTTATTTATTTATTTGGTGTTTTGCACCTTTCTGTTGCTTGTGAGAACAAAGGCTTTTCCTGCTTTTTCATTTTGATCCTCTTTGCCCCGAAGACATTCTGCTCTGTTGGAGTTAGCTGTGAATAAGTGAGTAAGTCCTACAAAGTAAGGTTGTGGTTGAAATTCTATGTTTATGTTGTTTGTTTTATTTTATATTTATTGTAATCATCCATTTTTGGTTTGAAATTAATTTTCAGTCTTTTAGTTCAGCAGCATTCACTCTCACTTTGCATGTTATAGCATTTATTTAAAACAGTGTCTAATTAAATAATGTTTAAAATACCCTTCTTGCTTTTGTTGAATATTATGCCCAGAAAAAATGAAAAAAAATGTTTGCTTCTTGACAACATCTGTTGCAAAGTAAAGTTGTTAAGTCCAAGTACAACAAGTCTTAGAGAAGTTTATTATCTTTTTTTTTTTTTTTAAATCTGCAAACAGTTGGAGTTCTGTGAAAAGTAAAAATGCTTAAACAACGTAAACAAGCAGAAAATGAACCTCAAAACAAGAGTTGACACACTGCAGTTCCTAATTGCTGCAGTTGCACATTAATTGCCAGTAGTCAACCACAAACACACTACTTATGATTAGAAGAACTCACTTCGAGTGTTTTTAGCATATAGTTGCTGAAGGTCATCTTCAAACCAACATGTACAGGGTTCCTATATTTCAAATTTTTTTAAGTTAAGGAAGCCCATTGTTATTCAGGGTAGTAGCCTTCAAGGCTGCAGTGTTTATCTTTTTTTTTTTTTTTTTTTTTGTCGGGGGGTCCTGGTTTTCATTTGGAAGAACACTGAGCCAGGATTTCTCCAAGGCTGACAAGGCTGCTCGCTGAAGCCTGTAGCCCTTTTGTGTAGCATGTGTTTGAGTGTGGCCCTAGGCTTTCTCTGAGGGTCTTCTTCCTGGGGAGAGCGCCGGTGGGATGCTGCTACCACACTGAGCCGCGGGATCTGAAACACTGCAAACCTCGCTGTATTTGCATCTCTTAATGCAAAACAGCGTGGGGTCGGCCAGTGTTGACTTCAGTGTAGCCCGGGCTCCCCGGTGAAAGGGGCCTGCACCCCATCACCTCACAGCTGACCAAGCAGGAATGCTGAGCCGGGTGGAAGGATTGGGATTGTGCTCGTGGGTGAATTTAAATAAGCCTTCATTTGAACTGCTTAATCATCCCTCTAGAGGAGCAAGGATGGGGGAAACGTGGTTAAAAGAGGTCATCCCAGATAATTCATCTACATACACCATTTGGAATGAAACTACGTGAGGCAAAATAATAATTTAATGAGGAGCACATGGCACTTGCGTGCTGGATTTCAACGTGCGAAACAAAAATCTGTCTTTCTTGACACAAAGTTATAGGTTAACAGGATCTAACAAGCACATTCTAATCGTCATGCTCTTTGCCTGCACACTGGGACTTTGGATAATGATTTTACATGTCTGAGTATCTTCTTTCCAGTGATGTAGATTGAAAGGTAGGACTCCTCCGCCATGATAATTACAGACCATCTGTGCCCTGTAACGTAGCGTCAACCTCTTGATGGATGCAAACCAGAGAGACATAAAGCAGGGAGCATGGATAGCAACTTGTCTTTTTCATCCTAATGCGCGTCAAAGAATGACAGAAAATCCATTTGATCTGAGAAAGGGAAAAGAGAACATATGCCAGGGCTCTTTTTAAAGCGTACAGTTGCATACTGAGGTCAACTTGCTTTGGAAAATCAAATGGTGTATTTATGTTGTTTTGTTTATTTTATCATCCTTCTCTCTGCGTTTCTTTCTGCCATTTCCTCCTCCCAAATAAAGTTGGTGGGAGGTTATTTCATGCATAAACAACAGCAGGGTTTTTCTCCTCCAGTTAGTGATGAAGGAGAGCTTATGTTCCAATTCCAGAAGCCCCCCCCCCTTGTTCCCACAGAGACAGCTGAACGTTATGCCCACCATGTGTTGTTTGTGGTACCTGTTACCCCTCAAATGAGTCAAGGAAAGACAGCTAGTATTCCCGCATGCCTTTTCCCTCCAGACCTTTCCATTGGTGTAGGAAATAGCAGGGCCAGCAGCATAGACAACAGCTCCAGGGAGCCTGGAGAGAGTGCAGCTTCACTGCCTTCATGATAAATCCTGTTTGTATCTTTATAGACAAAGGCTACTCAACTGGAAATTCTGCTCCTGTGATTAGCCATGGGGGCTGTGCCGGCAAGCGAGTTTTAACGATTTATCCGTGTGCTTGATGACTTTTGATTAATTCTGTATCGAGTGGCTCACACCTCAGTGCATTTATCTGGTGTTCGGGGCATGTCATATTGCGTTATTTCATCAGGTGTGACAATTAGTGCTGTGGATTTCACCAAATGCTCAGAAATAGAAGAGCTCCCTGGAAAATGCTGGTCTTGTACATTTTGTTGTGTTTTTGCATCTGTTTCATATAGAGTTAAAATTTAAAACTATTCGTAGCAGTAGCGGAAATAGAAAATATTTAATAATCAAATTTTTTTTTTTAAATTAATTACAAATTTGCCATACTTTTTTGGGCAGTTTTCTAGTTTGAAACATTTAAACTAAAATGATTTCTGCATGAAAGGGTTTTGCTCTGTTAAAAGTGAGGCTGTCTGGTGAAGCTAAGCCTCTACAAAGCAGAATAATCCTAGAAATTTATTTTGTGCTGCAATTTCAAGCATCATCTTTTGATTATTGCTCAATAAAAAAAAAATATGTAAATCCTGGTCCTGGTTGAGCCTGGCCCATGTATCCTGGGCTGTTAAAACTGCAAAATAGTATAGTCAAATGTTAGTAGTGCTTGATTTCTCACCACTTGCATGCCAGCAATTACAGCATCTCACCATTCGACAGACATTCCTCTGATCTCTGGGGTGGGTGGTGAGGTCCTAACTAATGAAGTGGATTTGCCTTAATTACTTGTCTAGAATAGCGCCAGGAGGCTTTAACCAGCGCATACATCTGTTCCAAAGAAAAGTGAAAAATGTACATTCCCAGACTGAGTGCAGATCTTTGGGCTTCTGTTTTGAATGCCATCTGAAACATTGGCTTTCCTAACAAAGGTCCCCCTTCTGTGTCTTCCCTGATAACAAATGAATCTGCTTTTCTTTTTAGATTCGTTGTGCAAAGCAGGTCAATAGGAAACCATTTATTTTATTTTTTTGTCCTGCTGGACAGTGGTGAATAATTATTGCTGAATCGACACGTCTGCAGCGGTCATGCTGTTCTGGGCTTTGTCCTATACCCTTCCCTGTTCCTCGTCTTTCTCTTTATTTCTACAAGCACACAAAGCTGAAAGGTTATTGGTTGGAGGACAACCCTGCTTACTGTAAAATAATATCTTAGACTTATAAATCTTAGACTATAAATCAACAAGTGGGAAAAGACATTTAAACAAACGTAGAATAATATTTGGAGGGCACTGCTTGCTTATATTACTAATATATGTTTAAATGTCCCACTTCTTCAACTAATAGTACTGCAACTTAAATAATGCACACAATGGAAATGTTACCCATGTCGCGTGTGCCCTGTGTCACTTTTGTCACTCAAAAAAGGATTGGGCTATTAAACCTCTACAGTCATTTTTATCCTGTTGTAGTTCCATCTACTGTGTAAACACTGTTTGATATTCCGAGCGCTGAAGAGAAAAGACCAAAGTGTTCTTCCACCATGTATCTGTTTACTTGCACATCTGTGCAGCATTTCATCAATCAATGAACTCCTGGCTCTATGCAGAGTGAAAGAGGAGCTTGCTTTGTGTGGCTCACAGACATGCACGACACTTTCACAGCAGAAAGTAGGACTGTATGGAAAGACAGACCGACAGGCTTATTTTGGAATATCAGCAACTGCAATAAAGCAGCAGATATTCATGGTGCTGAAGCATCTTAAGGGAGAATTGTGGTTGTGCTGAACCTGGACCCAGCATTTGCATCCAGTATATCAGCTGTATAAATGAGTTATACCAATGTCAAGACTTGTAATTGCTTTATTAGTTTGTTTCTGTAGGCAGGTGTGATAGATTTAGCCTCACTGTAAAACCTCAGGCCATCTGACAGTGTGTATGCGTGGGCCAGTTCCCCAAGATCACAGTTACATTTTGACATTAATATAATAATTAAAATGGGCTGTTCTGTACAACATGTAACGCAGGAGCTGCCAGTGTTACAGGACTCATGCTCTCTGGCTATTTTTCCCTGTACATTCCTTTTTCTACTGAAATTGCAGAGAGTTTCATCTGATTTGCATCAGGTTTGAGGGGAGGTTTATGACTTCCCCTCAAACCTGTCCATTGTTCATCGGCCCTGCAGTGTGTATCTCAGTCGCTACATTAATTACAGGCAGTATTGTGCAATAGAGTGTTCCTTATGGAACCATCTGTCAGGGAGACAGATGTATGATATAGAGCTCTCAGCAAAATGAAAAAGAAATTAAATGTTTTCTGTCAGCGGTTCATCCGGTGGAAATATGTGGATGCTATGGCAGCCAGCCAATGCGAAAATGTAATTCAAAGCCACAAATCAGACATTTTTTCCTTTATGTTAATATCTAATTAAAGTTTGCACTACATGATATATATATATAGATTGCTCAACATGTGAGTTTGTGCTTTTGACAAGTTTATGAAACTGTCTAGGAAGATTAAAATCAGGATATCACTTTTTTTTAAAAAAAACTTCTACCTTATTGCAGGGTAGAATTATTCTACCTACATTTCTGAAAAACAGGTTCAATCTCTTGCTGTCCCCTAAAAGACTTAATTACAAAGGCTTTATTCTACCATATAAAACTGTTGGTACCTCAACCGTTTCTTTAATACTGTGCCTTTATTACCTCAAAGTGGCATCAAGTCTTCCTATTCTTGTACCCTTAAAATCCAAATTGAGTTCTTCCCTCCTATTTAATGTCACAGTGTTCTTTAAAAGGGGCTGATTATACAAATAAGCTTTATGTCTTGCTCCATCCCTTCTCTCGGTGGTAATGTGACAGTTAATGTTGTCTCTGAAAATCTCAGAAGTAACAAAAAAATAGCCCTGCTGGCAGAAGGAAAAGCCACTCTTCTAGCGTGTGAGGCTGGTAGTTCGATTGATGAATGGCTTAGCAGATGTGGAAATAAATGGATACAGGAGTGCACAAGGACATTAATCTTCTACCTTGTGGACTGCAGAGTGTGCACGTACAGAAGCATCTCCAGATGAAATCTGTCTTACTATACTTGTACACTATATAGTAGTTATAATAGTTTATGATGCTGTGATAAGGTGACAGCTTGGTTAAAGACATAAAGAGACTTCTTAAAGTAAAGAGATGAACAAAAACAAAACATTCATATTGAGTTTAAATGTATTATACCTAATCTGATGACCCTCTTAACCCTGTTAAGTTTGTTTGAAAATTAAGGAAGCTCTTCTTGCCATACTTTATTTACTCAAGCATGATGGATCTCTGGTAGGTTTACTACTCTGTTGGCAGGCTGTGAAGCCTCATGTTTGATTGTTCACCCAAGTTTTTAAAAAAAGCTTGAAACCCAACATTAAAATAGTAAACCCTTTTAAATCGTCTGTCATGTGTGTTGCTTTTTTCTGCTTCCAGAGGGAGCCTTTCAAAACCACTCTCGGCTGCGAACGCCCCCTCTCCCGCTCTCCCACTCCCACTCGCCCAGCCATCAGCACCATGCAGCCTCCATTAACTCCTTGAACAGAAGCAACTACACACAGAGGAGCAACCCAAGTCCCGCACCCACAGACAGCTCCATCCCCCCTGAGGGTCCGGCCAGTCAAGACTCAGTTAGTGTGCAGGACAACTGGTTACTTAACAGCAACATCCCTCTTGAAACCAGGTACGTTCTGATCTTTATTACTGACAATGTATTGAAATAAAGCGGCTGCTTTCGATTTATTTCAACATCAATCCTGCTTCATTTGATCACAAGCGATCAATGCTGTGTCTAGAACATAACACATCTAAACAGGAGGTGATGAGCTGTAAGTGAAATCCACTCAAAATATCCAAACGTGTTAGAATGAGTTGAAAACAGCCACCAAAGCAAACCTGAGCTGATTGTACTGTGAGCACCATATTAAGTAATCACAGTGCTAATAATGAGTTGGATTATGAACAAATAATGGATGTAATATTGTGGAAAATAAGACAAAAGCCCAGATTTTGGCCTTAATCTTAGCAGTCATAATAGAGGCTAATGAGCTATTGAGTTTAAACCCTAAAGCAATAATGATTGCTATGGATATTAAAAATTTCTATCATAATAGCATTTATTCTCTTGTGAGCAGACTTCAGCCCATCTCCTTTTAAGCCCCAAGTGTAATCTATTTCATAGGAATAGGTTGTGATTAACAGAAAATGGATGGCTGGATGGATGATTTAAACATACCTCAGTCCTAATATTTCTATGGTGGTTGCTTTTGAATTAAGTTTCAGCTTGGGAAAATGTCTTTATTATTTGTTATATTTATAATATATGTCTTCTTTAAGGATAGATGTTTCAGACATCTCTCTAAACCTTGATCAATTGCATGAAAAGTGATGATATCCAGAGCAATTGTGTTCAAATAAAATTGACAGTGTTACCTGCGGTGCATTTGTTGCCATAAATGAAAGGACTATTGACACGAGAGAGTGTGTTAATTTGGAACAAAATGACTGACGCCTCCCTCAGTCGATGTCAGATGGTTCAGTCAACAGGAAAGGGAGCATCAGTTTCAGCAGGTAGAAAGAGAGTTAGTTGCATAATGAGTGATTACACATCATCCTGCTCCAGTTAATCCTGCACAGGTATTCCCTGGAGAGCAGAAAGCAGATGGTAGAGAGAATGGATCAGCAACAGGCAAGAGGGCTGTGCAAAACGCTTACATATTCTTGAGCTGTGCCTCCCATTATGATCGACTGCTGAAGTCCTAATTTGCAACCATTAGTAACACTGACAGGCACAAACATTTCAAATGTCACATGGCGCTCTTCGGTTTGGGGAAATAAAATGAACACTTTCTGTATCTTCTTTTCTCTCCTCTAAAGGGAGAGCCAGCCTCACCAATTTCTGCCATTAAAATCTTGATTTCTCCTCTCATACTTTGGAGACACAGAACAGATTGGAATCAGTGCTGTTTCACTGAACATGCTCAGACTGCTAACTGTAGAGGCCTATTTCGTCTTTACATTAGCGCAGAGATTCCTCATGGAGCTCTCACCAGAAATTAGAGTGCATAGTAATTACAGCAAAAACTAGACACTACTAAGTACATTACTGCCAAGTACAAAATGACATTTGATTAGGATAGAATTCATCACACTGTGCGGTCATTTTTCTTGGAAAAAGAGAAAAACTAAAACCTTTGTTTGTGTGTGACACATTGTTTTCTTCCAATCACAACCTTGAAGGAGCCAGAATACTCTAATGTTTATCAGAGAGGAACAAGACGGTTGCAGAGAGGGGCAGGGCTCATACAAAACAAGGTATGGCCAATCAGGGGGACACCAGAGGTAGATGTTATCTGTCTGACACCTTCGTAGAAGTAGTTGCACAAGGACTTTTTTTTTTTTTTTAGTTTGGTTTTAATTTAATTTACTTATTTTGTCCCACATTCTCTGTCTGGACCTTCATTTGTTAGATGATGTTGGTGATCACATGCTGTTTTGTCATGTTTCTTGCACGCTCATCTTACACTAGCTTCATATCCATCTTTCCACCTGTGTGTAGAAACATAGCAAAGCAGTCATTCCTAGAGACTTTACAGGACAACATCATTGAGATGGACATTCTGGCATCAGCAGGCCGTGATGCCTCATACAATGACGGGTATGTTGCATGCTCACTCTCTGTCAGAATCTGCTTTGCCATGAAAACAATAGTCAGCCCTGCACTGTACTTCCATCAAACATGTTCTCTTTTTTAGATGCTGTCAGTCATGAGTGTCTGTCTTCTTTACTGCCAATGTTTTTGCTAATATGTGTCTCTTCCCTGTTTAATACAACGAACAATGTGCATTCAGTGATATTGTTTAGTTGTATTGCTGTTGATTAATGTGATGTATGAAACACAGTCTGTGTTATGTCCTATTGTAAAATAGGATATGCCAGAGATTTGCCCTGAGATTTCTTTAAATCCAATATGTTTCCAGTGACTTTCAAAGTCCTACATTGTAATGTGGCATTAAATCACCTCCATGTCACTGTCTCTCAGCAGATTCTTGTCATAAACTTGCCTATAAACAGCGCTGGCACTCACTCCCTCTATGGCTCTTGGATATGCAGCCGTACACATGTTTTCTGAGCTAGCCGGCCACGTTCTTCAGAGATGAATAAGTGCTTAATGAAATGCTGCACGCTTACTCAACACAGCCCTGACACATAGTTACTGGGAATTACCTTCCATCATACTAGCATGAATATGCAAACAAGAGCCAGTGGCTACTCACTAGTTCTGCAAATTCCATTTAATACTGAGCCACTGCTTCGACAGCATGTACATGTTTCGGATTCTAGCCTAGCTGAGGTGTGACTGTGGCAACAATACAATGTGTTTTCAACAGAAATACTTACCAGTGGTTACCAGAAGATTACTCTGATAAACACTAAACTACGGTCCTCAGGACAAACATCTCTGAGCTGTGAGAGTTTCTAAGAGCAACAAGATTTTTTTTTCCCAGGCAATTCCTGTTCAAACCAGGTGGAACATCACCAATGTATTGCACAACGTCGCCAGGATACCCTTTGACCTCTAGCACGGTGTACTCGCCACCCCCTCGCCCTCTGCCTCGGAATACTTTCTCCCGTCCTGCCTTCAGCCTGAAGAAGCCCTACAAGCACTGCAACTGGAAATGTGCTGCCCTCAGTGCCATCCTCATCTCTGTAACGCTCCTGTTTCTGTTGGCCTACTTCATTGGTGAGTCACCTCTGATACTTCCACACACCAGTGTGGGCTCATCCACGTATATCCGCCCCAGCTGCATCCTCCCACTCTGCTGCAGACACAGAATGATTTAATGCCTTTTTGTTCCCTCAACCATTCTTTCAAATGTATTTATCTATTTATGCACCCTCAAAACACTGCTGTCGGTACCTGAATCTGAACCTGATATTTATTTCTTTTTGGACTTTTAAACCTTGATGAGTACTGCCTGTCCAGGCTGGCTAGCTGATCTATCTTTTTGAATATTGAAAAATCTGCCCTTAACACAATACTTCATTAATGGCAGATATTTAATTCCTTATTTTTTTCCAGTAGAGTTCAGGTCCATGTAATTGAGTAAATGAGTATCATTAATTTCATGGAATAAATTAGTTAGAATAACAGCGTCGATGGCTAATAGATAATTTTGTAATTTTAGGGTCAGGAAAATTAGGTACTCAGACCAGACCCACTGAAGGTCACTGAAAGTGGGCTAACTTTCTTGTGAAAATATGCTATTTTCTTGGACTGATTTTCATTTTTTGAGTAAAAGATTTATGATAACTTATAGTTAGTTGAATTGAGATTTGGGGGAAAAAGGTCTTGTCAAGAAGTAAGAATGAAGAAATATCAAAGAGAAAAAAAAAGCCAAATGATATAAATGCATCACGTGATGTAGATCAACAGTTGTGTTCATATATCTGTTTGGCATATTAATGGTTATATTTGTTCAAACCATGGGTATAATCTTGAGAACGTTGTAGCCAATATGAGCGAAACTGGCTGAATAAAATTAAAAATAAAAACTGCTTGGCTGTCACCAGAGAGACAGGTGGATTATTTATTAAGTTGCAAAAAAATATGCAAGTAATCTCCTTCTAGCCAAATGATCAACCATTAAATTATTCATATTTCTCACAACATCTCTTTTATTGTTTCATTCAAAAAAAATTGGAGCAGAAGTAGACCTACTGTCGATGTTCTCTCTGTGTTCTGGGTTGGTTAGCTGCGGTTGCAGGAGTGATGCTCCAGTGCAGAAGTTACAGTTTGCGTCTTCAGTTTACTTCTGGTGCTTTGGCCAGAAGCCAGAGAGCCCCATCATCCTGATAGTGCTTAATCAGACTCTGTAATTATACCCTGCGATATTCACATCTCTCAGTGCGCCACGAGTAAACATGCTGGAGACCAGACCTCACCCTATGATCGGGATTTCCAATCAAGAATGAGGATGATGTTTAATTAACGGGTGACGAAAAAATACATTTAATTTCGAGTGCAATTAATTATTGAGGCCTGTAATTGGGAACTGTGGGTGAGATGTCTAATGAAGGCAATTATGCCTCAGAAAGATGTTTTGACTTGCACGGAGACTCTTTATAACAGTCTTACAAATTGTTATATTCGCAAGTGAAAAGGTCAGGGTTTTTAGATGGCCACATTTTCTCTGTGGTCACTCACTTATTAGCACATTTGTCATGTGTTCTGCATCTTAAGGTCATCAGTATGCTACTTTGTTCACCCATATTCACGCCATCTCCAGAGCAGGGAACAAAGAGGTTGTATGATTACCCAACTCTAAAACACACAGTTAGCTGTTATTAGAAAAATTACCACTTTCTCTAATCTTCCTTTCAAACAGGCACAATATATTCATCAATAATATTAGTCAGAATGAAAAGAATTGACTTCCTGGGCACATTTCTAACCTTGTTGTTGAGAGCACAATATCACAATGAGTAACAGAAAATACGGTTCAACTAATCAGCATGGATTCAGTGGTAAAATTATAGATTTTTTTTAGTGTGTTAAGTTCAGCAAGGCTTCATACGAGTTCAGCAGAGGAATACCAGTATTGGTTGCATTTTGCTGCTGGCTATATATTGCTACATACAGTATATTGCATTAAATACATCTGGAAGGTTCCACTCAACATCATTTTCCCTTAAAGTGTGCAGTAGTTGTAAAATAGATCACAAAATCTGAGCGCAGTACTGCTGGCAGATGACCTATAGCAATAAGCGCTGACTTCCTGAGATCGGATGAGAAAACTTCACTACAGTACCTCCGTTCCCTAATTGGCACATGGCGTGACTCAACTTCCTGCCAAGAGATAAGCGAAAGGAGGGCACAACATGTGCTCAGGAAAAATGGGCAAAGCTCTGAAGTTCAGTATTTTTGACAGGTCAGTGGCATTGCCAGAACGCAGACACAGATTGCCTCTGCCAGTAGCAATCTCATTAGATGTATCTTGTTATTCGTACAACCTGCCAATCTTCATTTTACAGCCAATTGCAAGTTCTGAATGTCAGTATGTTATTAAAGTTTGACAAACAAGCAAAACAAAATCAGGATGTTCTTCACCCACTCAGATCCAGTGGTCTGTGTGTTACAGATATCAAGAAAGAGGATAAGTAAATCTTTATGCATTGGAGGTCTCTCCATCCATTTTCCATTTAAGACCCTAGGGATGGATGAGATGAGGTATTGGGCTCACAAAGACGTCATTAGTAGAACCATTGGAATGACACCCTGCCAGCTGACTTTGAAATGTTTCTGCCTGCTGACTTCTTTCATTTTACCAATCAATGTAAAGCTCCAAATCAAAGAAGTGTCTTTCTGGGGTTTATATAATGACAAACAAAGCAATCTGCTGGCTTGTCCTTCAATGACAGAGTCATTTCCTGGAACTGGAAATGAAATATTCAAATGACTGTGTTCTTTACTATTAAGTAAATGAAAATATAGGTATGCAAAATGACAGGAATACACACTGTATAATAGCATTAGCCATAGCCTAATGAAGACTGACAATGTGCTCATCCTATTTACAGTTTGGGTTGAATTCGCTCACTACATTGGCTTTACTGCATTTTAATAAGCCAAATTTGCAGACATTCTCTTTTGCTTTCTTTTTTCCTCTTGAACCATTGTGGTGGACAGGGAAAATGGGAAGAGAATGTTACACAACCAGCTATCCTATTTATTAGAAAGACAAGGGAACTTTTATAAGTGTGTAAATGGAATGAAACTACTTTGTGTATGCATCAAGTGCGTGTTTAAGTATTGATCAAGTGCAGATCTTTCCCTGATGAAGCTGTTATATTTTGTTTTTCTGCATACTGCGCATCAATAATTGTGCTCCTGTCCCTATTTCCTCTAAGGGTTGTTGATTTATTTTGCAGAGGCGCCTCTTGTTTTTCATCCAGTCTACATTTCAAGCAGCAACAGTCCTAACAATTGTAGCTTGCCTCTCCATAATTGAATTGTGTGAACATTTACTTTACTACCTAACTGAGTAAAAAGAGCCGATAGAATGATTGTATTGAGTTGCTACCCCCTTTCTGCTGACGGTTTGCTTGCATGGTGGCTTTTGCCTTGCTAGCTCATTTGTCCACTCTCATATTGGTGATCTGTCATGATCAGCCCTCCCCATTCTGCCACCATTGTTTCAAACGACATTTTCTTTGTTGTCCTTGTAAAATATCAGCATCTTTCATTCACTGCTTTCTCATTGAAGCACCTCTGGTTCATTGTGCCTGTTGGCTTCTTGGCACAGGCAGAAAACACAGGGTGCTGGGAAGAGCCGCAACTATTGTTGCTGTTTTGAGATAGAGGTTTTCTCTAAGACCACATTCACATCTTACCGATCAGCACTTTTGAAAAAACATGCAATTAACCATTCTCCTTTGTATTGTCCTGCCTCTTTTGGAGACAGGCTTCCTGTTAATCCATCTCACAGCTGTCACCTTTCTTATGTCTGAATTGCCCCTTGCTTCAAGTGCGAGTAATCTTTCTATTTCTTGTAAGGTTATCCAACTCTGAAGTTGTTTTGTGTTTACCTTTGCAGCCATGCATCTTTTTGGACTAAATTGGCATCTGCAGCCCATGCAGAGACAGATGTACCAGCTGTCGGAAGACAATACCAGTGGCCTACCGTTTCCTACTGATCTGAGTGTGTCACCTGTTGGAAACACAGGCTTAGAAATACCTGAACGCAGGGGGAAAGACGACAGTAAGTTATTGCTGTTTAGGCATGGTTTTTGTGTTTTTTTTTTTTCCTGAAATAAACCAGCTAAGACGCAACATAGTGTTGCATCCATCAGAAAAGAAAGTTGGGGACAAACTTTCAAATCTTGCAGTTGACAAATGACATTTTGAAGTTCGAACAAGTTTGCCAGTTTTTGTTTTATTCTCATCTGGTTTCACATTGTTCAAGGGTCTCCATGGTATGAAAAAAGAGATCTGCATTGTAATCCTATGAAACTTGTTGTAAGTGGGAACAAGTTATTTGTTCCTGGAGGGAGAAAATGGGGCAGCTTAAGGGGATGGAGTGTCCAAGGGCTGGAGGGGGATTAGCCACTGTGTCCTCCTCAGAAAGGATATGATCCTTTCATCTCCTAGTCTGGGCTGACTTTCTTGGCAGCCACAAAAAGCACGCGCTTACCCCACAGAACCAGCAGCTCAACTCCAGGAAAGTTTGTTCCGTTCCTTTCTGGAAGAAATGGACTCTGATTAAACCATGTGATTTGCCACTGGCAGACTATTATAGGTAGATGAGGGCCCATTACCATATAGATGAATCCAGAAGTTGTCTTTCTCATTTGCCAGACAGTAGGAAGTGTGTTTAAGTAACAAAAAGCATGACTGCATGGCTTATTACCTGTATGGCAGCTGTTGCCAATTGGAAATCAATAGTCGTAGTTTTAAAAATAGTGCTCACAGTGATGTGTTCTGTTAGATGAAAGTTTACCCTGCACCTCAGTGAATTTCCTTTAGACTGTTGTTTTTACATAAAAATATTGTGTTGTATTTCAGTTTAGAATATACATATTATTATATGTATTTATTTTACCACCTGTTTGTCAACCGACCTTGAATTATAGTTCAGCGTGATGAGTACACCGTTATTTTGCTCTATGAACAGGAAATCAAAACAAGCCTGTGAGATGTAACATTATATAAAGTGCAGATCTGGAGGATAGGGAGTGCGTCCTGTCGACTCCGATTAAGCCCATTGCCACTGATGGACTTTTTGAGACCGCAGCCATCTGCCATCCCACATGTAAACTTATCTGCATATGCCACCGAACCCTGGGGTTAGTTTGTATAGATGTCTGCTCTGGGAGGTGTAGCTCCTCAAATGAGCTCATCTACACTTACAAGCAGATGTTGATATTACTACAGAGTCCACTAGAAGGTCTATTATAAGCATATGGTCATTTTTTAAAGCCCAAACACCTGAGCAGTTCCTGTGTCTAAGATCCCTTACTGTTTATTCAATCATTTTCAAACTCAGAGTGGTATATTCTATATGTCATTACCATCAAATTATTTACACTACATGGGATGTGTACAGCACATTCCTTTTATATTTCTTTCACTTTAGTCATCTTTTCAACTGAACCTGGGTTGAAGTTGGGGACAGTGGTCATTCATAATATTTCTTTTGTCACTTTGGCTGTCAGAGATGTGATTGAATAGCTGTGATATGGTCAGACTATCGTGCTTCAGCAGGCTCCCTCTGCCCTCTACATGTCTGGATTAATAGTAGGATCTCTTTGACTGATTTACTTTGTGTGCCATGCAGGCAAATTGGACAGCTTGTTCCCAGATGACAGCTATATAGATATGGGGGAAATTGATGTGGGACGCAAGGTCACGCAGCAGATTCCTCCTGGTGTCTTCTGGAGGTCCCAAGTCTTCATTGATCATCCCATGAACCTGAAATTTAATGTGTCCCTGAGCAAAGATGCCTTAGTGGGAATCTATGGAAGGAGAGGTCTACCTCCATCGCACACACAGGTACGAAAGATGTGAATATCACTGCTTAATTTAAATGTTATCAGTTGTGCTTTTCCTCCCCTTTCAGTCTTTTTTTTTTCGATTTTAAGAAATAATCTAGAATGGATTGCATGCTGAGACCGAATATCCAGCAGATTAATGGAGATTCTGTCATTTGTGCAGATGAAAATGAAATTCTGTGTCATTGGTATTTATTGATTTTCTAATATGAAGAAAATTTACATTTTTTTGTAAACTCTATCTTTAAATCTTTTCCTACCTACTCTTCCTTTTAATTTTATTAACTTTATACAAGGGTTTCATTCAAGATGCATGAACTGTGAAATAATCATATAATGGTAGAATTATTCAGGTTCCTCTTGAATTCTTAATTATTCATGCAGACCAAGTGTTGTTCTGCTTTAAGGAGGCCTGAAAGCACTTCAGTCTCAAGTGGAACTCTAATTGGTTTGCAGTACCTGTTTTTAATCTACACATTTTTCTTAATTTTTGGTATCTGCAGTTTGACTTTGTAAGCCTCTTGGATGGACGCCGGCTCTTGGTACAGGATATCCGAGGTGTGGAGGGGCCTGCAGCTATGCAGCGGGGTCTGATACCCATCACCACACATGACACAGGGTTTATTCAGTACATGGACTCTGGCATCTGGCACCTGGCAATCTACAATGATGGAAAAGAAACTGAAACTGTGTCTTTCTTTACAACTGCCACAGGTGAGTGCCTTTAGCACCACTTGCTATTGAAACCCTGATTTATTCTCCATATAATCCAGATAACACCAACATTTCAGACTTGCATTGAGTCAGATAGTTGTGTCTTTTTTTTTATTGAAAAGGAAAGTGCAGGTTAATCAAGGTGAAGATGAATATTACAAAAATCAGGATGTCGCCGTGATCCTGTCATGCCTCCGAGTAGAGCATTGAGAGATCATAATATCCTCATTACCCTGAGTGTCTTCAGTGCAAATCACAGGTCCAGCTTCTGGGAACCATTTGCATACAATTCAGTATGATTGTACTATCCTGCGAGTGCCATTTTTGATCATGATTTGCTGCAATTTACATCTACTTTCAATATATCAAAAGGGAGAATATTTTCCTCTCATCTGACTAACAGCACGTCTGTGTGTCGTACAGCACACAGCAGTTGCATCTTTTGTGGGTGATTTTGTTTTGTATGCCTCTTTGTTTTGTTCTCCCTTAAGCACCTTTCATTAGCACTGCGGCATCAAGCAAGGTGTGAGAGGGCTGGAGGTGTTGACTTTCACAGGGATGACAGCTGGGAGCTGTTCTCACATGCTCTTTAATTAAAAGCTCTTGGGCCAGAGTCCATCTGTGACAGGGGCTGTGCCAGGCAGCAGATCGATGAGAAGCTGTCCTCAACACCAATGTACACAAAGTGAAGACAGGGAATATACCCTCTGCTGTGCCAACAAAAGCCATAATTCAATATTTCATATAGAATATGATATAACAGAAATTGTTTGTGTTGGCATGTATACACTTTTACAGATTTCATTAGGTGCAAGTCACCTGAAGCAGTTAAAATACTATAATCTGTGTGGCAAATGGGAATGGAGATATTTTGGAGTGGAGAGCAGTTAGTGAAACAGAGTTTGAACACTGCCTGTGCTCATTTGTATCAGAACTGATCTGCCCACAGGAGCTTAGAGGGAGGAATAGGGGCCCTTCTAAAATGGGTCACCAGTTAAGTGCCCTTCAGCAGAAATTGAATCTCACCAATGCCTGAATTGTATTGAGCCATGCAGGGATGGTGTTGACCTTCAGTCCAGGCACTGAAATTCATGCGAACAAAATCCAGAACAGACTGATCTAGAAACCTGCTCATAAGGCAACACTAGCAGTCAGACTATTTGACAGTGTTTAAAGGGAAACCATTGTACTTTACCATCATCAGGCACCTCTTGCTCTTTCTGAGTATAAAATGAAAGGTTTACATGTCACACATAGGGATGTCATGATATAGCTGCAAGGAAAGAGCACCCCTGTCTTTAGTCTGGGCTGCTCCTCATTAGTTGGCTGCAGCTCCATAGCAATGTGAAATGTGTCCTTTCTGAATGTTTTGTATCATTGCCCTCTGGAGCATGAAGCCATTTGTCCCTTCTGCCTGGTGCCAGGCATGCCTCAACAAGGTTTTCTCAGACAAGGATTTCTATGCAGCAAAGAAAGGCAAAGAGCCAGCACCAAAGTCCTCCCCTATCTCCTGTCTCACTCTGCTGCATAGACTTTCTTTGTGCATGAGCATCTTCTCAGAGCGGCAAAGGCACAGATTAAACCTGCTACTGCACTGCTCTGTCCCCACAGTCTGGAGAGACTTTCACAATAGTTAACTCCCTTGATATGAAGGGTAATGAATTTCAATGAAGCTCTTCTTGAATCCATGATTTATGCACTGGCCTATGTTGAGTGTGTAGCTAAGAGATATTCATGAAGTGCGCAACCTGCTCTCAGTGGAAACAGGCAATATGGCATGGGGAGGGCCTCGTCCACTAAGCTGGAGCAGCAGTCAGAGCACTGAATTTCACTTTACATTTTAGTTTTCCATTTAATATTTGTTTGATTGGCACGTTGATATCAGATATCAATCTTTCATACAGATCCACCTCAAACATACAGTATACACCATAAACACTAGAAGAGCAAGGTGCGACCACCAAAATTTAACTAAATGCTGATTTACCTCCCTCACTTAGTGGAGAGTCTTCTTCATGTACTCAACATAGCAAAGGCCTGCAGCATTGAAAACATCAGCACCAATTCCCTGCTCACTGCGTGTCTACCCGCACCCCTCCACCCTCATCTGTCTGTTCTCTCTGTCTGTGTTAGACCCTCAGTGATGATTGACTCTCTGGAGTAAAGGGAAGCTGAATCCATGGCTCACATTTCTATCCTTTTGTAGAGTACAGAGATTCTTTGTGCAAAAAGTTTGGCCTCTGTGCTTCTGCTGCCTGAAGGCGATGGACAAAACTGAATGTTTGTCAGCATCATTGTAGACTTAATTCAGTGAGAATCGTGTTTCAGCCTTCTGCTGTTTTTGTGCATCCTTGAAAGTAATATTTTTATATATCCAATAAAAGTGTATGTTTGTAGATGGTAATGGGAACACTTATTCAATTTATTTCAAATATATTAAAGAGAAAGCAGAAATAGAAACCAAAAAGAGGATTTAGGATAGTCATATACAATGTACAAATATATTCAAAATGGCGTGGGTGGAGGTAATACGTGTCCCACCCGTATCATATTGACAGATTATTAAAGTGGATAGAATTGAGGATAGTTTTCTTCTATCCATTCTAGAAAGCTTATATTACCCATTGCTCTGTGTACACAGAGAAAGGAGCAGTTCTGGTGGCAGTAGACATTTTTATTACATCTTTGTGCTGAGTTAATAGCCATGGCATAAAGTTTCCAGTTCATCTCTCCATTTTACCATTGTCATTGAAAAATCATAATCAGACACTTGTTCATATCAAATACATTGCTATAGATTTTGAGGAACTCTGTACTTTAGATTTTGTGGGCTGGATAATTATTGGCACTTGCCTTTGATTCCTATTTAGACTCGGAGCGGAATGCACACCTCTTCTGTATATCTATTTGAAGACATGTGAGGCATTCAGAGTGTCTCTACTGTAACATTCATATTCATAACAACCGCATATTTAACACCTTTGCTGATATTAAGCCTTATGAGGTTGTTGTTCAACCATTTGACAGACCTTGTTATCAGTCTCAACAGCTGTGTCCCATCGAAATGGCTCTGAATCATAGTGCAATTTAATATATGCCTATCACTGTTCCCACTTCTGAATTCTGAGCTGTCCTAACCTTGGTAAATCACAGATGAAAATTAGATGTATTCTTTTATTTAATTATTTGGTGCAATAGGACTGTCTTAAAAAAAATGTTTACAAGATTAAAGCTGGGGCCTTATCACTGTCAGAGCACAAGAGGTTCTAATCAGCCCAAAGAAAATGAGTGGGTGAAAAGTTGTTTTTCAAACCATAAAAGCTCCTGATTGCTTTCTTACAGACTCTGTTGATGGCTGTCCTGGTAACTGCTTTAGGAATGGTGATTGTGTTGCTGGAAAATGCCATTGCTTTTTAGGATTTAAGGGTCCTGACTGTGGACGAGGTAAGCCATATCTGACTCTGAATATTCTCCCATTTCATTATAATTATAATATATAATATAATAATATAACCAAATTATATTGTTTTATTGACCAGAAAGATGGGGTATAAATATATTTTCACACTCTGTATGGCCTTGAATGATTTCTAATAATTAGAAAAAAGAATTTGACATTAAATTTCAGGACTTTTGTTTTTTAATGAAGAACTCAGTAAGAGTGCTTTTGTGTTTACAGCAGAAACCCTATATCCCTTTATGGTCTGAGTCGCAGTCTTTGGCAGAAAAATCACAAAACATTGCAAACATTATAAACAAACAACGGTGATTACCTGCCAGAAGAGACAGCCTGCTGCTTTGTTTTTCATATGCTGTTATCTCTAAATTATTTCCAAAAAAAAGTCCATTCTTTATTGGGTTTCCACAATTGACTTGTTCAGTTCAGTGGAAAGTCAACTTTGGTTAGCGTCGCATTCTCAGGTTGAGGCATTAATACACACTCGCTACACTTAAAAGCTCTGGTTGGTGGCTCCATTCAAATGGATGTGTGCTGTCTGCTCTTTCAAAGCTGCCTGTCCAGTGCTGTGCAGTGGAAATGGTCAATACCTTAAAGGTCGCTGCATGTGTCACAGCGGCTGGAAGGGCTCTGAGTGTGACGTTCCCACCAACCAGTGCATTGACATCGCATGTAGCAACCACGGGACGTGTATTGTGGGAACATGCATCTGCAATCCAGGCTACAAAGGCGAAAACTGTGAAGAAGGTATTTTTCTGAATTCATGTTAATTTCTCATGTTGATGATATAACTTTGTTGTCCTTTGAATTGTAAAAGAATAAAAGAACACAATTACAACAGTACATTCAATATTACAACCACTCTGATACTAAAGACTTAAGATTGGATACGGAGCACATTATAGTAATAACCCTTAACATTGGGCATTTTAAGTAACTTTGCTATTATAAATCATGAATTATTACTCGTTAAGTTAATGGAAGTGGCCAGTTTACTGGCTGAAATTCAGTCAAAATGCATGATGTTAATCCATTAGCAAATCACACACATTCATGATGCTGGATAAGGCTTGCCCAGATAAGATTGAAGGAGCTATTGTGTTTGTCATCTCTTGAAGGCTCTCATTTCAAGATGAAAAATGAACCCGGAGACTTTGATAAATGGGGTTTTGTGACATCCTTAGGCACCCATTCTATTTTTGGTGGATGGTTATCCATAAGCAGTGAAGGGGAATGTGGACGAAGGCCCTTTAACATTTTTACCTTTTTCCAAATGACCTTCAGGCACAGTGATTAATTGCCAGGAGAGAGTTTCTTGTCAGTTAGCTTCTGATCTTTGTGCCTTGTACCCAAACCATCTGCTAAGAGGCACAAGATCTTGTTTGTCTTACTACAACAGCCTTTCCACCCATTTATGTCCCGGTAAAGGGGAGCTACCATTGTGCTGCCTGCTGCTCTCTTTGGCCAGACATGGCTTGTGTTTGCTTCCCATTTGCCATCTGTGTTCCATGAAGATAATGCTCAGTAGAAGCTGTATAATCGCTTGCTCTCACAACTTTGGTACCCTCAACAGCAGACATTTATTTGATAATATATGCCATGTGACTGATTAAAACATGTGCTAATTTAATATTTGCAGATGAATTGGTGGCAAATATAAAAATTATATAACAGATGTGTCCAGTGAAAAATGCTTATGTTTACCAGCAGTCTTGCTGGCAGTCTGTGTTAATAATTTTTCTCCTTGAAGTCTTGCTGCTCAGGATTTTAGTTTATTTTCTTATCATTATCATTCTTTACTTTTTATTAATGTGTCATTGACAATTTTGTAAAATATTGTTTCTTCAGAGATTACATTTTTTATTTGAGAAGGGAAGTGTAGGCTACCGGGCAGTCCGTGCCATAGGCCTTAGTGTGACAACAAATGTAATGGTTTTTAGCTACTTTTTGTTAGAAATGTCTTTATTCTTTCTACTCATTTCTTAAACAAAAGTTAAGAGAGCTGCTCATGCAGTTCTCATTGTACCTAAAAGCATAAAAAAACAGCAGGTTGCTTCTAAAAGAGGAAAAACAGCTGGTGATGATTTGTCTGACATTACTATGATGCAAACCTTTTAGTGGACTGCATGGACCCAACATGCTCAGGTCGAGGAGTGTGCGTCCAAGGAGAATGCCACTGCTTTGTAGGATGGGGAGGGCCAGGATGTGAGAGCCCCAGGGCCTCCTGCATGGACCAGTGCTCCGGACATGGAGCTTTCTTGGCAGACACTGGAACCTGCAGCTGTGATCCCAACTGGACAGGCCACGATTGCTCTACAGGTGAGAATGATCAAAAGAGACTAAAGGTGGTCAGGTTTAATTCAAAGGCATTGAACAAGCACCAGATGCATAATTAAACAATGAAAACATTACAAAGATTAAATCAACTCCTACTGGTTTCTACAATTCTAGATTTAATGTTAATGTAACATTACCATCATTAATGATAACGATACTTTTGTTCTTGTTAAAACTTACGGCTTGATTCATTATCACTTGGGTAAATGCATTATTCATTTATTCATCTTAACTCCTTGCATGTGAAGTTCGAGGCCATGGAGAAGAGGAAATCATGTAGCTACAATATTGTCAGAACAATGATCGACTGCAGCATGATGCTGTTTCATGGGTTCTTGCTTACAGCTGGTGATGGCTTTTCCTCCTCTGGAGGATTGTAAACATTGTGTTTATTTTATGCATGGGGAATATTCACTCTGGTAGTCAAACTGACTGACCAAAAGAGACACTTTTGAAACCAAAATATACTTTGTTGAGGTTACATTTTAGAGTTATATTTCACTCGAGCTTCTTGCTTATGCTTGCAAAAGGGGTAAACAGGTAACAGATAAGAATTATAAATATGATTCCACTGGTAAAAAAAAAAAAAAAAGTTTAATTGTAATGCAGAGATTGATACTGCCCCAGCCTTCATCTGCTGTCATCTAGATATAGTTTCTATTCACATTTGTAGATTAAAAGTCTGGAAGCCACTTGGATCCCTAACTGCTTTATATTCCAAGCAGATACAGTGACCTATTAGGTAATCCTAGGGATTTTGAAGGAAATGGGCAGTTAGTCTGAGTTTGCCTAGCAGAGAAAAAGCTTTGTAAATGATGATGAGTTGGCTCTTTATCCACTTTCATCCTGCTCATTGTAGACCTTTCTGTGGTCTAATACAACACTAAGCCAGGGAGTGGGACAGCACAGCTATTGTCTTATAACCTTGTAGGGGTTAGGGGAAGAAAGAGATGGAATGATTTCAGTATATCTTTTAAGATTATTGAATTCCCAATGGTCTTAAGTCACAAACTCATTTTCTTGGAGCTTTGGCACACTACCACCAGTGTGAAAACAGTTAGCCATTATACTGTTACAAGCCATAAAACTATGCCTGAGGTTTTATGTCCTTTAATATGTGTGTTTTCATGCTATTTTTGCCATTCTGTCACCCAGAGGAAAGTTTGTTTACACAGTCTGTTAGCACAAATGGTAATAGCCATCAAGGGGGTGGGGTATGTCTCACTATGGACTCCTTTGGCCACAGATAATGAGGATTTGCCTGCAGGCTGCAATTGCATCTCATGTTAAAGCATTTTCCCTTCTTTTAAGTGAACAATTGTCTCACAGTCAGGTTGAATCTGTCTTTGCTGACAAGCTTGCATGGATTCTTATATCCATATATGACAAATTTATGAACATGATATTTAATGGCTCTAGAAAGTAGAATTTATCTGAAATAGTTGCACTGTTAAATGTTTCCATATCTGCAAGTTCACTTTTTTAAATGTCCATATGGAAAAATTAGGTGACTTTGCAAAGAGAAGAAGAGGTAGAGGCAGGAATAAGTCCACTAAGGCCAAGACAATCCATGTCTTTTCTTTGTAATGGACTTATTAGATTTGTATTGTCACAAAGGATCGCTCCTCATGAGGTGCAGGAATTTCTTTTCAGCTGCCATCAGACAAGTTAGTGGAGCGTGGCCGTCTTTCCTTGACAATAAGTCTTGGATTCCTCTTTTCCTCACTCCTGTTGCCTTGTCGTATTACCACCTTCTCTATCCTTGTCATCCCAACTCCAACCCCCTTCTTTCTGCCTGTTTCCCTCACGTTCTTTTTTGTCTTTTTCTATGTCCCTGTCTCCCACAGAGATTTGTGCAGCGGACTGTGGTGGCCATGGCGTTTGTGTATCGGGCAGCTGCCGCTGTGATGATGGCTGGATGGGCTCTGGGTGTGACCAGAGGGCGTGTCACCCTCGCTGCAATGAACACGGCACTTGCAAGGATGGAAAATGTGAATGCAGTCCGGGTTGGAATGGAGAGCACTGCACTATTGGTAGGATGGGAAGAGGGGTTTTATGGTATGGGACTTTGGGTTTGTACGCCTGTATGTGCGGTGGACTTAAGGGTCAACACAAATGTAGCCAGGCTGTCTGCTTGTGTGTGTTTTGAGTGGGTGAGCGTGAAGCGCTGGGTGTGAGGGGAAGGTTTGACTCGGAAAGAGAAGCGAAAGCATGCTTAATTGAATTTGTGCAACTCAGTAAAGCATGAACAGGTTTACTCAAGGATCTGAGGCTTGCCTTCATGCATTTTAATGTGGGAATGTGCTAAGGTGTCTTTTCATTTTACCCATCCTTTACCTCATCTCTTTCTTTGCTCCCTTTCATTCACTATTAATTTCAAATGCTGATTTGCAAGTCATTGTGAGCAGGTCAAACATCACCCTTAGCAGTTAATCTTCTATAACACATGATTTTTAAACCTGAAACAAATATCATGACATAATACCAGTTTATCCTAAATTAAATTCTCTTCTGTGGTTTATTACTTCTGCCAAGGAGATGATGTGACACCCGGCATTTGTTTGTCTGTTTGTTTGTTAGCAAAATAAATCAAAAAGTAAAAAAAAAAAGAATATAAATGAATTTTAATGAAATTTTCAGGAAATGTTGAAAATAGACCAAGGAAGAGATGATTAATGATGGTGATATTCTGGATTCTGGGTTAGGGTTATCACACTTGTGATTCAGTAGGCAAAAGGGAGAAAAGTTATGGAAATGGTATTTGAATACAGCTTTATTCTGTATTCAAACAGATACCAATTATTGTCATGTATAACTGTCATGCATAACTTCTAGATTAGCCAGATAAGGTCAGTGCATTGAGTGCAAGTGTGTTGATGTTGCCCCTGATGGCCCTGGTATAAATGATATATTGTCATCCTAACTCGTAAAATATTCCTCAGTATGATCTACAAGAAAGTCAAGGATTCCAGGTTAAATCAGTTATTATTGGGAGGTTGGAGCAGGTTGTGGGAACAAATACTGTTGCCACTGATGACCTTCCTTACTGATCATGGGCTGGGATACCTCCTCCCATCTCTCTTCAACACTTCTATGATGCATATTAAGGAGTACTATACACCCATGTATCTGTATATCAATCGCATAACCTTTGAAATATCCCCCTGAGGGAAGAGACTGATATTTGAGGTACTTGCTCCATATCACTTTTACCAGCATTCTTATTCTTTTTTATTGCTGTCTTTTGTTCTTCTCTGTTTCACATCAGCGACACTGTTTTTCATTTCAGTCCCTCTCCCTATGACTTACTGTTTTGTTGTGTTGCCTGTAATGCACGGTTTGCCTCGCATGTTTCCATTTATTTCCCTTTTGTAATGCAAACTAACACTTTGCTTTGCTGTCTTGTCATGAAAGTGACACTGTTCAAACCTCCCTTATATGTCCTGTCTTTTATCTCCTAAGCTCACTATCTGGATAAGGTAGTGAAAGGTATGGCATTCCTCCTTCCTTCTATATTTCCCTCCTTTTGTGACTCCACCAGCATCAACAAATCATTCATACAAACCATGTTCATGCCCTACATGGACATTTTACAAAAAAACAAAAAAACAGTTTCTCCATCCCCTCATTCTAAAGGTCATCATCTCCCATCAACCTTTTTTTCCATTTTGTCACACAGTAATATTCACTTAGCACTTTCACACCTGGTGATTCAAGTTTGTGCGTGGCCTTGCTTTTTGGAAACAGCATTGCTGAGAAAGGGAATTCATAACCTGTGTCATGAATTTTCAATGAGTGTGCAGCTGTGAGCAGAGCTTGATGGGTGCTAAGGCCACATCCTCTCTAATTAAAAGAATGGTCTGGTTGGCTTGTGGACCCCAAGAATGGGGGTGAAGGCTGTACGAAGCCAATGGTACTGCCTTTAGTACCCTTTTCTGGGTGTATCCTCGGTTAAGGACCAACTGCTCTGAGCAGAGCCTGTCAGAGTAGTCTTTCAGACCCTTGCTCCCCCCAAAATGAAGCTGTTTCAGGGTAGCTTGTACTGCACTCAGCAGGGACTCTTCTCTGAAAAGGCTGCCAATTAAGTGGAACTGGTGCCAGCAGAGAGCAGATCCTTATTTATCCTTGTAATAAAAAATTGAGTCTATTAATCTATATCAACTGGTCTAAACAAAGGTATTTTTCCTATTTGCTCAATAAAAGGATGACTAATGCCAGACATGTCCCAGAGGCAAAACTGTGGTTTTCGCCTTCAACAGTGATTCTATTTCTTGGAGGAATGATATAATTTATATTACTGATATTTTTAAAAAATGTCATGCATCAGTTCATATTGTACTACTTCACTTCAAGGCCAGTGAAGTACAAAGTAGTTACACTGGAGTTATGTGATTATTAAATGTTTGAACATACCCCAAAATATAAAATAATATAAAATATAAGTGTGTTAATTTCTCTGAAAAACCTGCTTTCAGTCCCAACAATGTGCAGCTTGATTGGCACTCACAAAAGAGAGAGCAAAGTTTACAGGTGGGCAGCTGACATTCTATTTGCAAGGGCATAGTAAGCACATGTTAGAGGTGTATGGAAGCTTAGATGTAAAATGAAAGGTATCATGTCCTTAACTTCACCCAGCAGTGATGGTGCAGTGAGTTGCAGTCTCGGAGGTTTTAGAGCTCAGTGTCGTAGCTGAGAGGGCTGTTGGATACTGGGTTGAAATCTTTTTAGTAATCCTTCTGGTGCAGACAATTTCTGCCCTCCTGTGGCCAGAGCATCTATGGTGGCAGCACGTCTGACCTTCCCTTTCATTTCCCTGACTTAAATCCAGATGGGCATCATCGTGACATTATATATTGATGCATATGAGGGCATATCGGGGATTAGGAGATCCCCCAGGAGTCCCTCTGCTGCGTCATCAGACATGTCCAGATGTTGCTGTGAGGGTATACATGCATGTGGTGCCATACACACTATTCTATATGAATTTTTACTACAAGTGTCAGTAAGATGATGGGTAAGATAATTTGGGTTGTATTTGAATGTTGTTACTTCATTTTGATCAGAAGAATTTTCGACTCCATTTTTCATTTGTTCAGGTGAGTGTCATTAATTTCCTGTTTTATAATAAGAAGAACAAAAATACAACACGAACATTGGGGAAGATATACTTTCTATATTGCTCTACCAAAATGTATTAGTAAAACATATTAGCACAAAATGCTCAGATGAAATATATGTAATTTCCATAAACATCTGGACTATTATTAAGTGTGTCTCTGAAATACAACTGTTGCATTACTGAGCTAACAATGGGACTCAAACACACGCACACAATTTTTTTTTTTTTTTTTATTTTGTTCTTGTATACTTCTTCAATCTCAGAGCTATCAACTGTTTCTTCCTAAAACTGCCATGGCTGTCGTCCTTCCCAGTTTTTCTCCCACCACTACTCTCCTTGTATAAGAACATGGAGCCTCAGTCTCCTTAGCTGACAAAATGGGTCAGCTTAACTTCCGTTCCATCAAGACACCTCAGTAACAACACAACTGGTGACAATCCCGGGTGTTTGATATCTTGAGATGGTGCCCTCTGAGTGTGACTCAGTGAGGGGATAGGCATCATAAGATAAATGCCCCAGAAAAAACGGACAAGATAAGCTCCTGATGTATGGTCCTTTGAATATTTACTGAGAGAGCAAGTCAGAGGAATGTTTCACCTGTCATTCTTCTCCCTTTAGGGTCAATTTTCGGGACGGTGGTTAGTTGCATGCAAGCATAGTACCCCCTCGGATACCATACTTTTCCACATGCTGCACAATCTGCAGCAACAACCTTATTGAAAACTAAGAGTAAATAATAGTAAATATGCTTTCTGCTAATTAATGTGGTTTTGCTGTTTTGTTTGTTTTATTGCAATGGCAATGCTTCAGTCACATTTGAAATTCATATTAAAATACACTAATAACTGGAGATAGCAGCATATGCCACTGACCTCATTAAATGCAGGAGGCCAGTCTAGTTTAGTAATAAATGGATATTGATTTCCAAGATCCCTCTTATCTGATTACACCACAAATGGATATTTGAGGCTTCAAAAAAGGTGTATCACAGTAATCAACTTCAACAAAAGCTCATTATTCCCACAGTTGTCCATTTAAAGTCTTAGATGAATTAAGTTTGCTGTTATCATCCAAATGTAATAAATATAACCAAAAAAGTATTATTTGTTTTATGTCAATGTTATTTATATCATTTTTTTAATATTGTACATTAGTGATTGTGCCTCTAACTTGGTGAAATTTCTTTATTAAACATTCGTTAATATTCCTGTCTTTGTGCTATTTTGTTACACAGAAGGCTGTCCTGGTTTGTGCAATGGAAATGGTAGGTGCACTCTGGGTAACAGTGGTTGGTACTGTGTATGCCAGCTGGGCTGGAGGGGCACTGGCTGTGACACGTCTATGGAAACTGCCTGCAGTGATGTCAAGGACAACGACGGAGGTAAAAATCACCAACCTCATACTGAACAAACATCGGCACAAACGTTTTATCAGTCACGACTAGAGCGTTAAGAACTTTGGATATTTAGCATATGCTGGGCTTTTGTGTTTTGTCCTATTCAGGTTCTCAAGTACACTTGTGCAATTGAGAAAGACAAATGACCCTGAGACAGTTGCTAGAACAACAGATTTTTTTTCTTTTTTTTTTATATCAGAGTATTCTGGCTGGCACGAGTTCCTGGGCATGCATTGTCCCCAGGAATATGTCTCTGTCCTCTAACTAGCCTCAAGCAGAGCCAGCCACACACTAAGGCAGCTAAGCGGCTGCACAACTCTTGGGGCCCGAGTGAAAAACGTGACTTTCTTTCTACCAAAACATCATCCAGGCTGGAGTTATAGCCTTGTAAATCTTATTCATGCAGATTCTTGTTTGTCTCTGCATCACAGTGCAGCGACTATAGGGCTCTGACTGGTAAAGATAGACACTGCTGGGGATTTGACTGACTCCTGACAGAAGGGTTTATTTTTGTCACTCATATGAGAAGTTGAGAAGGTCCCTGAAAGCAAAGTGTAGAGAGAATCCAATGACCCATTTCTATAAAGTGAAGAGCATTTTGTAGCATCTCTCTTTATTTCAGTTTAGAAATGTGAAAACCAGGAGCAGCGCTCGTGGTATTGAAATGTATTTCAGGATGAATCACGTACAGCAGTGATATGCTCATGCTTTAAAGCAACAGTCAAAATGAATAATGTCTCAATGAGTCAAGTTTATACATTGTGCTTGGCATCTTCTTCGCTTGTTTGACCTTGTCAGATGGCCTCGTGGACTGCATGGATCCAGACTGCTGTCTGCAGGCAACCTGTCACACCACCTCCCTGTGCGTAGGCTCCCCAGACCCCCTGGACATCATCCAGGAGACACAGCTGTCCTCCACTCAAAGCAAACTGCAGACTTTCTACGAACGAGTGCATTTCCTGGTGGGCAGGGACAGCACTCATGTCATTCCAGGTGTCAACCCCTTTGATGGAAAGTGAGTCATTTGACACATTTTTGTTTGTCTGCTTGTTTTGCTCTGTCCTTTTTTATTAAAACAAGAATTTATTAGTTCATTTTTCAAATTTTAATTAAGGTAGTCAAGACTAATCAAGGCTAAAAAACAGCAAGTCTTTATTTATTTGACCTTATTTTGTCTTGTGGAAAACTGTACTGGACTTATTAGGTTACAAACTGATGAAAACTCGAATGAAAAGAATGAAAATTCAGAACATGATTTTAATATGCTGATGAACTGTACAAAATTAGAAATGCCGGGAAGAAGCCAGGTACACCCACATCCCTGGGAGACTCTGATGTATATGCACATTGAATTTGTGAAACAGGTTCATTACAACCTCAACAGTAAAACAAAGACTCTCTTATTCTCATCATCATAATAGTAATAGTTTTAACACCACATACGACACAAGCAGAAAGGGAAATAAACAAAAGGCATCTCATATTCATTTATTATGACTACTATTTCTCCGATTCATCTGTGGCTCTTTCCAAAAAGACACAGCTCATGACACACAAACTGTGGAATCTCAGATGGTTTTGTAACAGGGACGATGACAGTCAAAGTCCCAAAAGATTTCCCTTCTTCTTGTTTCCTTTTTCACTTTCTCTTTTCATCTTTAATCACTTGTGAGTGTTTGTCTCCATATTTACATCCTACTTACTTTCAGATCTTCCTCATCCAGGCTAACCATACTCTTGAGGTTTAGACAACAGTCATAGCAAAAGGAATGTAGAACAAACTAAGTTAGAACATTTTCAAGACTCAGGTCTGTCTCACTTAATGCGTTTTATATAATTTAAACAACCAATTCAAACTTCACAGCATGCTATTTAAGGCTTTATTGCTTCCTGTTTTATTTATTTTTGAATTCAATTTAAAGGTATCCTCAGGAAGAATTATTTATGCTCCAGTAACTATGTATTTTTTATGCTTGTGGAGATATCACTGTGTAGGGTGCTAATGTAATATTCAGTAGTTATATTTAATAGTTTGGACAGATGTTGAGATCTCAGAAAAAAGGAACTATTTATTAAGGTTGTACATCATCTGTGATGAATTGCTTGTTATTAAAGTGTTGTAGTGGTGTGTGTCGCTGCTTCAGAGAAGCACATGTTCCACTTTTTGTGACATTTTGCCTTGCTGACATTTTTCTGTCATTCAGGAGCCACTTAACATTTTACAGTTCTTGACTGGACATCAGGGGTTGAGTAATAATCATGTCTCTCGCACAGGAAGATGGAACCATAAATAAGTAAAGTCAAGAATTCAGACAGCTGCTGGATTGGAGGCCTTGCCTCACCTAAAAATATCAGTGACAATCTATTATTCATGCTTAGTATTCGTTCCCCACCCACTGACAGATATGAGCAGTTATGACAGGGGGTCTGGGCTTCACATCAACCTTGTGCACGGTCTTAACGTCTTCTTGATATCCTTGCTCAGGACACCCGATCGCCACATTATTGATCCATTAACCGCTTCCTCGTACTGATAGACATGTTAGCCTGCTATTTCTAATGTTTCTCGCCGCAAAATGCTGCAAAAGTGCCACTAAATAAAGCATCTACCACTGCAGAAAATGTCTTGACTGGGACACAAACTAGTGGAGGCTGTCAGACTGGCAAGGCCCAGCAAGTCAGGGGACAATTATTCATGTTAGCCATCTCGTTTATCAGATTTTTCTCTATACATTGGTATAATCTTTTTTTAATTGAACTCATACAGCACAGTTTTTTGTTCTAAAGATTTCTTTTAGTCCAGATTTACTTAATATAATATAATAATATAATCACTTTGTGAATCCTCTTGGAATTGGAAAATCTCATATGGAAGGGAGATTTCTAGAGGAAATACATTTATTTTCACTGCTCCTTTTCTGCTCTATTTGATGTCAATATTTAAATAATTTGTCTTGACAGCAAGGGATCTTCACCCCATGTGGTTTCCAGTGGCAGGAAAGAGATAGTTCCACTTTCACAGCTCCGTCTGAAGAAAGTGTGAACGATTGCCCCTTCAAACAAACCTCTAAAATAAACTGTGGGCATGAATGATTAATCTCAGGCAGCCATGCCACCACTGGGTTAACTGTAACAGTAATTCTGTGTAAATGCATTCAGATAAATCTGTCAGGGATCCAGAACTGTATCTCCTTGCATGTTTACGGCGTAGTGTTGGACAGTCAAGGTCTTCTGAAGGGGACTGCCCCTAATTAACATAAAACTGGGTTCCTAGGGACCAGGGTAGTGTAGGTGAGTGATCTTGCCGCTGGTAAGGACATGTTAAGGGCAGCTGCTAACACACCAGTGTTAATTGTTTCTAGTTTGTGACAGTGTTTAATACCCAGATGTATTAGAAAATAGCCGTGGCCTAATGAAGAAGTGGCAGCAAGGAGTTGGGCAGTGCTAAAGATGAGGACTTGATGTGAAAGCTGTGATAAAACGTGGTCTAAACAGCTCAGTCAGATGAGGGGTGCGTTTGGATGATTCCCCACTGGTTGCAAGGTCTAATGATCAGATCTAATTAATGTATATTCTGGAGATCTAATGTCAGCTTGGAAATCTACCTGCATCTTGAAAACCACTGAAGCAAGTCTTGCGATTGGCAGCCTTATTATTTTGCTCTCTTGTATCCTGTAATGGAAAAGATAAACCCTCTTTTTTAATTAGAGTAAAAGCAAAATGAAGCTTCCTTATCTCATTATCCTCCCATTCTCAATAGAAAACCCCTAGAGACACCAAGGAAGCTGGGTTGTTCTGTTATGGCTGTTGCTTAATTGTGTACAGTATTTTATTTCAACACTTGCTGTGTTAAAAAATGGCATTTTTGTGTTGTGACATTTGTCTATCTGTACATATCCTTTACAGCCATGCTTGTGTCATTCGTGGACAAGTCGTAACCTCAGATGGAACACCGCTTGTTGGAGTCAACATCAGTTTCATCAACAGCCCATCCTACGGTTACACGATCACGAGGCAGGATGGAAGGTGAGAAAATCTGACTAACACCATAGGGTTGCCATGGAAATGACAGTCACTGCCATGGTCTGTGCACATCATTGACGATGGTGATACTTGTGTTATTGTCAAATTATAAATACAACCTTAAAATTTAATGATTGGTGATAGATTAAATTAATTATGATTAATAATGAATTGCTAATGAAAAGAAGAAAAAAAAAATAACACAAAACTCACCAGTACAAACTTTGGAACTACTGGTTTGCCTTGTTTTGTTGGTCCATTTTTGCAGTTCTTGGCCTCAATCCCAGAGAATCAAACAAAGCCCTTCTGCTACTCACATAAGTTATGCTTCAGCAGTAGCGAGGAGACAGAATAAAATGCAACAGTATAAATCAACTCACTGGGTCTTTGAAATATAGTTCAGATGAACATTATTAATTTGACAATAGACATTTCTGAAAATGAAGTAGACATTCAAGTCTGGGCTGCAGAAATGCAATTTGCTTTTAGTTTGTCTCTGCTGTTGTTCCAGATTAATGCTACATTTTGTGCAGCCAGTGTAATGAAATATAATTATTTTTTTCAAAACCATGCATACTAAGTGCCAAAACTAATTGGCATTATTATCCTCAATTGCACACAGTTTCTCCTCTGGTAGTGACATAGAATTTAATCAATCAAACTATAGTTTCAGTACCGCGAAATAGTCTTATTCAGTCTTCTGGGTTTGAATTTTGGTAGCTCTCTTATCTTGCACTGTTGTTTTTTTTTCTGTAATGAAGATCCCATGTACAGGAGCTGTATTTGTGAACACGAGTCGGGTGGGTTTTTTTTTTTTTAATCCTGATGCATTCCTAGTCTTAAATCTGAGCACGGCTCATGTTTGGATTACAGCAAAAGAACCTTTGGAGCAGCATGCACAGTAGTGAGTGGGTGTTTATGACTGCTGCATAATGCGGAAGAATATAAATACCCCGAAGACGAAGAGTGATATTTACACAAGAACTGCAAGATTTCCTCCAACTGCATAAATGAAGACATCCGAAAGCTTTTGGCAGTGCAAGCTGATACCAAATTAGTCCAGCAGATCCAGGAGATGGAGAGGAATACAGGCTTCAGAGGAACTGTAGTTTTGACTCTGAAAACACAGTATATTTTCTCTATTCCTTTCCAACTCAAAGCAAACATTATATTTTAACTATTTTTACATATGTTAAAGGGGATTATGTGTGAGAATATGACAGTTGCACTGCAAGCAGTAGTTTCTCAGATTATCTCTGATGAAAAAGAGAAATGACAGAATAATATTGAATCATTTTTTTTTCTTCTAAAATATTTTTTCTACATTTTTTTAAGCGTCATTTCCTCATAGATTTCTTAGTTATCAGTCCTGGTGACAGACCAAACTGCTTAATGAAAGAAATAAACTAAAGGCTTCATAAGCCTCTTCTTTAAACTTAGCTTTGTAACCTGGAATCAAAGATAAAGTAACTTATATTTACCACATGTCATCTGTCTGTAGGGTGTTATTTACAATTGTACAACACTAGTCTCTTTTTAACTGGTTATTCTGTGAGAATGCTAACTTTATGGATGACCTGCTGTGATGGACGATGCAGATATGTGAGGGCCTGGAGAACATTTTATAATTATTCTAAGTAATTTCTAAGAAATTCTTATAACCAGTACCAGATATTCATATGTGGGAACATCCTGATTGCTCATTTTTCCTCATTATTTCTGCCATTTGTCTGTCTCCTCTTTTCCCCATTTTTTTCAAACCTGTCACTTCCACCTCATCATCTTCACCTTCCTCATTTATTTTATGTGCTCTATCCCTTCACAACCTTTCTCCTTTAATCTCACATTGCCTTTAAGCCTTTTCCGCTACACTGGCTTTAAGCCTTTTCCACTGCACTGGTTGTCCTCATCTAGAGTATATCCTTTTTGAATTTGCACATGTACCATTTTTGTTGTGCATCACGCACTGCAAAGTTCTATTCCTGTCTTCCCTTCTTGTATAAATGAAACCATTACTCTACTCCCAGGTAGTGTACTACTGTTCTTTAGACACAGTAAAGTAGCCCAAAGCATGTGCCGGAAACCAGTCTCTGGTCATTTTAATAAGTAATATAATAAGGATTTACAAGTGTTTGAGTGAGTCTCAATTTTTGTGTGTTCAAGTGAAGTTTATTTAGTAAAGTGAAGGAAGAATGTATAATCTCAGGCTCATAAATTGGTGGTTTAAAGCCCAGAATATATTAAATTATTTGAATTCTGAAGGCCCCTATAATCTGTTCTGTCCTTGACATCAAGCAGAGTTCAGTTCATTGTCAGTAATACATTAGTTAGAAAATGTTTGCGTGTAATTTGTATGAGGCTTATTGAGTTCATTGGCAGGGTTAACTCTTTGAGCTTGATGCATCGTCGCGGGTATAAACATGCGAGGCTGCTGTAGGTATCTTAATCAGTTTTGTCACATGGCTTAAGGCTGTTGTCATGATTGATAACAAGCAGTGAATCCCCTCATCGATTGGCTGCTCTGGCCATGACTATCTGTCTAGAAACAGTTTGAGCATGCATAGCCTGAGCCTTCCAGGTGTCACGCAGACTGAGTGGAGGCAGCTGTCCTGCCACTGATGGATCAGAGCACCACAAGAGTGCCACTATCACACATCCAATACACTTCAGTCCTGCTGGACAAACTCCCTTTACCAACACCCACTCTTTAAGAGCCAACTACAGTTTTTCACTGTAAGTAGTTTAGATTTAGGTAATTCCTGTTGTTGTCTTTCTTACAATGAAACCCCTGCAGATATCAAGCTAAGAGTGGTTTAGGTTCCCATTTAATCAGCTGTTTTCATTGTACTTATTTGTATTGGACGGATTCTTAAAGTAATCTAATCTTGCATTACTTTAATGCATATGTCTGTTTGGCTCTGAATGAGGTTATATGTGGTGACATACAAACTGGCAGAAACTTGGGACAGGTTCAGGCTTGCTGTTATCACCTTGGGACAGTAGGGGATGATGGAACTGCCTGACTTATACCATTTACTGACAGACACTCCGGTCTGACCAGAAACCGTGCCTCTTAAATGCAAGTGGATGATGTTCTATTTCAGGGGTTTTAGAGTGATGGTACATTGGACATTCTTAATGGAGAAGAGACGCACACCTGTGTTATGAAGGACAAATCACTCTGTTGCATATAAAAATATGAACACACAAACAGATCATTACAAAGGTATGGAGATGAAATATTCATGCCTGTCACTACTCCTATTTGCAACAAAAAATACAGATAATTTTAATAAATTTAAGATGTGCCTACTCTTTTTAAAAACTTAACTTGATTCAATTAAACATGTCTTTCCGCATTTTTGCATATTTGACAGGGCACCTTTCCCACATTTTGTGTGAGAGAAAAAAACACTGATTACCTTTTCAAATTCTGGCTACGTTGTACAGTAACAAAGTGCCAAATGGTGCTTATTACACTACACTACCTTTTTTTTTTCAGAAGATAAATAACAAATCAGAAATTCCTGCCAGCTGTTTGGCTGTTTGATGTTTATTCCAATTTGTACTTATGGGATCAAACTTAGATAGTTGTTTCATCCCATTCTTTATCTTACTGCTCTTCACTGTTTGTTTCTTTCCACCCTAAAATGGTATACTGTCGTAATTATGGCAAACTATTGTATGCGACTTAACAGCTAAAATTGTTGAATCTTCATTTTCAGCCTCAATTTCTTAAGTAAAATAATAAAAACAAGTTAATCTGCCATAATAATACCTCATTAGAACATTTAAGACACTTGTCATATTTTTTTTATTGGTTTAATCCTCCCAACAGGAGATTATTTCTATTCCTAATGCTGATTTTTATGCTCTTAATGTGAAATTTTTCTCCTCTGGTGGCGTCAGCGTCTTTCAATGCATTCTGCATGTCTCTGTTCCAGTTTTGACTTGGTGACCAATGGGGGCATAGCAGTGGCCCTGCACTTTGAGCGCGCACCATTCATCACCCAAGAGCATACTCTCTGGTTGCCATGGGGACGATTTTTTGTCATGGATACCATCGTCATGCGGCATGAGGAAAATGATATTCCCAGCTGCGATCTCAGCAGCTTCACCAGGCCCAGTCCATTGGTGTCCCCAGCTCCACTCACTGCATTTGCTGGGTCTTGTGCTGAGAGACGTTCCGTTGTTCCGGAAATCCAGGTGACTACCATTCTTTATTTTGTCATTGGGCTGCAAGTCATGGTCAATACGTCTCTCCCCTAAATGATTCATGCAACATATTGAAGAGATTCTTTGGTGAATAGCAATCACATACACATGTAACAGTAACTAGCTTGTGGCAGCACTGTGATTTTATCGCACTAGTGTAATTGGTGGGTGCAGACTTGGGTAATTTACAATGTGCAACGGACTGTTTCACTGCAGAGCAACAATTATTACCCTGCACACAGTCAGTATTCAGGATGGTTTTACTTTCCTGGCTGTTTTTCTCCCAGGTTGAGCATGTAAATCCATTTGAAAAGATTTGTTTTCATGATTGCGTATCTGAAGTTTGCCCGTGTGCAGTGAATGAAAGTCAGGTCTGCTTCTCTCTATTCACAATTACTTATAATGCATAGTGGGACAATAATAAATGAGGTTTTTTTTTGTCTTGACTATACCTTGAGATTTTTGAGCACTTTACATTGTAGTCATGAAAAGGTTTTGTTTATATAATAGTTTAATAAATATAATAATAATACAACAGTTTTGAAGCTATGCATCTCCTCAGCAGTCCCCTAGGTGTTTTGATATACAATAGGTTTTTTACATTTTGAAAAGTATCTTTGTGCTGCAGTGGGAGGTAATGAAATGTTGAACAAAAAATTGCGGGTCAGTGAGGCTAACCCCTCTTTCACAGTGTTATTAACAGTGAAGAGCTTATGGTTTTATCCTCAGTGGAAATCATCTAAATTAACAGTGTTCACTCTCGATAAACATTTTTTGTACTGTCATTCCATGTATTAACTGGCTGAAGGACACTTTTTTTCAGTGTTACACAGGTTGCAGGAAAGAATGCAATCCCAAATAAGGGCTAGGTATTGAAAGCAAAGAAAAACAAATAATAAAAATATTCTTAACTGAATAATATAGGGCTATCCAAGGTATTACAATATTTTCAAAAGTCTAAAAATACTAAAACACATGATAACATAAACCATAAAAGGTGTTTTCATTGTGCTATTAACATCACTCCAAGTAAACACTTATTTGCCATTGATAAACTTTGATTTTTTTGTTTTTTTTTAGTCACTACAGGAAGAAGTGCCAATACCAGGAAGTGATATGAAATTCAGCTATTTAAGTAGCAGGACTGCCGGTTATAAGTCAGTACTGAGAGTGACTCTTACCCACTCCACAATCCCTTTCAACTTGATGAAGGTTCACCTCATGGTGGCTGTAGAGGGCAGGCTATTCCGAAAGTGGTTCCCTGCAGCTCCAAACCTCTCGTATGATTTTGTGTGGGACAAAGCTGATGTTTACAGCCAGAAGGTTTATGGCTTGTCTGAGGCTTTTGGTAAGCAGTGACACTTGGACCAAAATGGTGCATCATTTTACATTATATATCCATGCTTCACTAATTGTTGCTTAATGTTTTTCTTATCTTTCCTCAGTTTCTGTCGGATTTGAATACGAGTCATGTCCAGACTTTATTCTATGGGAGAAGAGGACTGCTGTTTTACAGGGATATGAAACCACTGCCTCCAAACTTGGAGGATGGACTGTAGACAAGCACCATGCATTAAATATCCAGAGCGGTGAGTTATCAGTCCGTTTCCTTTCACAGATCTGCTTCTGACAGCTCATTACTTTAATTACCTGCTCAGGAGCTAATTTATATTTCAGAACGGTGGGCTTTATGATCATATTTTTATTTGTTTCATTTTAAAACATGGTGAGATCAGGCTCATCCTCAGCATGTCACATATAGAATTTGTAATGACCCTCTAGAGTGCAGAAAAACATCCAACTTCAGACGATGTTTTAGGAATGCTATGAGGTTCGGATAGAGCTGATGGTTTTATTACGGTTGTCAGCAGTGAGAGCAGAGGGACAATTTTCTTATTGCTAGCAAATTACTTCTGAAAGACACAAGTGAGAATGACAAGGAGAAGGAAATGAAAACAAACTTCAAGCAATATCTCCCACTAGCCGGTGCCGCAGGGTCAGTGACTGGAAGGGCTGGTCTGAGGGGATGAGACATGCATGTAAGAACTTGCTCCGATGGCTGTATTGGACCACGGTAAACTTGTTCTTGGATATGCTATCTGAAGAAGGGTCTGGCCTCTGTGAGACCTCATGTCCCCTGCCCACTCTTCAACTCCACCTAGCCCTTTGGAACCTCTGTGTCTTTTTCATGCCCTGCATTTTCAGAATCATCTCTAATTTAATTGCCATCAGTCTGTTGCTCCCAGCAGCAGCAGCTCCTAAGATTAAATCATGTCCCAGGAAGGGGATGCTTGGCTGATTTTTCCTGATAGACCAAATGTTGTGCTGCTCAAACAGCTCAGGTCAGTAAGTACCATCAGAAGCAGAAAAACTGTACCAGATGGGCAGATGCTGAATATCAAATATGATTATATTGATTGGACACCAGAACCATGTTTAATTTACATATTTGAACAATTCCCAAGCAGATTGGCTCTAATGGAAACAAACTGTGAATATGTGCTTCTGCCTGAATTCTTGCAAATCAGATTTTTTAAAAGGTTTTTTTGGTTTTTTGTTTGTTTGTTTCATACATTGCATGGGCAGTGATAAGAAGGCACAATATGCTTTTGATAAGAGTAAATATTGTCATGACCCATGCCTGCTGGGGAGTTTTTGGCTGTCAGTTTAGGCGTGAGCTTGTGCATCTTTCCATCTGCTAAACCCCTGTGTTTCTCTGTCGAAGAAATATGCAAGCTGGGTGCGAGAACCAACATGAGGCAAAATGCTGCACTCTGCTACATATTTCATTTAGCTCAGGTTGACTCTATGCACCAAATCACATTTATTAAAAAAAAAAACAAAAAAACAAAAAACAAACTGCACCAAACTGACATCTACCTGCCACATGCAGGAGTTAATCTTTTCAGTCAGCCATGATGAAATCTCAGGATAGACTTTTATTTCCTTCCTTTGTATTATTTTTTTTTTCTTTTTGTGCTCAGGAAAAATGACACATTGTTTTTGTCCAGAGCACAATACATTCTCTCCTTCTTGAAAGCGATCAAAAAAACCCACAATGTCCCTTAAAAATACGACATGGACAATAGGGCTATCCAAGGTATTACAAACCTTTAGCACATGAGCAGATATAATATCAAAATACATGGAATGCATCATCACACGTCTTGGATGTCAACCTGTGCAGATTATGAATCGACTCTCCTCCTCTTTTGCAAATGGGATGGACAACAGGTGAAGAAGACAGGCAATTAAAAGATGGATGCTTTTTAGCTCCCCGCAACGTCCTCCAACATGACAGGTTTCACGATGGGTCAGTGATGCTCTGTGGATCCTTGGAGGGCCACACAGACAGGCACATGATAGTCAGACTAGCTCAATTGCTATTAGGTGCAGGGATGGGATCCTCACACCCCTTGTCAGATCCTGTCATGGTGTCACAGGTCCTGGGTTCCTTCCCGTGCATGACACTGGCCCTCTGACTGGAATGTGTTAGCAATTCCTGGATGAGGAAAGCATTGATGCTATTGACTGGCCTGCCTGTTTCCCAGACCTGAATCTTCTGGGACATCACATATTGTTGCATCAACTGTCGCCACGTTACACCACAGACGGTCGAGAAGCCGAGTGTGACTCTGAATCAAGTCCTCAGTGGGTTAATGATTTGGGTTTCCATTGATTGTTCTGGGGTGTGTGATTGTTTATTCTTTGGAGTAACAGTTCAGACTTCAAGGACCACCTTCAGGTTATACACAAAAAAAACATAGACAGGTCCCTTAGATAATTCTCTGCTAGTGTTCAGATGACACTATGTAAAGCATTGATTTTATGATTATATACTTGATATATAATTTTTTTTCCTTTCCTTTGTTACAGCTATACAAAGAAATATGTAAACAGTTGTAATATTTCACTAACATATTTCTTTATTTTGCCTTCTTCAGGTATTCTTCACATGGGCAATGGGGAGAATGTCTTTATCTCCCAGCAGCCTCCTGTAATCGGCAGTGTGATGGGGAATGGGCGCAGGCGCAGCATCTCGTGCCCCAGCTGTAATGGTCTTGCTGATGGAAACAAGCTGCTGGCCCCGGTGGCATTGGCCTGCGGGTCTGATGGCAGTTTATATGTGGGAGACTTCAACTATGTGAGGAGGATTTTCACCACAGGGAATGTCACAAGTGTCCTGGAGCTCAGGTAACTTGAAAGTAACCCTCATTCACTCCGAACCTTGAGCTCAGATGGGCCTTCTCATAGCTTAGAACCCATTGAAGTCAATTGAAATAGGCAGAAATGCCTTAAAGGCCCAGGATTGATGGCATGTCATCTACCTGTATCAGCTGGAGCTTGGCCCTAATATGGGTTTTAAGTGATATAATGAGGTCTTAACACAATATATTTAAGGACAAGCATTTTTTTTGAAAAATCATAAAATGCTTTCTGTTTTAATGTATTTTAGACTAACATTGTTTTCCTGTTGCGTATCTTTCTTTCAATTTCTGCTTCTTTCGGCAAATGTTGACAGAAATAAAGACTTCAGGCATAGGTAAGAAATACAGCATTTATTTGAAGTTGTGAGAAGTGAAGTTGTAAGTTTCTTGTTATTGCTCTGGGTCTGAAGATAATGGCTGGATAATTTATTTTTTGATTTCTTTTTTTATATTAGCAATTTAGAGCTTCATTAACCTGAACAAATTCTGTTGATTTAAAAGTCTATTTAATGCTTGAGGATTTATTTGACAGTGATCCTGCCTCTTTTTTACACTATTTTTTTGGATTAATAATGCAGAACTGAAATTTACTTTTTTAAATATTGTGCAGAAATTAATATCTCAGAATTTGTCTGGATAATCTAATAGTGTGTATAATGTTTAGTATCTTCTGTTTTTTTTATTCTTGTTGTGGAACAACAATCTAAACATCAGAGTGGGATATTAAATCCCAGATATGGAAGAAATGTTACATATCTTGCAATCTTTTATAGCCACAGCGGTATGAACTGACACTGAATGTTCTGGCGAAATACCAGAGAGACAATCCACACCACACACTGGCTCAAGAAATTGGTCACTATAATTAAGCAAATTTTCTATTACTCAAATTAAAAGTAAAAAAAAAACCTTCTGGCCATTAAAACAATGAACATGTTTTTTTAATTAACTAATAGGAAGCCAAATTATGGTTTTCATTGGACTTTTCTCTATTTTTCCCCCAGAAGGACCACTTTAATAACACTAAGAAGCTCAGTGTTGTGCTTTCTTTTGGTCTCGACTACATGTCTTTGTGCAGTACTAAAGAAAATTGAAAAGACTCTCCCATTGTTCTCAATACATTTACAATGAGCAGCTTTAGCCCGAAACACAGCTTGTGTCTGTCAAATATGCCTGCTGCTTCCATTTACTGTATGTGTAAACTTGCAGTACGACAGAGAGGTGGGTGATATCACTGTAGTGTTCACTGAACCCAGACAAAGGATGCTCCATCCGTGCTCCCTTCATTGCCATAACAGCATGCAGCAAAATCCAATTATCTTCGACAAACTAGATGTTGTCATTGAATATAGATGGAGCATGTGGCCATAGCTCAAGGTCAAGGGATAACGCCTCCTAGTTTCAAACACTGTGGGGCGCCACCACTGCTACATGCAAGTGGGAGCTGATAAGGTATCAGGTGATTGCACACGGCATATTGAATTATTGTATTATTACTTTTATATTATCAGGGCTTGGAAATAATCTAAGACAGACATTTGCTGCTGTAGACCATAATGACGCTCAATTGATCAGCATCCTGCTGATTATAACAAGTGTATCATACGTTACTGGTTCTTGTAGTGCCAATTCATTATTCATTCTTCTTTCATTAATGTTTATATTCTAAAGTTAATAGTATCAAGGAACTAGCGATCCTCAAATTATCAATAAAAAAACAAAAAGACTGGAAAAAATTATGGATTAGTTGCATGATCGTTTGTTCATGGGCAGGTTTGTTTTTCAGCACAAACTCTCTTGCATGAACAGAAGAATATTTTATTCAAAGTTGTTATAGGTTTTGCACATCCGTGATTGTTTCCGTACACCTGTTGGTTCTAGCGGAGTATAGCAGTGGTTTGCTATTGTGATGCCACAGCAGGATTGGTTATATTTGGCTCTGTTGTGCATCTGCCAGGTCAGGTTTATTTGTACATATATTTATTTTTGTGCGCTTGTGTTTGTTTAGCATGCTGTTCATTTGCGCTTCTTTTCAAATCAAACTCTCCCAAAGGAGATGGTAAAAGGAATATGTTTGTTTTTCCTTTGGTGGTACCCAAGCTGCTGTTTGTTATATTCTGTGGATTCACATTGATGTTTTGGGCTCCCCCCCCCCTTTTCAGAACTTGATCTAATGACGTTAGAGCTAATGTACCAGTAGACCCTGGCTTTGTTTGTTTTCCTAACATTGTGTCCTACATTATGTGGTATTATTAAATCCCTGCCCATCAGCTCATCTTGTCTCCATGGTTTCTAACTTTAATTGATGTCTAAAATACTACTCATCTCCTGCTGTGTTTCATAGCGGTGAACACATTATGAGACAAATAAGTGTTTAATAGTTCCACAAAAGTAACAGGAAGCACAGTCTTTTATGTGACTGCGCTGTTTAGCCTCAGGCCTCAAACATAAAATAAAAATCTTTTGCAGATTACATAGTAGTTCAGTTTTTTTGTTGTTATTTCATATAATGGCAAAATTAAATAGGTATAGTTGTTATTTTTAGATGTTGGGCCTGTGATATTGCCTCCTTAGCACCCAACACTAGTCTGTAGACATGTAGTCAGGCAAGTGACATTTCCATTTTCTTTTGACAAGAGGGATTTCTAACTAAGCTGACTATATTGTAGGGGCTCTAAGCTCCATTATGTCATGTTTAATCTCATTCTTTCTTTTCATTTTTAATCTCATTTTGTGTTTTATTTTTCTGTGTCCTTGGTTTAAATTAATTTTACCCAATTGACTCTCTAAATGGCTTTTAAATCCATTTTAATTGCATTACATAATGTTTCTTATTGAAAGCACTCTTGCTTCTGCAGCTTTATTGACTTGAGCATCTTCCTCTTTTCTTCTCTCAGCAACAGCCCTGCTCATAAGTATTACCTCGCCACCAATCCGGTGAATGGAGCTGTCTATCTTTCGGACACCAGCAGCAGGAAGGTGTTCAAGGTGAAGTCACTGAATATTGTTAGAGATGCAGCCAAGAACCTGGAGTTGGTGGCTGGAACTGGTGACCAATGTCTGCCTTATGATGAAACACGCTGCGGTGATGGAGGAAAGGCCACCGAGGCCACTCTCACTAATCCTAGAGGTACTGCATTGATTTCAATGGAGAGGGCAAAATATGTGGGTGTAAATAAAGGAAGCCAGGGCTGTGTGATATTCACATACTGTATGTTTAAAATCATCAAGAGATGATGGCCCTAGAACACAAACTGGAGAGTGTGAAAAATCTCATTATAGATATTGAAATTGATCCAGTAAGTAGGATCTCTATATGCTGTCACCCAATTTCACTACAGCCTTTGTTAAATGAATTCCTTATCAAGTCTGTGTATAAAGTGGGGAGTCTATAGTCAGAGTCTTAGTGTCCATGTGCATGCCCCAACAAATTGCATTCATCTTTCATTTTCCAATCAATTCTGCTGCTGTGGGGGTTCACTAAAGCTTGGCATGACAAGTGACATGCTGCTGTTAGTTATCGTAGTGGAATTGTTTATAGAGTTACGGGTATAACTGCAAATATGCAGGGCAGTGTTTTCACATAGCATCTGTCTTCCTCTTTTAATAAAAAGAGCTGTTGTGTGGAAATGACAACACAGGAACATTCTAAATGATACTCTGGAAACCAAACCATTCATAGGTTGATTCGGAAAGTACACATAATTCTCCATGATACAGAGAATATTGCTAGCATTTACATCACTCTTAAATCGCTTGCTTTTGTTAGTATGATGTGCAGTGTCTCTTGTTTTTTTCTTTTTTTTCTTCTTTTATTTTTGGATGATGCATTAGTCATGAGATCACATGGGTGCCCTTTGTCCTATTTTTAGAAATAACACTCTAAGGAATTGCACAACATTTTTTTATAGTGCGATGTGTTACAATTTGTTAAAATACTGCTGCAAACTACAGTAGGTGTTTAAATGGGGGATTTAACAGTAGTTTAATATCGTGTGATTAACCCTCTAGTAATCATAATGCACTAACATGTGTAGGAGAAAGATTAGTCCTTTTAGCAGTATTTATCTTAGTATGAATGCAAATAAAATGCACTGATAAAACTGTATGACCGAACATTGTCATAAATAATTGGTGTAAACTGATCTCTTCTGCTACTGGCTTAATTTTTATGACACTGAATTGTGGTGTATTGTCATTTCCTCATCTTAAATGACATTGGGTGACTTTTGTTTTATCTGCAGGCATTACAGTAGATAAGTATGGCGTAATCTTCCTTGTGGATGGGACCATGATTCGCAGGATTGATCAGAACGGTATCATCTCTATCCTATTGGGCTTCAATGACCTAACCTCTTCCCGGCCCCTCAGCTGTGACGCTGTGATGGACATTTCTCAGGTATGACCTTTGGCGTGACCCGTGGCGTGTGATCTCCTATCAACCTGTACTAGAGTTACTGACTTTGCCGAAACTGTGGGATCCATAGAAGTCCCATCACAGCCTTTCTTTCTCAACCTGAAAACACATCTTTAACACACTGCTGCTTCATGGCTGCATGATACCGGTTTTCAATTATCAATGCTGAACAGGATGCATATTTTAAGCCTATTAAACAAATGTGATATCAACTATATATATAGATATCAAATGTGGTATCAACTACCTTCTTTGCGATTAGTTTTGGGATACAATGGGATTTGTTCATTTTTAACACACTATATCTAAATGAGTAACATGGTTTAAAATTAAAATATGTATACATATATATATACACACACACACATATATATATATATATATATATATTCTAAACTAATGTCCCATTTTTACACTTTAAGATTTTTCCTCTTCATCTCTGCGCTGTTATCAGCCTGTGGTTCCGATGTCATGTATCACATTGACTTTGTACCAGACAGCACAGTCCTGCTACGCAGTTAAACATTCTAATTTCAAGATAAATGTATTGAAAGTTTATTAACATTTTATTTGCCCAAGATGTCAATTTGTTGTTCATGTAAATTATCAAGTAACCAGATAATCTTTTTTTTATGGATGGACACACTTTTTATGCACGGAGCAAAAAATACCAATGTCTATTTCAAGATTCAAGAACTCCATTGCCATCATCACTCAAATTCAAAGCTTCACCCCCCCCCACACTCAGAAACAAGGACCTATAGATGCCCACCATCGCAGCACTGCTGCGGCAAGAGCACAGGTGGACAGACTGCATTTCTGTACAGATGACAAATCACACAAGCACTGTCAGAGACACTCAGAAAGTAAAAAGCATCCATTAAAAATTCATCCGTGGCACAGGGTGCCATACTTCAAACATTGGCCAGGCCCTCACTTGGGACTAGTGTTTCTCTGTGGAAGGCTGATTATTGTGATGTGATAATATCTCACTCACAGTAATGCTTTGGACCTTTGCAGTACATCATACATTCTAAGAGAACGAGGTGGAGATTAAGTTCTGACCTTGTTTAACAATATATTCACTTGTTTATACTCAAAGTCATTCCAGTTGTAGAATATAGCATTTTACTCTCTACCTCAAGCTCTAAAAATGTTCATTTGAATATATTTCAAGGGTATTAGTCCCTTTAGAATGTCTAGGAGTGTGATATTCAATTTAAATATGAGGGGACTTCAAATAATGACATATTTCTTTTCCTCAGAAAGACATCATAGAGAAGCTCAACTAAATTAGAAAAAAATTGTTTTAGTCATTGTTAATCTATTGCTTATTTTGGGCTTTTTACTGCCAGCAGCTGGTTCAGGACAGCACTACTGACAGCTGTGTAAAGGGGGGTGTGATCGGGTTACTGCATATGGGAGGGACAGCAGCCTGGGAAATATCCCCTCATCAGTCAGAGTGGCGTGAAAACCTCCTTACAGGCTGCTCCCCTGAGTCACTCCACACTCTGGCTTATGAAATATTTAACCAGCAGTGTTGACAAGAAATAGGTTTTAAGAAATTGAAAGTCTCCCTTTCATTCCTAAAGTAAATGCATTGTCCATGAGCTGAAGGCTGACATGTCTCCTCTTTGTTGCAAAGTACATGCCAAAGGAATTTTCTTTAAGGTTCTTTTGTTTTGTCTGTGACAATTGCATGATTTTAAGGGAATTTGGATAACATGTATGACGATTACTGTGGGATCAAGAAGAGGACTAGACACAAAGTAGCAGTCCATTTATGCAGAATACCATTAATTAGCATTTCACCTAAGTATAATTAAGTAATATTAATAGCAAGTGCGTTCAGAGTTGTTTACAACCAGACACTCTGCTCGTATCTGTTATTTGAGACCTTGAGCAAAGTGTACATTTTGACTACAAAGATGGTATTTTCTGCTTCGAGCTACTGTTGTCCCCCGGGTTTTAGTTCAAAATAATTCCTTGCAGTGCCAAATTATTTAAACTAAATTTTGTCAGTAGAAAAAAAGCTGGGTGTGGATGATGCGTCCACTACTCTCTTTTTTATCATCCATTTATTTATCCATTGCTGCATTTTTTTTTTTGAGCACCACTTGTCTCTGATTATTACTTACACACTTACACCTCCAGTTAACCTAACATGCAGGGTTTTGGAAACTTGAGTCCCCAGAGAAGATGTAGACGCGGGGGCACGTAAACGCCACAGACAGAAGGGAGGAGGAAGCAAACCCAGAACCCTCTTACCAAAGGGCTGCAATATGAATAGTTTTTTAATATTAAATACATTTCCTTTTCATTTCTACAAATAAAGATTTCAGAACTACATAAATGAATTCTGATTCTTTTATTTAAGTTGTAAACTCAAAATACTACTAAGGTGGCTTTTAGGTAATAGGTTGCTTTAATCCAAAACCAGCCTACATATTTTAATCAGACTGCTTTCTTTGTGCCCTAAGGCTTCTGCTGAAATTCAACTCTTGATATTATATTCCTAAGAGCTGCCCTTGGGATCAAATCTGAGAGGGAGGGCAGTGACTCGAATAGATCCAACAATTCCAATTTACATCATTAGTGCAAACAATAAATCACACTGTAGAAGGCAATAAACAGGCAAGGCTTTCTTGTAACAATATATGGTTTTAAGCATTTACACAATCTGCTGTCATGACAAAACTCTAGTGAGGGGAATCCATCGGAGCAACATTTTAAGTTCTTATCATCAGTTACTGTTGATTTATTTTTGCTCTTTATCTGTGCCCATAAGATCAACTCTTCGTGTTGGAAATTGTGTTTTCCTGTTTTCCTTTTTAAAGTTACATCAGCTGTTATTTCCTCATTTATCAGATATCATCAATCAGATTAAAATCTTTGGGACAGCCCATGTTTTTCAGAATGGCTAATAACCTTGTGTATTTCTCTCTTCTTAGGTGCGCCTCGAGTGGCCTACAGACCTGGCAGTGAGTCCCATGGACAACTCCCTTTACGTTCTGGACAACAATGTGGTCCTCCAAATCTCAGAAAACCATCAAGTCCGTATCGTTGCAGGTCGGCCCATGCACTGCCAAGTGCCTGGGATTGACCATTTCCTCATGAGCAAAGTGGCCATCCACGCCACCCTGGAGTCTGCAAACGCCCTTGCCGTTTCCCACAATGGCATCCTTTACATTGCCGAGTCTGATGAGAAGAAAATAAATCGAGTGAGACAGGTGTCCACCAATGGGGAGATTTCCCTTGTTGCAGGGGCACCAAGTGGCTGTGACTGTAAAAATGATGCCAACTGCGATTGCTTCTCTGGAGATGAAGGCTATGCCAAAGATGCTAAGCTGAATTCACCCTCATCCCTGGCCGTGTGCCCAGATGGAGAGCTTTACATTGCGGATCTGGGTAACATTCGCATTCGTTATGTGCGTAAAAACAAGCCCTACCTGAGTCCTCTCGGCATGTATGAGGTTTCCTCTCCCATCAATGATGAACTCTATCTCTTTGACTCCAATGGCAGTCATATTTTCACACAAAGTCTGACTACAGGAGACCACCTCTATAATCTGACATATACAGGGGCCGGATTTCTGAGCAGTATTACTGATAAAAACAAAAATTCCGTCAACATCCGACGTGACACAACAGGATTGCCTCTCTGGCTGATGGTCCCTAATGGACAGACATTCTGGTTCAATATTGGCACCAACAATGCTCTAAAATCTGTGAGTGCGCAGGGGCAAGAATTAGCTGTAATGACCTACCACGGAAGCTCTGGACTCCTAGCTACAAAGACAAATGAAAATGGGTGGACAACTTTCTTTGAGTAAGTAAATTAATTTCCATTTGTTCCCAATATCGCAAATAAGTTTCAATTATGACATGTTCATTTGCTTTCATTCTGATCATTTTGCATTTTTGCTGGATGAACTGTAATAACATCTGTCAATAGAAGCACAACATAATCTAAAAAGTGGAAGTTCAAAATGGAAGAGCTTTTGAAACACTCACAAGGGTTGTAGTATTTATAGTTGTGATTTCATTTTCTGGTGGCTTCTGCAGCACCATATGTGTTAGTGTACTGTACCAAGGGATAATATGCTAAATGGATATCATTCCAAACCGTGTGATTAAGCAGGTGGCCGGTCAGACATCTGTTTCACCTCAATGGATGAATGAAAGACTTTGACATACAGTCAGATGCTCTGTTTAATCTGAGCAGAAGTTTATCCCCTGCGTTGAATTGGAGTCAGTCACATTTCTGAAGGTGGAGTGGTTTGCCTAAGGCTTCAACAAACCCAGAACGTGGTTTGAATTCTGACTTGTATCGCTTGCGAATTATATTTCTTGTAAAGATAAACACGGTGGACTACTACTGGCATAAAATAATTTAAAGAAACAATCATTAGCATATTTTTTTATTCAGATGTTAACTGACAGACGATTAGTGAGGTCAGCGGATCACATTTATTAATTATTAATATTGATAAAATGCATTTGTTGTCCCAGCAAAGTTAAGTTACATTAGAAGGTGCATAATGACATTGTTTTCTAACTGAGAAAAATATGCAGTATGTATCTATATTAAATACATATATTGTAATGCAAGCTAAAACTTAGTTTAAAAACAAAAATCTTTATATTTATCTCCAAGCAAACCAGAGTAACCTAATTTAGACCCCATAAAGAATGTTTAGTTTTCATGAAATAATTAGCTTGGAAGGTCATTCCACCACCTGAGGGTTCAAACTCTAATCCACTGCTATCAGAGATGACAGATGAATGAGCATCCATATATCTCTGCTCAACAAATTGCGGTCACTTTTTTATTTACTCATGATAATTAATGTATACATGCATGATGTAGTCTGTATATTAAAATGCATGTAGATTAATTTAGACTCCATGAGGGAAAAACACCATGTTGACCTGACCTGAGAGCAGAAAGACATCTGCTACTTGGTCTTTCTATCGTAACCCTTGGCAACATCATCTGTTTTCACAATTATCTTAACAGTCTATGACGATGCTTTGTTAACCTCCTAATGATTTTGTTGTCCTGATAAATGGTTCTGCTTACAGCTTACTGTAAATGTATTAATTCACAAAGCAATCTGCACAATGTCTAATTGAAATGTTCTCTTATCTTCCAATTAACATAATAGAAACTCTTATCTTAAGTGACAAATGTTGTTTAACCACCGGGTACACGCAAATGTATTAGTAAAACTAGTTAATGTAATGTGATGTTCAGGTCAGACAAGTGTTAATGAAAAGGAAGCTGTTTGTTCCCTTTATATCATATGTTCTGAAATTGCTAGGCTGGGGGACATTTTTTTTTATTTTTTCAAGAAAGGTGCAAGAGATATCAAATGTTACATATGCTCGAAGACTCTCCTGCGAAGTGTCTGGTCTATTGTTGGATCCCAGCATGAAAGGTCACAGAACTAGTATGTGACACAGAGGTGATGCGATCTGGGCAGACTTTTGGCAAACCAGGGAAATGCAGTTCTGAGCTCGCTGCCCCCGTGTGACCCTCTTGTCCAACGAAAGCCAGCTAATAGGCAGCTGAGCTGAAGCAGGCAACAGCCATCAAAGCTCAGCAGTAAAGCCCAAGAAACAGTTCTAGCTGAGGGCCTTAATTGCGATGGAGTGCATTTGGGTCAGTGATCAAACTGGGGCATGTCACGTAACTCTGGAGGAAGATCTCTTATAGAGGTGAAGGCAAACAGAAACACACTATCCACTGTACTGGACAGTGAAATGCACACCAGAATACACGTGAAAGAGCTCCCAGTGCAGAATTTTGATTTTATGGAAGCGGCAGGGAGAATTCCTGATATGAGGAAAAGAAGAGAGAGAGCAGAATCAAAGAAAGCTTAATGCTTTAGTCATACATGACATGCAACAGACTTAAATCACAATTCGTACCCCAGCAGAGATAACATTTATCTGAGAGACTATTCCTGTAGAGGCTTTATGAATGCAGGCAGGGCCACGGAAGTAGACTTTCTCATCTGTATTCGATGCACAGACAAAAGTCTTCATTCTAAGTAATGTAGCATTCACTCACTCCCATTCTGGTACATTGGCAGTCAAAAAGATTAAAAAGTGTTCTGTGCAGAAGTGCTGTCTGAATGAAATTAAACAATCTGGCCACTCGTGTACCAGGTTGTGATAAACTGGCTCATTTGTAGGCAAAGGAGATCCTGCATCTCAGAGGATTTGTACCTCAGTGCTCCTATTTCATGCACTGGTATAATGAGATTAGCTGATAATTAATCTTTTAAGATAATATGATTTTTTTTCCAGTGGTAATTTTGTCATGTGTATTTCTTTCAATATTAGAGTCTATTTTAATGTTCCCATAATATTAAGGGAGTAAGACATGTTTAAAAATCAGCTCAGTGATTGACCTGGTGTCTGTTTATGAAAAGTAAACTGCACCAAAGATTTCACAGTTAGTATAAAAAGTTATATATATATATATATATATATATATATATATATATATATATAATATATAAAGTTGTTATTACCTCCGCCAAGGAGGTTATGTATTTGCCGGTGTCTGCCTGTCTGTCTGTCTGTCCGTCTGTCTGTCTGTTAGCAACATAACTCAAAAACCGATTTAGATGAAATTTTCAGGATTTGTTGGAAATGTGAAAAGTAAGGAAGTTCATTTTGGCGGTGATCCGCAAGAAATCCTGCATTCTGGATCACTTTGAAATTTTCGTTAACATTGTGGTAAATGGGGCCAAAAATTTAGTTTCTCAATATCTTGGTTAATTATTGACCAAACCCCATGAAATTTGACTCAAGGATGGACAATGGGATCCTCTATCATATTCCAAAAGCTGATCCGGATCTGATCCAGTAGACGGATTTTATTGCAATTTATATAAACTTGTCAGAGGTCTGTGCTCTCCGAGTGCCTTCTAGTTACTTATTGTTATCAGAGATTTATGAATTTGTTGCTTTCTACATTTGGTTTTGACAACCTTCAACAGAATAAAAATTGTAAAGAAATTGAAACATTACTGAACTATAAATGGAAAGTAATTGGCAGTTTATAATGTGTGTTTATTATATATTTAAAATTTTCAGCAAAGCTGCATATGTTATTCCACATTGCTCTGAAAACTGACATGTTGCCCTTCTGGCTCACATCTGCGTTTTCTCTTTGTAGGTATGACAGCTACGGGCGCCTGACGAATGTCACTTACCCCACGGGCCAAGTGAGCAGCTACCGTACAGACACCGACAGCTCAGTCCGCATCCAAACGGAGGGCTCCAACAAAGAGGATATCACTGTCACGACCAACCTGTCAGCTTCTGGCACCTTTTACACCCTCATGCAGGGTGAGTGTCTTTTATTGTCGCTCATAAGTGGGACATATGATATCAAAGGTGTATCAGTACAATGTCAGAAGGCTTTGCTGACAGAAAGAATGAAACAGGAACTGGTCTATAGTGTAAGGCAACACCGGAGCATAAAGCTAAATGTTTCAAAAGAGAACTGTATTAATTTAATGAGCTCATCTTAAAATGGTTATGTGCATACCAGAGTATATTTTACTGAGGATTTGATGGTTTCTGATATTGTTTTAAGATATAGATGTATAGTGTGTTATGATACACCACATTGGACCCATATATTGATCTTTTAAAAGAATTTGCTAAAAGTGCAGTGTTGGCAACTACTTAACATGATCCTCAGGTTTTGCAAATTTAGTTGGAAAGATGAGGAAGGGATGGAAATAATTTTGGCCTCAAACTCCCATGCCCCGGCATGCTATGAAGCTGTGTCTGGTTTCTCCACATTGCTCATTGGACTGATCACCTCCACGTTGTGACCTTGTCTTCCTTGATATCTCCTTGCGAGGAGAGCGGCGCCAGGGCCTCTGCTGTTAATTAATTCACCATTGTCTGCTTTGTAAGGTTGTCAGCTTGCAACTGGGTGATCACATAACACATGAATGCATCACCTTTAAGCCGGTTTCCTGGTCTGCCCAGAGCTTTCACAGGAAGCACTGTTTCAGTTAAATCAATTGTGTTGTTTTAAATCATCAGGCAAATATGTCATACAGTGTCCAAAAAATACTGAATATTCACAATATATTGAAATAAACTCTAGAGTTATGAGTATTTACATTTTATATACTACAGCTCCATGTTATTAAATATGTAATAAGTGTGTGTTATATTTTTATCTAAAAACATTCACATGTATTTACCCTTTAGTGTGAGTTTCTGCCTTCCTGAATCTAAATTGTGCACATGCACTGCCAAAATATCCCCAACTATGTCCATTTTAAGAGGTTTCCTTTTGTTTGGGTCTGTTCCACTAAGTGTCTGTATGATAGGCAGAGGTAAATGCCAGGCCAAGGTGACCCTGCCTCCTGTGCTTACGTCTCCTGCCTCATCAGCCTCATCAACCCCTTGGTGTTCGAAGCAAAACAATCTGCATTGTACACAGAAATTGCTGTGCAAAAGATTGAAATAATTACAGCAATTTTAAACTGTAAGAAACGGATTACTGCACAGCGAATGCCTTGCCTTTTTCCGTTAAATGAAATAAACCAACTAAGGAAACATTTTAAAAGCCATTTATTTTTTTCACGGCTCTTACTGAGAATAATATTCATCCTTGTTCCTGTCATACTACTGACTGGAGGCAAGAAGCAGCCATGCTGTGATGAATGTACACATGATCTGCTGTCGAAGCATTAGTCACTAGCCTGAGCTGGAATACAGGCTGTCGTCACCTGGGGACAGTGGCAGACAGGCCCAGATTTATCCCTTTTGAATGTGTATATGTGCCTTGCCCTGCCTTCTCTGTGGCCACAGGCAAGCTTGCAGCTTTGATAGTTTTTATTCCCCCATATCCCCGAGGCTGCTGCAACAGCTGTAAAACTTTGCTTTACTGGCACTGTGAAACCTCTTGTTATTGATTTTTGTTGTCACAGACCCAACATTATCGCAGGGTTTCAGTTAAATACTGCTGCTAAAGGCTTTCTTTTTTGCTGAGCAGCCGTTTTAGGTCATAATGCTCGTGAATATTGGATGTAGTAGTTATACATCAACAACGCAAAGCTCCGATTTGTTGTCTTCCTGTGTTAATATAATCATATTATACTTCCTCTGCACCCTCAGATCAAGTCCGAAACAGCTATTTCATCGGTCTTGATGGCTCGCTGCGACTCGTGTTGGCTAATGGTATGGAGGTGTCCCTGCACACGGAGCCCCATCTGCTGGCTGGCACAATCATCCCCACAGTCAGCAAGAGGAACGTAACCTTGGCCATTGATAATGGCCTTAACCTGGTAGAGTGGAGACAGAGGAAAGAGCAGGCTCGGGGACAGGTCACTGTGTATGGCCGCAGATTAAGAGTAAGTACTATTCCTAAATGTGCCTCATTTTTATATTCCTCCAAAAAGGGAGTATTTGGGTATGAGGACATTTCAACACCATGTAATGCATTTAAGGATTCATCTGTCCACAAATACATCAGTTAAAACTTATACATTCACTAATATAGCAAAAACTTTCTACATGACTTGTTTTAGTGACTGCAGCCATGGTCAATGTTTTAGCTGTTGACTGTTAAAAGTTTAAAGAAATAATAATTTATCTAAATTTAAACTACTGCACATAACTGTACCGGTTTTACATCAGTGTATGACACAATGGTTACCGTTTATTTCAGTCACTAATGCACCTCTAATGCCAGAAAGTTATTGGCTTGCTAAACAGTATTTACTCATTTTGGATTCAATGCTAAATCATGGCTACATCATGAATTGATCTGGTATGTGTCCTGATTTATTTTAACACCATGCCTGCAACCTGTAATTTTGGACATATGATTTTATTGTATACACACTACTGTGTGTGCCAAAGCAAGGGAATTAATGATTCCCTTGGTTGACTGGGCACTCATTCTGTAATTCTATGAAAAAATAAGAACTAAAGAAACATGGTACACTAATTATTATGTAATAGGCTTTTAAAAATCTCTTATCCAGTTTTACAGAGATGCATAGGCATACATTAGTGCTTGCTAATTTATAAAATGCACACCCCTTGTCTGGAAGAAGTCTGGAAAGCCTAAAAAGAAATAGTTCTCTGTTATTACTTATCTTGGCATTGTGAGGCAAATAAGTTTAGTTAAGTTGTCTTGTACTCATTGTCTGGGAGGCGATACATCTAATAGGGAGGTGCCACTTTGTCTGTCATTGGCTGTTCATTTAATGGCCCTGTCATCGCTCTAGCAGTGAAAGTGCCTAATGTATGTTACAGACAATGGCCCCAGGGGTGATGTAGGAAATGGGAGCAGCCTAATGGCGAGAACAGAGGGGATGAACAGAGCTCGAATCATTGAGCGACCTTGAGAGGCATGTCAAGTGATATTATGTGGGTGGCTGCATGAGTGTGCAGCAGTTTGGGGGGGTCTTGAATACAGAACAGAGGGATGTCTGATAAATGGAGCACGAGGGCCAGTTGTGTGTTCACATGCCATTCTTATGCTTGAGATGAGCAAAATTGATAACGAAACTGCTTTGGTTGATGTTTTCGGTCTTGAGTCTTGACTTTCTCATTTGTATCTCATATCTCTTATTTTTGGCTAATAATGATGTTTCTTTCACATTTAAGACTGTAAGTCTTACACATTCTCCCCTCTACACATTTCCTCAGTGTTTCTACTGTTTTCATGTAAAATGATTCCTCCTCCGAGGGTTTCACTTATCATGTTCGATAGTGAGCTTTTATTTTCACCCAGCTAGAAAGCCAGACCAAAAAACTTATCTGTGCTTCATCCTTTGACAAAAATGTTATTGTTAGAATTTTAACTGTACAAAATAATACAATTTTGTATGTGCACTTTCTCCTTTTGTTTTCAGTTAAAGTTATTGTCTCATGTAACTTTTATGAATGAAATACCTCAGATCAAATGCCTCAATATGAGATTTCAGAGAAAGCCTCCTGTGGCCATGTGTCTGGAAAGTATCCAGAAGCCACTTTCTTAGATATTTTCTTGCATTTTTATCCAGTTAAAGAGCAGCTTATGTGAAAAAAAGATTGAAATTATTTTAAATTGATGCCAGGCCCATGTACCACCACATTCACATTAATTCCTCCAGATGGTCTGTTTAAATTAGGTTAGATGCTGATTCTTTTAACTCATGACTTCATTTTTTTTCTCTTGCTGATTGGTGAATGTGGCTTTTGTTTTCCATGTAATGACCTGAACAAGACTTAAATCTATATGTCTGATCAGAGTGAAGTCATGCGGTATTATGTACAAGGGTGGTAAAATATTCTGCATCATACACGAAAACAATTATTGATATATTTCTTGTCTCTGGTATAATTAAATGGATTAAATATACTAACATTAACCTGCTAATTTTCAGTGTGGATTGAAACAGAATTTAATGATCGCTGTGACTAATATGCCTTGCACGAATAAGCACAGCCCCAATGGTATGCAGAATTTTTCATGAAACAAAGAAATATGTAAATTTTTACAATTAAATCACTCCAATATCTCCTGCAGTCTGGAGATACTGCTGCTTTGTTCTAATTAAAAGCTGTGAAAAGAATATAAAACAATCACAGTGTGACTAATGGTACAGATAAGTTTTTCTCAGAAGAGATCCACAACAATTCACTCTCAGTCATTGCTTCCAAACGCTGCAGCAATGGCCAGTTTATGTTTATTTAAATTTGTTCTCCTACAGGTTCATAATAGAAATTTGCTGTCGTTGGACTTTGATCGAATCACCAGGACAGAGAAGGTCTATGATGACCACAGGAAGTTTACATTAAGAATCCATTATGACCACGCTGGGCGGCCAACGCTATGGGCACCAAGCAGTCGCCTGAATGGAGTTAATGTCACCTATTCCTCTGGAGGGCATGTGGCCGGAATTCAAAGAGGAACCATGTCTGTACGAATGGAGTACGACCAGAAGGGCAGGATCACCTCACAAATATTTGCTGATGGTAAATCCTGGAGCTACACTTATCTTGAAAAGGTATGTAGTGTTTTTGTTGTAATTATAGTAAAATAATATATACATTTGGGTTGGAGCATCATAAGAAAATATGAACTAAATTATATTAAATAAATTATTTAACCGTCAAACATGTGACAATTTAATACTGTTGCTGTATGTGTGTGTCATATTATCGCACTCTAGCTGAAATAACTGGAAAAAAATAGAATTAAAATGTGTCTGGTGCACATGAGCTGTCATACTTTATTACCATAATCAGACAGCAGAGTTCAACAAATGTATAAAAAAAAAAAAAAACTGAGAAGATCAGAATAAATTGTCACTTCCTTTATTCACTGAAGTTATAAGTGTTGATATAAAAGTTGAAATCTAACTTTATCAAGCCTAGTCATGTGGTAAGATTCAGTGTCTGTGTGAATATATATCAATTTTTTTTCCAGCAACATTTAGGTGCTGGGATGCTGGAAAAGTAATCTGAGAACTGATTTAGAGTCTTAATTTACTGGTGCATGTAGGGTGCAAATGGAATTTATAAATGCATAGCTGTATGAAAACTTTTTTGTTTTCCTCACATTTTTGAATTGTAAAAACAAACTTCATATGTTTTTTTTTTTCTGCCCAACTCCTGTTCTATTTCCAGTGCTCAACTAATTTTTTTGTCCTTTTCGTTTTCCCAGTCCATGGTACTGCTGCTTTACAGCCAGAGGCAGTATATCTTTGAATTTGACAAGAATGACCGTCTCTCCTCTGTTACCATGCCTAACGTGGCTCGCCATACACTGGAGACCTCCCGCTCCGTTGGCTATTATAGAAATACCTACCAGCCACCTGAAGGTAATGCTTCAGTGCTCCAGGACTACAGTGAAGAAGGGCAGTTGCTGCAGACCACCTACATGGGCACAGGTCGTAGGGTCATCTACAAATATGGCAAGATTGCCAAACTGCTGGAAATTCTATATGACACCACACGCATTGGTTTTTCCTATGACGAGTTGGCAGGCATGCTCAAGACAGTTAACCTGCAGAGTGAAGGCTTCACCTGCACCATCCGCTACCGGCAGATCGGCCCACTGATTGACAGGCAGATTTTTAGATTCAGCGAAGAGGGGATGGTCAATGCCAGGTTTGACTATGTCTATGATAACAGTTTCCGAGTCACAAGCATGCAAGCAGTCATAAATGAAACTCCGCTGCCTATCGACCTGTATCGTTATGACGACGTTTCTGGCAAAACCGAACAGTTTGGTAAATTTGGAGTCATCTATTATGACATAAACCAAATTATTACAACAGCAGTGATGACCCACACTAAACATTTTGACGCTTATGGTCGAGTGAAGGAGGTCCAATATGAAATATTCCGATCGCTTATGTACTGGATGATGGTGCAGTATGACAACATGGGACGAGTGGTAGCCAAGGAGCTAAAGGTTGGACCATATGCAAACACTACACGCTATACATATGAATATGATGCTGATGGACAACTTCAGGTGGTCTCCATCAATGACAAACCCCTGTGGAGGTACAGCTATGACTTAAATGGAAACCTGCACCTTCTCAGCCCTGGAAATAGTGCACGCCTCACCCCACTGCGTTATGACATCAGAGACCGCATTACACGCTTGGGAGATGTACAGTACAGGATGGACGAAGATGGGTTCCTCAAGCAGCGAGGGAATGACTACTTTGACTACAATTCAGCAGGCCTCCTGATTAAGGTTTACAACAAAGTGAGCGGTTGGAGCATCCGATATCGTTATGATGGCCTGGGAAGGAGGGTGTCCAGCAGAAGCAGCATTGGCCACCATCTTCAATTCTTTTACGCTGACTTATCAAGTCCCACTCGAATCACCCATATGTATAATCACTCAAGCTCTGAGATCACATCACTATACTATGACTTACAGGGGCACCTGTTTGCTATGGAGCTTAGCAGTGGGGACGAGTTTTATGTGGCCTGTGATAACATTGGTACTCCTCTGGCTGTGTTCAGCGGTGCAGGTATCATGATCAAGCAGATACTCCACACTGCATTTGGGGAGGTTTACCTTGACACCAACCCTAGCTTTCAGCTCATAATTGGTTACCAGGGAGGCTTGTATGAGCCTCTCAGCAGACTGGTCCACATGGGCAAACGGGACTACGATGTGCTCGCTGGCCGCTGGACAGCACCCAACCACGAGACCTGGAAACGTCTCAACAGCAAACACATTGTGCCATTCAACTTGTACATGTTCAAGAATAACAACCCTCTCAGCAACAATGAGGAGATCAAGTGTTACATGACCGGTAAGATTATTTTATTGCTTTATAAAAGGAAATAACACAGTTACCAATCACACAGTTACCCACTGTTAAGAGAAAATGTGAAAATTAGAGAAAATGCATTAGAAAATAATATAGATGATTATTTAATTATAATAACAATGTCTAGAATTCTGGGGGGGGTTTTTACAAGAAATGCCATTTTATCAGTTCTGTAGTCTACCAGCAGGCTGACTGCTATTTGAATGCTAAGCAGGCCGTTGCATTGCGGTAGGTCTGCAATGTCCATGATTGATGGTGCTGACATTTTCTTTCCTTTCACTAAATTATCAGGGTCCTTTCATTGTCCTTAAACAAATTCTTATTTATACAACACTTTGTCAGGTGCCACAATGTGGCATTGCCAATCAGAGATAAAGTTGCCCCCAAGTGTCACAACCATATCTTGTCCTTTGCAAGCACATCAGAAGAGGAAAGAAACAAATGGCTCAGACTTAATAGCTTTTGCTTACAGTCATGTGTACAGCCCTGTTTGTGATATTAATAATTAATGACAACTTATAGTGAATGATGACAGCTCTTCTCACCTCGATGTCAGTGGTTGCTGTTAGAAGAACAACCTCGTGGATTCATGGCTGTGACCATTAGAAAATTCACAAATGCTGTAGCAGAGAATCCCTAGAGTCATAAAAAGTATATACACTCATCATCTCGTTTCGTTAAAACATTTACAAAGTGCATGGGTTTCATAAATTACTAGCTTTGCTAAGATAACAGTTTCTTTGTGACACTCTCTCCTCCAGATGTGAATAGCTGGTTGGTTACCTTCGGCTTCCAGCTGTACAATGTCATTCCCGGCTACCACAAACCAAACACGGAATCCATGGAGCCGTCCTATGAATTAGTCCGCACTCAGATCAAGACACAGGAGTGGGATAGTACCAAGGTAATTTATGTAGATCACTCTTGCCTATCCCACCTCTCATTTTGCTGTCACAGATCACCTCCTTGTCTTCCTCACCTTTTCTCCATCTCTATTAGTAAAAAGTCATGCTCAGAGTCTACAGCTTCCTAATGGAGATGCTAGCTAGTAGGGCAAAACAGAATCCACTGAGTCTGGTCGTTGCCTTTTGTCCTCGTTGTGTGGAACAGGGTCATGCTAAACAGTTCTTGTAATTGTCCTGCCATTAGGGAAATTCACTTTCAATCCCCTCTACCACTAGCCATTGATTTTGTCTCTGTCTGACACCGTTAGCTGTGTGCTGAGAAGGAGTAGCCATGCTCTGGTTCCCACATTTACCAGACCTTTTAAGATGCCTCCAACTTGGCTGAATTATTGAAGACACTACTGTTTCTTCTTGGATCTGGTTTCTGGTAGACTAGTGAGCGCCTGTCTTTAGGAGGCTAAATTCATTTTGACTGACACACTTGACTCTACCGTAACACATAGGGTGTTTGCTGTTATTACATATTTGTAACCCTAACAGCTAGAAGTGATAGAAGTTGAACTATTTTAGATTATTGGAGTCATGTCCACATGCGCATCCTTTGTCACTATGATAGTAAATCACTCCAGAGCTTGAATTATGCCATTTGAAGGGCCTGGTAGAACAGGCTTGTATGCAATAAATCCTGATCTTTCATTGTGAGTTGTGTTGGATGCTGCTTGCACTTCACACTATGCGAATAAAGCCTCCCTGGATTGGGAGGCTGTTTCAATAACTGGAGGAAATTGTTCCTTTTAGCCCCATTGCCAAAGGGACAGCTGACCAGGTCAAGCTGTTGGCATGATAAAAAAACACAGAATGGCATGTGTGAAGTAGTTCCCTCTGGCCATTTATTCCAAAGGCTATAACAGCACAGCTGCCCTATCTGCCCTTATATTTCGTCTTCGTGCAGGATATGTCATATAACGACGCAGACTGATGTGCTGGTCACTGCACTCGACTGCAGACTCCTCACTCAAAGCAAACCCCACCGGGCAGCAGCCATCATCAACCAGAGGCACAGAGACAGAATTAGAAACTGTCAGAGAACTTTAGATGTGATTCACAGCCTCTTATCCTGGGCATTTTCAAGAAGGCTCAGTCTACAGAGCTTTTTTGTTTCTGCATTCATGCAGCTGTCTCAATGTGTGTTGGCCAGCTTCCATTTCATATCACTTTCCTCATTTAAACATGTCTCTTTCTTCTGGAGGAGTATCTCTTGTCAAGTAGCGTTAGGACAATGTATTAATTTTGGCTAAACTGAACATTAAAAGCTTTGATCCCTTGAGGATGAAGATATATGCACAAGTTCCCAGCTGCTCTGCTGCTTCATATTTGGCACAGCATGGCTGTCAGAGGAGAGCAGTTTTACCCTTTTTAAAAATATCATGCCTGTCATAAATAATCAGAGAGTTGACAAACACCTCTGCCCTTACCTTGACTTTGTGTCGTACATTCGCAACTTTTGAGCATTTAAATTAGCATATTCTGTCTGATAATAAAACATTTAAAATGCTTTTTGCATTTTTTTTAAAAAACAAAGGTATGGTAAATTGTGGAGATAGCCTAAGATAGAATAAGAAGAGTTGATTGTGCAAATATAATTTCGCTTTGTTACACCTATGTCCTCCTTAACTCTGAATGAATTACCATCTAGCAATACCAACAGTTACTGCTCTTTAAACATCATTCCAAAGGATATAGACATAGAAGGTTACAATCTAACATATGAAGAAAATTTTAGTAATTATTTAGAAGAGCATTCCAAGAATCAATTAATTGATTAGGATTCCTTTCTATTTCTTTCTTATAGGTGCAGGAAAAGTGCACAGTTTATGTAGATACTGCAGATGATGTGTGACTAAATATTCTTCCTCTGTTTTGCAGTCTTTGCTGGGTGTTCAGTGTGAAGTTCAGAAGCAGCTGAAGGCATTTGTGAAGCTGGAACGTTTTGGTCAAATCTATGGAGCCAAAAGTGCAGGTTGCCCTCAAACAGAGAACAAGCATATCTTCGCCACCATGGGCTCCATTTTTGGCAAGGGGGTTAAGTTTGCTATCCGAGAGGGTCAGGTCAGGACCGACATCATCAGCTTAGCCAACGAGGATGGGCGTCGGATGGCTGCCGTTCTGAACGACGCATTCTACCTTGAACACCTTCATTTCACTGTTGCTGGAATGGACACGCACTACTTCATCAAACTGGGCTCAGTAGAGGGAGACCTGGCCCTCATTGGCATGACAGTGGGCCAGCGCACACTAGAGACTGGTGTGAATGTGACTGTGTCTCAGGTCAATACTGTTCTCAATGGCAGGACTAGGCGCATTACTGACATCCAGTTACAGTACGGTACCCTATATCTAAATACACGGTACGGCAGCAGCGTAGATGAGGAGAAAGCCCGCATATTGGAGATGGCTCGGCAGAGAGCCGTCACCCAGGCGTGGGCCAGGGAGCGCCAGAGACTGAGGGATGGCGAGGAGGGCTCGCGAACCTGGACCGAGGGAGAGAAGCAACAACTCCTTGGCTCTGGGAAGGTGCAGGGCTATGATGGATACTATGTTGTTTCAGTTGACCAGTATCCTGAGCTGGCGGACAGCGTCAACAACGTTCATTTCATGAGGCAGACTGAAATGGGCCGAAGGTGACGTAAACATGAGGCTCTTGTGCAACAGACATTATACTGGATATTTGACATGGGACTTTTTGCCAAAGACAGTTCTGTACATGACCACATTTATTTTCTTCAACCGTGCTCAACTCAGTTTTTAATATAATGTAAAAAAAAATGGTTGCAATCCGTTGCACTGTATTAAAAGAAGAGTGCCCTTTTGCTTTTGAAGATTCTTTAACAGTCTTTGCCCTCCAAGTGCGGCTGCTAGAGGATGAACATTTCTGACGTCTGTGACTTATTTTACTGACTCCATTTCCTTGTTGGTGATTGGTGATTCTGTTCCAAGGAATGTGAGAAGAGTACTTGTAATGCATTATGGTCACTGGCTCACTAAGCTGCCAGACAGCTTACTCCATTCTGCCTTTTCTGCACCTCAGCCAAGGAGATTCCATCTCTTTTAATCACTTCTTTTTTATACTTGAAACTCTTCATAGCTCCTAATGCCCAAAACAAAAAGAGATTTCTGTTGGTGATAGAAGCTCTTCATCAAAACACCCCCAGGTGAACTTGTAAGTGCACCTATGTTTGTGAGATATTTTTGAATTAATTTTTGGAGCGTGGGACCGGTGCTCAACCGTGACCACGGAGAATGCTCCAGTGTGCTCACTCACTGCATGTTGATGACCATTTGACCATTGAACTGATCAAACTTACTTCAGTAATTTTAAATACTATCTATGGTCTAGAGAACTATGAAGTCACATTTTAATTTTGTGTTCATTTTAACCAGCTTTCAAGTAAGAAAAGGAAAACAAAATACATTTCTCTTAATTTGACATTATCTAAAATACTAAACCAACTCTGTTGAAAAAAACCTGTGGAAACTATGTCCGCATTCAACAAAACTTTATTTACATGATTGGTTTTAATTAGTTTTTGTTTTTTTTAGTTTTTTAGCTACATGAATTAACAGTATACAACTAAACTCATTTCTAAGAAAAATGTGAAATATCGTCCCTTTTATTGTTAATTGTTGTACTTGAACAATAATTAATGGTGTTTCAACACATTACTTTTCCTGATTGAGACAGACTTTGTTTTATTGATCTCATTTGCATACAAGTGTCAGTGTTTGCTTATCAGTGAAAATCAGTATTCTCATTCACATTGTCCAGTCGAACTAAACGATTTGAAAATATTTTTAAGTGAGACAACAGTTAAACAAATGGTCTCAACAATGATATGAGACAAATTGACATCACATTGTGTTGTGTGTGAAGTGAACGGTATAGATTGCCTTTGCCCAAAGGGCTGCTGTGCAGACCAGCAACAATCGTGCTCTCATTCTCCAGAACAAGACTTTTCTAGGCTCGTAACTGGCTGAAACGCATTAAACCTGCAGGTGCATTTGTTTCCATTTACTGACCAACCAACACATTGACCTATGTGGACATGTTGATGTCCTCTTTGTGTAGGCTGCAGAGGACTAGTCTTGTTTATGTGAAAATGTCATATAAAAACTCATGTGGAGTCCAGACACTTGGAAATAGTGTTATGGCTGTAATTTCTGATACTTTCTGAACTATGCTAAACCACTGCAATCTCGACCTTTTTATCGATTCTCCGTCAAATATGAACTTGTGTACGTAGGAGTGGTGGAAGCATGAAGCTGTCTGTACAAACAGGAAAACAGTCCACTTATTTCTTATATGATGTTTGTTTTATTTTTTTTCCTTTCCACTTTCTGTTTTCCCAAATGTTCAGATTCATGTGAATGAAGGCTATTTGCATTGTGGAATATTGCACTGAGAATCGTCGCGTGTTGGACTTTATCATTTTCTAAAAGTTGGAACTCATTTCAAGTTTTGTTTTGTTTTGTTCTCAACACTGTGTGTTTAGCGCTTCTCTTTGACCATGTAAATGTGAAAATATCAAAAAATAAGCTGTAAATAAAATGCAGATGTAGATACCTCTTAGAGCTACATCAGTGACCCTGTGTAGTCTTAAGGTAGGAAAAAATAAAGGGAATATTTTGTGTTTATTTTTTGCCTTTTTGTTTGATATGAGATGTAGTTTTATGATGCAGAGAATCCAATTCAAATTTATTTACACATCGTCTGTTGGCACTTTTACAGATGCAGCAGTTGTAAGGGACAACTCCTCTTTAACAGGCAAAAACACTGAGCAGGACCAGGCTCATACTGGAGGACCCTCCTGGTCATGGGCAGCTGGTCAAGGAGGAAGAGACAAAGAGGAGAATACACATGGGGTGTAATGGTTGTTATTATATATATATTTTGTATTATTAAGCCGTTTTTAAACAGGGGGATCCTGTCAGGATTAAAAACTAATTTTCCAAGTGAGACAAGAGCAAATATAATAGACTGTTACAGTTACACAAAACAAAAGACTAACAAGAAAACAAGATCAATTTTACAAAGACATTATGAAAAGCAATTCAATGTGAAGTTGGCTCAGGAACTCTCAGATCGAATTTCAGAAAATAACTTTTTTTTTTTTTTAAATTAAGAATCAGCACTTAAAGCACAAAAGTCATTCTGACTATTGCCATCGTGGGCAGAGGTTGCTGTAGCCCATATTCGAGGATGAACATGTACTCTTGAGAGGAGCCTGAAGTTATCTGTTATTAGACATTTCAGTTGAACACAAAATGTGATTCTTCAGTCATCCAACCCCAATAATATTATACCCTTCTGAATTTTACGTTAAAAACAAAAAGAAAAACTGCTTTTAGACTGATTTCCAAACTCTTATAGTATTGGAAGGCAAAACCTTTCTAGGTGAGCAATTTTCTTTTACCTATATACTATAGCCAGCTCAAATTTCTAAATTCTTTCTTTACTTCATCTGTATCCTTTCTCCAATAAGGAAGCACTCTTGAAAACGTTGCAATGACATTCATCTAAAATATGATTTTATGAGACTTTTTAGGAATTCTGTTGGTAAAATGACCAAAATATTCTCTGTAAATACAGATAATTGCAATATTTGCTAGACTAATAATACAATGAACAGAATAGCTGGAATCTTTAGGCTCATATTCCCTTCTGTATTGGTTATGCAAATAGGAGATGAATCATCAAAACTAACAGGAGGAGGAAAGACAAACAAGTTTAGCTCTCGTGTGGATAGCCCCCATCATTTGGATAGCCACCACACATTCCAGCATAATATAGAAAAATGCCATTGCAGCCAACCACTGAAAATGAAAATAATATGATGGCTCTCTCATACAGTTTCCACTATAAAGGGGAAAATGACAAATGTACAATACCTGGCACCGAGAGCGCAAATGAGGGAAAAGTCACACGAGAGGGTCTCTTATCCCCTTGGAATAAAGGGATCGAATGACCTCTGGGCTAATGCAAGAGAGGTTCATAACAGGGCATTCAGTGTCTAAATTATTCTCGCTGAGATAAACATCACCGAGTATCAATAATCAGTGAAGGGAAGCCATATCCATGCTGGTCTTGGAAATTCACAAGCCACAATTTGCTGCTGACTTATTATAGCTGCCGTCTACAAATACAAATGATTCGGAATATTTTGTTGGGGGGCTGAAATGGTCCATGTCAGCAGCAAGTGAAATTATTGTGTTGCTTTTACTGAAATAAATATGGTTAGTGCATGTGCGCGTGTGTGTGCTGGACCTCAGCAGGGTCTTGCTGGTAGAGCTGGACCCAAAGAGTCAAAGAGAAAGCCGCAGCTGCAGCTGCCATCTCTCATCTCACATCACATTTTTCCTGACAGGTGTGAACAAAAGACCCAGAGAAATGTCACCGCACTATTTCTGAGTCCCTTGGACAGCACGTGAATACAGGAATGAACCTGCCTTTGCACATTATGTAAATCATATTGACAGCATATCCGATGCTTTTATTAGGCTAATTATGCCTAAGGTCACAATTTACCCTAGCACGGGATTAGAGCCCCTTCAATCCTGTTTCTGTGAGTGTTTGGACTGACTGAAATGTTAGCTAGCGCTTAATGTGTTAGGACGGCTTATCATGTTGCACTTAATGTCCATGAAATATTAGATGTATGTGATTTTTGTTTGGTACATGAGCATCAGTCAGGGGTCATCTTGAAGGATTTGCTTTTTACAGCTGTGATAAGCAGCAGCCAGGAATGTTCGAGTCACACTTGAATTTTTTTAAATCATTTTTTGATAAAAAATGCTCCCAATCTCATAGTATAGAAATGATTCAGGCAATAGAAAAGCAAAATATGACGCAGAATGGGACAAAACATGATAGTTTTTGGGTCTTATTTTCAGCTTTATTTTGGTGCAACATTACATTGATGAAAGGATTCCGTTAAAATCCCATTTCACTTGAAGCATCTAAAATGTCAGCAAAATGAAAATTGTGAAAAAAGGAGCTCCATGATCTCAATGTTAATGAAAAATAATTAAATTCATAGGTTATGAAGGAATAGTGACATTTCAGTTGACAACAGGAAAAAGAAATGCTGCAAGCAACAGACCCAGGTGACTTAAATTCAAAAACAAACCTGATAAGTTTGTATTGCATGTGGCGTGTTGTGGTTTGGAAGAAAAATGCATATTGCGTGGCTTCGCATTGTATAGGAAGCAGAAAGTGGCGGTCAACGTGATTTTTTCAATACTGCCGTCGTCAGTATGTAAAATCATTCAGGTGTGAGACAGCCGGCTTCCAAAAGCCTTGTCAAGCTCCATGTCATTTCTGTCAAACGCATGGCCTTTGTGCAGACTGTGACCACCCCAGGACACGTCACGCTAACTCATTATGGAATTCAATCAAAGCAAATGCTGGAGTGCTTTCACAGACACAAACACAGACAAAATGGTGACTCCATAAATATTGTAGGGCTGATATTGTTTTGAACATTCAAACGTGACATGAATCCAGGTGATTCAATCAGAAGTGCCTCTGATATGAAGCCCACAGCAGCGCACACCTTTTGCGTTACAGTCGTTTGGAGGAGAGGTGTATTTTGAGTTTCAAGTAAAAAGTCCTTCTGACAGACTTATTTTGGTTGCAGGACCTTTGGGCCCATTACGTATGAATATTATGCAGATCGGCCTTTGAGGAATTTATTTCCACATTGTGCATTTGGATTGTGACAGGCCTGCCCTTTCCTTTCATTTACACAGGCAAATAAGCTATCCAACCAAGCACTTTTAAAGGTGCATAAGAGAAAAATCACACTGTCTTACACATATCCTCTTATCAGTCTAAAATAAAATCCTAAAAAGAAGTTTTTTTTTTTTTTTTTTTTTGACTGAAGAGCAGCAAAAGGCTGACCCACACCGTGCAACACACCACCCCCGATGCTGGCAAAACACAATGACTGCTGCTGTCTGGGAGAAAATGCTTTAACCCTGCGCTTTCAAAATGACTTATATGACACATCCTCTCCTTTAAAAACAGGAATATTGCTTTTCTATGAGTTGTTGGTGGGAAAAAAATGTTGATATGAGTCACAAAGAAAGACATACAAAAAGAATGGAATTCAGTGCCGCCGTGCTTTTATGAAGGCTTTACATGCTGAAACATATGTATAAATGGTTCAGTAACTCAGATAGCGACACATATGCAGTGCAGTGGACTTACAGAACAGTCCCTAATCTCCATTTCTCCCCTTTAAACGGGGTTGTGTGGCTGTTGGACAGCACTACTTCCTTTTGGCACCAGTTAGCTGAGCTTTTTGTGCTGTTGTCAGTTGGGATTGGCACATCAATCCCACCTACCTGCTCTCACTAATCTGTGCATAGATGTGCTCCTTGTATCCATTCAGATGAAGCTTTATGTCAAGTCTGTGATTCAGAGTTCTATTTATTTTCTCTGCACGTATTTACTTTTGCAAAACTCTTTCATGTGTAAAATCCCCTTAATATAGAGGCATACTTCAGGTAATGTTCTATAAGACAACAACATATGGAGGCAAGCTTTTGTTTTTATAGTGAAAAACAGAAGTACTTTAATTAAATACCCCCTCTCCAGTTTGATGCAATTAGAGAGAGTGGAGCTCAAAAGCCCACATGGAGGCCCAAGACATTACCATTCATTGTTTAGCTAATTACAGGATAGTTGGTGTGTCTGGATAAACTAAAGTAATTAGTCACAGATTTAATGGACGTCTGCTTGCAAACATCCACTAAAAAGGATTAATGAAGAGAGAGAGGACGTTAGAGGGGGGAATATTTTTAGATGTTATACAGATATTATATAGATATTTCAATGCAGAAGGGCAAATTTGTGGACACAGGATGTCTATACACGGAATATGAATTTATAAATATCACTTAACCTGTTGTTGTCTTTGAGAAAGACACTCAAAGACACTCAAAGCATGTGAACAGCAACACAATGCGGCAGGATTTCTGTCTATGTCATCAAATGATGGCAAATATTATAGAGCAGGAACCTGAGTTGAAATGAACTGAACTTTGCAACCAAACCAGTTATAACTTCCAGTTAAACTATTATTGGACTGGAACGAACCTATAACTTATTTAGCTACAAAATGTTTAACCGAAAGGAGGAAAAAAAAAAGGAAAAAAATCTCTTATGAAGCTAATCATTGGAAAGACATTAATAATGGATGTAGCTGAGGAGGAACATGCAACAACATCTCAGTGCTTTATTTGCTCTTATTGGATTCTACTTTTATTAAAGCTTCACCCTTTTATCTGCTCTGCAAATGAAGTGCATGATGAACCGAAGATAATGTAGAAGAAAAAGATACAGGCTGATCTTAGAATGGAATTGTTTGATGTAACTAACCGAGATGCTGGGCAGTTTTTTTAAAAGTTCTTTTAAAAGTTATAGTGAATACAACATCATGTTACAAAAACAGCCAGATTGTTAAGGTTCTAAAAGGGATTTTAAAGTCGATCAAAGCATAGAAAGCGTGTACTTGATTAACCACCCAAGTAATCTCACGTTTGCCTTCATGTCTGAGGTGAGAACAATATTGATTCCTCCTTCAGAACTGTTATTTGTATTTAGGGTGCTTTCCGCAAATCTCCTGTGAATTATGATAAGGGAGCTTTATCACTACTGAACATTACATTTATAAATAAAAAGCAATGCAAAGGCCAGCACAGACGTGCAGAGGAAAATAAATGGTTTAATCTTACGGTGGCACATGGATGAGATTAGCACAGTGATTGTATCTCATCACCCTGTGTGAGATAAATGATTGAGGGATGATGCAATATTTTGATATTACCCCTCTTCTCTTCAATCTTTTCATTATCTGTTCTTAGGTGTCTGTGGAGAATCAGGTCTTTGTTTTCAAGTGACAAAATGTATTTTAATTTGAAGATGTTCTACTACTAATGTTTAAAATATTACATCATCCTGGGTTTGAATATACTATTATGATGTTATATGTTTACCTTATCTGCAGTAATCACAGTTGATCCTCATGCACACTGTATAGTGTGCAGTGTGCATGAGGAACCAGCATTCCTCATGTATAGTGTGCATGAGGAATGCTGCTTCCTAATTCAATGCAACAGTATGTGCTGAAGACATGTTTTAGACTTTCAAAAAAAAGTGTGTGCGGTGGAAATAGCCTATTCTCTACTGAGACAATCTATGGGATTAATTCAGATTCAAATATTACACCCTCCAGCAAGAACAGAGAGAGAGGGGAAAGACAGAGAGAGAGCGAAAGAGAGAGAGAGACTATATTGATAAGATCAGCTTTAACAAGCCATGTTACATAAAATCAATGCATTCTTCCTTTTTAGAATGCAGAATTTTTAAAGAGGGATGCAGATGAGCATATATTGTAGTCGATGCACAGGCTGACAATACTTACTAAGAGCTCAGGTTGCACCTGCCCTGTGAGTTCAAGTGATCCCCTTGAGGTCCAAGCATTTACAGCAAAATCCTTTGTTTTGCTGACTAATCTTGTATTGATTTAAACAAGTTGTTATGCACAAGTAGAATTGTCAGGCCACTGCCTAACATATCTTCTACCTGTAGTAGCTGCAAGCACAGAAGAGTATGTCCCTGGGGACATCATTTGAATTCTCCTCGTGATCTATGACGAAACAGAATATAATTTTACTTTGAAGTATTTCTCTTAGCAGTGCAACACTTTTACAAGAGGTGCAGTATTTTACCCCCCCACCCCCCAAACACACACACACACACAAACAGACCTCTTTTTTTTTTTAATGTTCAGATACTGCCTCACAATTTGTGTGGGAGAATGTTTGTGCTCGGAAAGTGGCGTGCCACGGGTATGTTGGCACTAAATCTGTCAACCACGCAATAACGGGGAAATTACAAACTGTTTTATAACAAAAGACTGGGGATACCAACCTTGTTCCTGCTGATGTGTGAAAATAGTTATTGATGCCGCATGAATTTACAGTTGTCTTAGACTGTCTACTCTCACTGAAAATCAGCTAGGTGCAGGTATTTGTTGTGGGTAGAACCACAGTGAAAATTTAATATCACCTTGCTTCCATTTCAGTAGACCTTGAAGCTGAAAATGAAAAATACCTTCAAGGTAACTCCTGGGTGAATGTATAAATCTGCAGTATGTCGTGCCTCGGGTGGACTAGAGAATGTCATAGAAATATAGCGCCATCTAGTGGCGGATATAAATATCGCAGATTTGCGAGAAAGTGGAGAAAGACTTGCGCCTAAACCTTGAGCTGCAAGGCTGACCTGGGAAAGCTGCTGACATTCCCAAAACACGTCTCATCAACGTGAGTCCGTGCAGACATGAACATCACCTCATGAAACATCAGAATCTGGAATTGACAGTGCCCTGGGAAGAGATCACAGAGGAGCCACTAGTTGGATTTGGATGAAAAGGGCTGATCCAGGGATGCAAGTCGGGGCATTATCCTGCTTTAATAAAGGTTAAAGGGCCATTCTTTTGAAGCAACGATTTATAGAAAGAAAAAAAAAACCATTCAAAACATCTCCTTATACTCTTTTACAAGACAAAGAAACATGGAACGACATCCGTGACCTTAACAAATGATATTTTACAGTTTCTGCCACTGATTCAGAAAATAGTGTTATTTCACTCACCATTAGGATGAAACCACGTGCATAATTGCTCTTTGCTGGTGATAATTAATATCAATGTGCTTTCGTGGCTCTTCAAATGCATCATGTCGTGTTATTAATGATGTGTCAGAAGTAGCCTGAGGTGGAGATACCTACCTCTGTGTTGCAGACTGACTAATGACGCGTAGGTAATGAGGGCAGTTGAATAAATATCGGTGATATGTATACATAAGTGTAATTATCTGGATTTTCTGCAGCAGCAAATCGTGACAACCGAGCTGGGGTAATGTCTTTATGCAAACGAATACGCTCAAATGGCCCTCGCAGTGACGTCAGAGCACAGAATATTAAAGAACTGGATGGTTTGTGGTGTGACAACCAACAATGAATAAGATAAATGTTTAATTCTACACGCCTCCTGATTAATTTCGCTCATACTTCAGCGGAACTACAATTCCCAAGAGCAAAGGAGGCGCGCTGAAGACGGCCAAAATCTGGTTGGCTTATCATAGCCCACGTGATCATTTCGGCGAAACCCAAGCAGGAAGTACACAGTGAGAAAAGTGACAACGTGAATGTCATGTCAAAATGTGATCAATTCTAGCGCAATATAGGCTTTATATGAACTGTTGTTTCTACTTTGACTAGAACTGTTTTGCAGAACTTTGCGTATGTTTCAGACATACCGCTAAAATGCTTTCGTTTGCGTCCCTCACTACTCGAAGAATATTATGTATTCGACATTACTGCAGAAATGCACCGACCAAATTAAGAGTATTTGACGCGATTTCAGGTTCTAAATTGGGCGAAAGCATAAAAGTTCAGGTAAGGATGACGCATCTGTGGTTACTTGCTTGGTTTGTGTTATTTTTTTTACAAATGCCAAGACATCAAATGGGTGAGAGGTTACAATAAAGTGACAAACGCTCCAGTTTTTGAACAATACAACAGTTACTGTTTAATCTCGCCTGATGGTACATATGTGTGTTATACATTTTGTTGCAGGGATGGGTTCGCTCTGTTCGACCCCAGAAGAAAAATCTCTTTCTTCATGTGAATGACGGGAGCTGTTTGCAGTCACTGCAGATTATTGCCAGTTCAGACCTGAATGATCCGTGAGCATTTCTGTGTTCATTCCTGCACACAATCCTCCATCATGCAGATTTGGGCGTGAAGGGAGCCCCAACATAACCTACAGTCTTTTGTTGTTCTCCACCAAGGTTGCTCACCTTCGGCTGTGCTGTTGAAGTCACTGGAATCCTGAAGCAGAGTCCCCACCAAAAGCAACCAGTTGAACTGGAAGCAGACAACATCCGTGTTGTTGGAGGATGTAACCCCGTGGTACAGAAAATAGTCACATTTTGCCCCAATGTCTAAAGAGTACTATTTGTGTTAAGTGCAACTTTGAAGAAAAATGTCATTTAAGTTTTGTTGTGTGTTTTTCTTTATTGTCTGGTTTCAGGATTTCCCCTTCAAAATCAAAGAGAAACACAGCGTAGAGTATATTCGCCAATTTCCTCACCTCAGGTGTAGAACCAATGTCTTTAGTTCCCTGTTGAGGATCCGCAGTGAAGCAGCTGCAGCAATTCACTCATATTTTAAGGTACAGCATTCATACGTGGCAATCTCAACACAATTTAAGCATTTGGTGATGATGATGATTGAACAGTGACATTTTTCTTTCCTCATTGTTATGGGGTGTGTTTGCTCTTAGTTTTTATTTTTTGTATTTATTTATTTATTTTAGGAAAATGGTTATGTTCAGATTCACACTCCAGTCATCACCTCAAATGACTGTGAAGGGGCAGGCGAGCTCTTTCAGGTTGAAGTAAGTATGTACTCAGATACGCTCCTATTTCCCATAAGTTTAGTGTTCTGTAAATCTGTTGTTCTTCATCTATATTTGTGGATATCAAAACAGCCACCAAGCCCAGAAAATGACGTAGATAAGACCTTCTTCTCCGTCCCAGCCTTCCTGACCGTGTCTGGTCAGCTTCACTTGGAAGTAATGTCAGGGTGAGATAATGCCTGCATGTTTACATCCGAAAAAGCATAGTTCTGATTGTTCCCATTTATCTGCAGGGCTTTTTCTAAAGTCTATACATTTGGACCAACGTTTCGTGCCGAGAACTCCCAAAGCAGGCGTCATCTGGCTGAGTTTTACATGGTGGAGGCTGAACTGTCCTTCACACAATCCATAGAGGATCTCACTGAAGTACTCTATTCCTGTGAACATTATTTCTCAAATGTATCAATTCCAGTAGCACATCGCTTTTTAAACACAAACTTGCAGCAACAGTAAATGTAATATCTGAAAATCTCTAGTTTACCTAGTTTTGCAGTGTGAGATAACACCAGGGCTTTTTTGATGGTGTGACTAATGGAAAGGCAGATAAACAGAGATAAAAGATGAAGATCTAGATCCTGGACTTTATGCAGATAGCCCTGGTTTGGTGAGGACACATTGTCTACATAGTAAAAACCTAATTTTATGAGTTATTTCAGTTTGTTAATATATATTGTTTTCTTTATACTGTCAGTAATGTAGTTCCCCTAGAAAATGAAGACTGTTTTATAATCCTTTTTGACAACAATTAGCATATTGTATGGATTAATAACACTTCACGCTCCTTCTGTTTACTGGAGAAGAAATGTAACTATTTTGTGATGTGGCTTTTATAGTTACGATTGACATTAGGACAGCCGAGGAAATCTTGAATCATTAAACCACTCCTTCTCTGTAGGTCATGGAGGACATATTTAGATCTGCCACAGAGTCTGTCTTAGCTCACAGTGCAGAGGATGTGGCCTTGTTTCATAAGGATGTCAGTCCTGGACACAAGGTGAGTTCAAAAGGGCACGTTGAACTGTGCTACATCATTTAAATGCAACACTGTCTGGCTTCAGGAATTTACATATTTTTGCTATTTTATCCACATGTTGCAAGGACTCTGTAGATTGCTGGCTGAGGAAGAAATTTCCTGTGTAAGTCTCTTTATTTAAATATGGACTATAAAAATCATAGTCCAAATTAAAAATAGAGCATATAAATTAAAGTCATACCAACTCCATCTATTCTCAGAATTACCTACAGAGAGGCTTTAGACATCCTTAACCGCAGCTCTCATAATTTTGTCTTTCCAACAGAGGTAGGTGGTGATAGCAGCATTTTCACCTCAACATATAAAACATTAAATTCTTCTGGCATTACTTCCTAACCTTGTCATTCTTTTTTTTCCTACAGTGGGGCTGTGACCTTCAGAAAGAACATGAAAAGTATCTAGTGAAACATTGTGGAAATATTCCAGTCTTTGTCACTGATTACCCTTATGAGCTCAAGCCTTTTTATGCAAGAGACAACCAAGATCATCCGGAGCACACGGTAAGACAAAATGACAGCGTTACGCATGCTGGGGGAATCAATCATTTAACATCCGTAGCTGCGTCTTTGTAATATTAGTTTTCCTTTTGCAGTGATTTGTATATGAGAGTCGCCTCCATTTGTGTGCAGGCAGCTGCAGTTGACCTTCTTGTGCCAGGAGTTGGAGAGCTTTGTGGGGGCTCACTGAGAGAGGAGAGGCTGGATCTGCTCAGAGCACGTCTGGAAGAGTAAGGCCATGTGTCACAAAAGTATATTTTGGTGATGTCTTCATATCTATATGCATTTCTTTTTTCCCCTGTGCTATCACCACCTCATAGTGGAACAGTCGTCACACTGTTGTTGTTAAAACAGTCTCATAAATCAAAACTCACAATTAGTGCTAGTACATTATCAATCTATATTATATATAAATTGTTTAAAATACAATAAAACAAATAAAGTATGATATAATATGGAGAGATTAGAGACAGTTTGGATCGTAGCCATAGACAGAGGAAGATAATAGCCTGACACTGCTGATGAATTTGTTCATACATTTCAAGACAAATTAAGACTAATACATTCTGAAAAATAGATTTCCTTTTTCCTCAGGAATTTATTGTGTTTTTGTTATCTATTCAGACTAAACTCTGTCATAATTTTTCAGGGCTGGATTAGAAGATACCTACAGTTGGTAAATAAAGCTAATTTGTAACTTGCACAACAATATGCAACAAAAAGTGTTCAACCTTCCCGGGACAGAGTTGTAATGACAGTTTGTATTGGCAGGTATTTGGACTTGAGACGTTTTGGCTCCGTCCCTCATGGTGGCTTTGGATTGGGATTCGAGCGATATCTGCAATGCATTCTTGGAGTTGATAACATCAAAGATGTAATTCCTTTTCCTAGATTTCCCCACTCTTGTCTTCTTTAGAACTAGTTGCTGTTTTTCCAAAATCTTCTCATGCTTCCCAGGACCATCAAATAAAATATTTATAACATCAACAGTGTTTTGATTTTTACTGGTGATTTATTTCAATTATTTTGTCTTCATCTTTTTACGGTAAGGTATCAAATGTCAAGTATTTTAACCTTCCACAAGGTGGCGGTGTCTTCAACCAATTGAGAAAAGAAATCATATTTAACTCAGTCTAGCTTGTAAAAAAACCAAAAAAAAACAGTTTATGTATTTAAAATTACTAAATATTACTTGCAGACAAATTATACTCAATAAGCCACTCAACTCTAAATGCAATCATGTAAAACAAAAATTGAGTTTCTTAGAAATAACACCATCTACGTCCTCTACAATTAGCCGAGCGTCACAGCACATAAATACAAACACATTGTTTCAAATTTGCCCATAATCCAGCTCGTTTTAAAACCTTGGAACAATGCAAGCGGTTCTCTCATCCGGTTCATCCCAGAGCTGCCCATCCCTCTCTTTGCTCGGTGGGCGTGGTATGAGTTGGAAAACAAACTGCAGACACCCTACGGTACTTCCTCGCCCCACATCAGCTGAGTTTTTTTCCGCGGTTGCTCCTTATCTCACCGTGCGCTCCACAATTGGCTCGCTTTTTTTCCGCGTTTCTTTTTCTTTTTTTTTTTCATTTCCTCTTCCAAGTTGGGTATTTTTTTTTTATTTTATTTTATTATTTTTTTTTGCGATGATTAGTGCGCACAGAAGTATCAGGAGTGTCCGCCAACATCAGCAGTCTGCGCTACTTTGGTTTTGATCCAATGGAGGCAGCAGACTGCGGCAGTGCGGCCCGAACGCTGACAGGTCTTTGAACGCACCAGCCTCCAGGAGCCGTCATGTCCCAGTGACGGACGAGCGGGTCCGAGCGCAACACACAGCAGACACACCGACAACCATGAGCGGCGGAGAGATCCTCTTCCAGGGCTGGCTCAGAAAGTCACCCCCGGAGAAGAAACTTAGGAGATATGTAAGTAATTGAGACCTTTGTTGAGGTTTTTTTTTTTTTTTTGGATTTCCATTTGTTGCACTAGTGTAAAAGTAACTGGATTTACAGATTCTCCTTGTCATCTTGGACACGTGCGTCTGTAGGCCTTTACCTGTATTTACAATCAAAACACAATTTATTCGTCTTGATACAGAAATACTATCTCAGTCCGTTGAATAGAAGACTTGTTTTATGTTGAGGATTTGCAATAGGTTTTTCCATGGAAAATACATTTTGAGCTCACGTGACAAAATAAGCCGTTCTAGTAGCAAATTGTTTGTATGATTTAAAATGAGTAGCTTTCGGATGCATTACTGCCATTGGTTCATTGGCCTGATCAACATGAGATAATGTGTATTCGAGCATTAATGTACCCTGTTTTCATATTGGCCAAGCTGACTAATGTCACAACAATAGTGATAACTGCAGCATTAAAGTACCTTGAGAAAGCTTTGTAAACCAAAGCTGCTAGACTCTGCAAATGGCTGCAAATCAGATAATGGGATTTATGGAGGCAGATAGAAGCATGAGCCAACCTCCTATAAATACAGCTGTCCACTGTTTATGTATGGTGTTGCATTACGTGGCCTTACTGTGTTCTGACTAGCTGACTTTGCCATGATGTCATCTCTCTGTTTCATCTGAAAATCCATCCTTCACTATCTTAAACTGCAACCCTTTGTCTTTTCCTCATTGTCTTCCACTTGAAGTTGGCTAATGTTTACACAGAGACCACCGTAGTCAGTATGGAACAGCAGCTGCGGTTGTGCAGAGACATAAAAAAAAAGAAGAGAGGGAAAAAGAAAAAAAAAACTTGGTTTGTTCAGCACGGTATTGTTTAAAAACAAGAGGAAACTTTCTCACATGTGTATGGAACCAACACAGAGAGTTTCCCCAGGCAGATGAGCGGGGGGACTTCTCACTAAGAGCCAAAACCTATAAACAACCGCACACAGAGTTAAGCCCCAAAACAGTGTCATGAGATGGAGTATCCTGAACAGGCAGACTTGTGAATGCGATAATCTACCCATCTGAAATTCCTTCCACTTAAAGTCAGGCTATAGACAATTGTGGCCATTTATTCAACAGGATTGCTGTTATCTGCCACATTTTGCTGAGAAATCTTTTAAATACCATTTGCAAGTAGTATCAGACATTTAAGACTGGCTGTGCTATTTCTCTGGGAACATTGTTACATTTTGAACTTTTGAACTTTTTTTTTTTTTTTCCTACGTTTCGGAACTGTAACCATCAGGAAATGCTCCGTGCTGCTTTGCAACAGTCTAAAATTCCATTTCTTAACAGCTCTTTTTCTGTCAATATTCCACCTGTTTCTGCCACAGAGTCCTCTTTCCACCAGACGAGACCTGTCTTTCTGTTAATCAGTAGTTACTTGTTGAAATGATTGGTCCTGGTATCCAAAAGGTGTCCTGTGACCTTCTGTAAACAGTTCCGGAGAACTGTGAGAATGTGGTAGCAATCTATGCCTGTGCATGTTAAATATTTTGGAAAGGATCTTATTTTGAGGTTTGAGAGAGAGTAAAAAAACTGGTATTACCACTGCAGGTCTGATATGTAAATGATATGCAAAACCATGGCGCCAAACACTTGACAGTTGAAGCCTGAGTTTAACCAGTGGTTCAAGCAAGTGGTGACACATTTCCTCAGTAATATTCATGACTAAATGTTTTCTAATTGTTCTTCAATGCATGTAACTTTGCAATGACTCATTTTGTCTACAGCACCTCTTTGCTGGAAATGATAATCAACTTCCAGAGTATTTCATATTCACTTTCACACACTGTGTCCCAGCAGGAGAAACAGGTGGTCAATATCTCTCTATCTCTATAACTAATAACTCAGATCTGTCAAGTGACTCATTTATTTCAGTTAGAGCGCCTCTCGTCCACTGTCCTGGGCAGTCTTTTAAGGGTAGGTGGGAGTGGCCTCGTTGCTTTTCTTGAACGATATCCAGAGTAAGCAGACAGAACATGAAAACAACTGACTAATCCAACAGTCATCTCTCCTGCACATATAGTCATTTGTCAGATACATTTCTTTGTTAAGGCTGCTACACAAACCCTTATTTAGTCCTTCTTTGTATGATAATGTGCTGACAGGGTGGTATACTGGTAAATGGATCTCCTTGGTTCGTTCAGTAACCTTCCTCAGATGCGTACTGTTCTTTGTGGCTTCAAGTGTTTACATAATCAAATGTCATTATTCTGAATCACCCATGTATGAAATTTACCCATGTATGAACCTTGCATGTGACATGTCATAGTGTAAACAGATGAATTCCTGTTCTTCGGTTGTCATGGGGCTATTATTGGCAAAAACCTTACTGTCTGCCCACTGGCCTATCTGACATCACAAACGTGTCTGTTCACATGCACTTCAGCTTTGCCACATTCCAGAATGATCATATCAGTAAAGTTATATCTGATGCGTGTGCCTTCTCCCACTGCCAATGGTTTTCGGATGGTGTTGTGGATGCAATGTCTCCATAGGAGGAGAGGTGGGTGGGACTCAGTAGAGGTTTCAAGGCAGTCCTCGCAGAGCAGCAGCCGCCTGTGTCCCGCTGTCAGCTGCTGGGTCTGCTGTTGTTTTGCAGAGGGACTTTGGGAAGTCCTTGCCCTCTGAGGTCAACTGAGAACGCCTCCCAGTTCCTGCTCTGACAGACACCAAGCACTCACACAGACATTTTCCTTGTTCCATTTTATCTCTGGGTCCTCAAATGGGCCTCTACCCAGAAGCCACAAAACCGGTGTGGCTTGATTGTTGTTTCATTGTTATTTTCATTTGACTGATTAATCCTTAGATTGTTTGATTAATTGTATTCATTTCAAAGGTTTCTTGTTATCTTCTGTAGATACATTGATGATGGCATTGTCCACTACAGTTATCCATGACATTAACATGAATGCAACAAAAGTGAGAGTACAGTATAAGCACAAATCATACCTTTAGTTATCACAATATGCAACAACAAATACAGCCCCGTTTGTTCCATCTTGGTGCCTGTACTTGTGTCACAGGAGGGTAAGAACTTGAATTAAGCTGATAACGTACACGTGGTTCAGGCCTTCAGCTGGAAATAAAATGTTGGGTCAGCAGTGCTGTTTTACCATGTGACCAGTTGAAGAGATGGCCAATAATACATAGGCTATGAAGTTCTATAATGTCCATGTTTACTCTTTTTGAGTTGTTTCTAAGTTCTGGGTAAAAAATGAGTTGGACTGCAAGTGGAATTCAGTCATGTGATTTGGTTCTGGTATGGACTGGATGGAATGACTCGACCGTGTGAAAATGCCATAAATAGTACATTACACAAGACTCAGACTTGTCATGCATGTTCCAAGTAACTAAGTTGTTGCAAGGAAGTATTTTCAGGTATTTTTTTTTTCTTCTTCCTCTTCAAGAAAAATGTGTGCCTTCTGATCTGAACAACATGCAGGTTACAGTACAGTACTACAACTGCATTTAAATGCTTTGAAAACAACATTATAGAATTGCATTTAAGTCAGTAATGCGAAGCGTTTCGGATTAATGACCGATACAAATATAACATGTACTGTTTGTTCCAAAGACACGGTGCAATTTTGAAGTTAATGCTGATGTCATGCTGTGTTCCAGTGTATCATCATCAATGGTGGGCTGTAATGATGCACACTTTTGTAAGAGAGGGGCTTCGTCAGCATTGCGACATTTTAGCGTGCGCAGTAGTGTGACATGTCAGCGTGCTGAGGCCAGACTCTCTCGATGCAGCAAAATGTTAAAGAAATTATTCACGGGAAGTCACACAAAGGGTTCTGATTCCAGAGAATGCTCTCCACCAGTCGAGCCATCAGTGCTGGATGATTCCAAAGAAGCCCAGGCATGTGAGGACATGGAGACATGGGGAGTGATTATTCATCGCTTAATGATGGAACTGTTCAGAAGAAATTGAGGCTTATTATGTTTACTTTTAAGATGACGTGCTACTGCAACTCATCAATTTCTTAAAGTGACTGAATGAGGACTATGGCTTCCAAATCAAGCATCCCTCTTCAGTTGCACCTGTCAGCTAACACATTTTCATTGCTGCCACAGGGTGATGCATACATGATGTCATTTCCTTAATAATACCATTAAAGCATCAGCCTCTATTCTACAAATGATAAATTATTTCCAAATCTGTCTAATTAGAGGCCTGAATGTGCCAGTTCCATACATAAGGATAGAAACATTAAAATCCTTTTATCCTATCTGTTTAATCTATCTGTTTTGGTGCTCCATACTGTAGCTTACCTCCTGTCTTCTGTATTAACACATAAGTATGGGACTGTTTCTGTATGTGTTATAGTTTATAGCCTTCTAAGATGAGTGTTTGACTGTTTCCAAACCAGCTGCTTACAATTGGTGTAGTGTTGTTATTCAGCCATCAGAAATCCACACTTAATATTCTTAAAACAAACTTCTCTGGGCCACATGAGCGAATTTTGATACCTTCACCACTGAGACAGAACATGCTCTAATACTAATGCAGTCTGTTGAAGTCTCTTTTCTGACTTAGAGTATTGTAATTGCTCCAGGTTTTACTATAAACTGTGACAGGGAACAGCTAATGTGTGGATCTCAATGTAAGGTCAGATTTTCAAGGACCTAGTGTTCATGTTTGATTTATAATCGGTGCTCTGTAAAATATGGTCTTCAGGTAGATATACAAAAGCATAAAATATACAAAGTATGATATTCTGTATCTATTTTATTTTTAAAAACAAATAAAACATTCCATCACTCGTTGATTTGTCTGCTCGTTTCTGGAATGTGGGCTGGCTTACTATTGATTAGAACCAGATAATCAGGGCTCTGTTGTCATGGCTGCAGCCTATCCAGTTTTGTCTCTCAAATTATTCAGAACCTCACAGAACACGATCATGACTATATAAGAGAGGGGCTTCGTCATCATCTTCGTAATCATCACTATATAGTAGCTACTTTTATAATTCATGGAATCAAGATATTTTTTCCTCTCTATAAAATGTCCTCATCATTTCAATACAATATGCGTAACGGGAAATTAGGTCACTATTTCTATCTATTCTATTCCGTCTTATACAATAATATTCAGATGTTAAAATATGTAATTCTGTAATGTTGGTTGTTGTAGAGTTTTAACTCTAACACACATTGTCAAAGGACAACTAACTACCAAACACATCCATCTAAAATCATGACCAAATGAAATCCGAGTACAATAGTGTTGTAATTCCCAGCATGAGTGCTTGCTTGTATTATTTATCTGCTAGTATGTAACTGGTATTAAGAAGTCAAATCTGCTTGTAACAAGGACCCAGATGTACATGAGCCGAATATGGAAGCCGTGCTGCTGCTCCATGCTGTGTTTGTGCAGCTGTGCAGCAGCAGGTATGACAGAGCTAGGTCAAAGACAATTAGCCTCATCCTCTTTCGTAGAGGGAGAAGTAAACAAGTCTTTTCTAATATTGATCACGCATGTACAGTATTTACTTTGGATGTTTGTTCATGTGCACTTAAAAGCACAAGGTCTGATGCTTATCAGGCAGGCGTGTTGACACAGCCTACTACTACACACGTTCTCTCTGTATTGCCGTGTTGTTGTAAAACGCACACCTTGAGTAATTGTTTAGGCCACAACCTTCTCAAGTTTATTTGTATGTGTTACCAGGACAGCCTCTTGGGTTCTGTTCAAAGACATGAGACATGAGTATAATTGCTGTTGCTAACCATCTGTTGCTGTTTACGATCTCCTAAAATGATATAATGGACAAATGAAGAATGGAAATCTTTTTTGCACATTAAAACACTCCAAGGATTTCTTTGTTGTTTTTTTTTTTTTTTTTTTTTTCTTCATTTTCAAATCTGTCAAAAATAGCAGATTGTAATGTGTCTGCTTGTAATGGTGAGACAAACCAGTCCTTTCTGTTTTTAGATGTGGCCATTCCAAAGATTGTTTTGAGTTGTTTTGTTATAAGATGTTTTCCTGTGAACTAATGTACTATCCTTTATACTTGCCTGTCTCATTATATCTGTGCCTGGCTGCTGTGAGTCCAGGACACATTAACCTCTATTGGAACAAACTTTAATGGAATCACTAAGTATGAATAAATAAATACCACTTGTGTGAGGTGGATGGATGCCTTTCGTCCTCTCCTCTTTCTCTGTGTTTATAAAATCAACTCTTTTTCTTAAGGGAAGAGTGTCATTTTTACATTTTTACCACCTGGTTATTGGTTCTGCTCTATGTTCCAACCGGCTCCAACACAGTTGTTAACAAGGGAAGCATGTTTAAGGACAGTTTTTTTTTCTTGTTGTTGTTTTCTTAACAGTTACTGTAGCTGTTTAAATCAAAGACACGATGGGGGAGGGGGAGGTAGTGGAGACTGGAGAGTTTGGCCCAGTTCTACAGCTTCAGCTCTCACTCCCCTGTGCTTCAGCATTGATCGATGGGCTTAGACATGCTCTGTAGGACAGACGCTGGGCAGGTCACCTCATTTTGTTGTGTACTCACCCACCATGATTTGCTTTAGTAGAAATCCTTGCTCAAATTAAACAGAGAATTAAACAGAACATTGAAATCTATAGATGCCTATCAGGTAGATATAATAGTACAAGGCCTCTGACATGTGTTTTATTTCATGAGATATATTGCCGCCCTTTTTTTAATATGCTCCCCACAACTGATGGATGACAGGAATAACCCAGTTTGGTTGCATTGACCTCTTCAAACTGGGCATTGCTCCAAATCTCAATTCAGTGACATTCTGTCTTACAGAAAAGGCAATAATATTTAAAGTGTTAAAGCAGTTTCTCTCTACATGGCATGGCAATGAGGGGTTTATAGACCATGTAGAGCTCTGTCTTTGTGTGCATGAGGAGTGTGATGTCCCTACTGTGTTTTTAGTGACTGAACAAATTCTGGGAGCAATAATTTTAGCTTATTTAAAATCTGATTTCACAAAACACTACCAGTTGAGTCTCTGTTTGGTGATCAAAATAACATCCTGATATAGCTGTGTGACCAATCAGATAACACTGATTAGATCTATTAACATTTCACACATTTTTCTGCTTCCAAAATTTGGGGCTACTTGTGAGATAGATGTTGCCTGCAGCTCTGCTGTTAAAGCCAATTATTTAACTCCAGGCATTTTATGAGTTCATCAACACAAGAAGATATAATAAAATTAAAAGTCCTGTACTCAAAGATAGACACTAAAAGATCATATCACATTGTACACTTCCTGAACAGAATAGTGTGTTGAGGAAACCACAACTGACATTTCTTGTAAGTAGTACTTTACAGGCTCCAGGAATGATGAATATCAATTCAAAATATAGCATTCTACTTATTATGTTGGGGCAATTCCAGAACACATGCTCTCATTTTCATTTGAAGTATCCATAAACATCTGAAAAGAGTTTTATCTGTTATGTACAAGTCAAAGTTTGCACATTTATAATATCTCTGCAAGGCTAGCTTTGGCCATGGCATGTTCACCCTCAGTAATTTATAATTAAGGATGCAGGCCAAAGTAATAGTGTTCAAAAATAAACCACACCTTTTGTTTGGGATCGATAACTATTTTATTACACAGTGCAGTTTATTTATGCCTCTGTGTCCATGCATGTATGTTATGGTGAGTGTGGCTCTTTGAAGGGGTTGCATTGGGGCAGTAAGACTTTCAGCAGTGTCTGTACTGAGGACGAGAGAGGAACCTGCAGTATCCTGTGTGTCAGCAGCCTGCTTTGCCTGGCGGAAGTGCATCTCTGGCAGATGTCCAAAAGCCAAACCCCCTCCCCCTTAACTCCCTATATCCCTTCCTGTCTATCTTCCTCTTTTGTGTCTGTGCACAGAAAACAGGGGGGCCTCTAAGGTAGATATTGACATGTGGAGCTGTTGTAATCAAAAGCAATATTGTTGTTTTCCTACTGTAAAAGCTGCAAGTTGGATTGGTTTCGCTGGTTTATACTTACTTTACAGTAATGACATTAAATTTTAACAAATTATTTCTCAAGTAATGTTCAGGGATGAGGATGACAATTTGGTGTAGCTTGAATTAATTTGTCTTGACTGTGAAAATGAATTCTTTGATTGGGAAAAATCTGGGGACCTGATATTTAACAGTAGACAGTTATAGTCCTGCTTGAGTGAACCCTGTGCTCTCTGCCTACTTGTCCTTCAAGCAAAATGCTTCAAACAGCATTATATATGAAAACCAGGCACATAATTTACTGCTGCCTGTCACTAACTGTGCTTATCTACATAAGACTATAGTCAGTCCCACTTGGGTTCAGGAAATACAGTACGTTGGGAGGGAGTAAACACCTGCTGCCTCCATCTTCCATCCTCCAGCATATGCAAACCACACATAACCACAGTGCTGCGGCACACACTAACCTATTTAACTACACATCCACTTCTCTTTCTCAAAACTGTGTTGGATTGTTTACATCAGGAACTTCTGATATTGTTGCACAAAATTAGAATTTCAATGCTTTATTATTCTAATGGAGTTGCATTGTTTTTGTGTCCAAAGAGCTTTTATATTTATCTTTTAATTTCCTTTCCCAGGCATGGAAGAAACGATGGTTCATACTTCGCAGTGGACGCATGAGTGGTGACCCTGATGTTCTGGAGTATTACAAGAACGATCACTCCAAGAAACCCATTCGGGTTATTGACCTCCACTGCTGTGAGCAGGTGGATGCTGGCTTGACCTTCAAGAGGAAGGAATTCCAGGAAAGCTTTGTCTTTGATATCAAGACGTCAGATCGCACTTTTTATCTTGTAGCTGAGACTGAGGAGGAAATGAACAAGTGGGTTCGCTCCATCTGCCAGCTGTGTGGGTTCAACCAGTCAGATGACACTCAAGGTAGGTGCCTTTAACTCTTCCCTCAGTGTGCTGTTATTTTTGACAAAGGTTCACATAAATTTGCTTTAAGGACCCACAAAAAGTACTCCATCAATAAAATAACTGTGTTGTAATGAATGCAGGCCATGTGAAAATGATTTTATCCAATAAGGGAGGGTCACCTTCCTATGACCCAAATATTTGTCTTAACTTTATAATTAATTTAGTTTACAAAGTACTTAATTGATAACTCAAAGGGTGTTAGCAATCTTTATTACAAGCCAATTTTTACCTGTAGTTTACATTAATTAGTTTTAAAGCAGCCTTTATAATCAGGTGGGTGTATTGTAGCTTTCAAACATGACACAGTATACGGTGTGATGTGTGTGTGTGTGGTGCCCTAAGAGTGATTTCCCTTGTTTGCACTGCTGTTGTTCTTCCACCATCTGGCAGCTGCTGGACGTTACTTGTTTGTGCACATGGTTGATCATCCTTAACCCTAACACATAACAGGTCCATGTATGAAATAGCAGCTGTAGAGAATGCAGCAGTGCACATTGTCTAGGGGGGGGGGGGTTCCTTGTATACTAGTAATTAGTATAGATTCTGCATCTGCATATGCAGCTCCGCATAGCCTATATGGGTAAATGGGTTACTGAGGTAGAGATCACAAGCCCTTTATTACACATATACGTCTTTATATACCTGTAGAAACACACACATAAACACACACACTATAAATGTGCAAAATATATAGAAGTCTTATTAATATAACATGTTCATTTCAGATCTGCATAGTCAGAATACATTCAGAATTACATTTGTCCTCATATCCTGGAAGCAGTTGAATTGATGTCATTATTTCAATGTCTGTTCTTGAAAGATGTAATTGATTGTTCTGCTACTGGATCCCTCTTATGTCATCGGAGGTATCTTACGTATGTTGGAAATTGACATGCGTATGAGTAACCATTGTGACCATTCAGACTTCATTCGATGACGCATTCATCCAAACATTTACCTTGGTTTTCCAAGGGATCATTTGTTGACTTTGTTCCAGTGTATAATCCTTGTCTCCTCCCCTGTTGAAACGTCAGGTTTTTTTGACGTAACTATCATTTTAAATGTTCCTTTCCTTGGTGGAAAAATTAATGAAGATATCTTCATCATTTGATATTTTTGACAACATTTTTAAATACTTTTTTTATTTTGATGCAGGGATGCCAGTGACCACGTGCAAATGCTAAAGAAATATCTTTGATTGGACTGATTCAGTTTTCTATAAGCAACTGTTTTTTCTCTCTTTTATGAGATGTTCTCTGGTCACAGTTTTCATCAGTTTTCATGGTGAAAGACTGCTGCAAGTCTGTGCCAGTGCTTCACCAACAACAGGGAATTCCCTGTGTTAAGCAAAACAAACTCGGTTGGGAAAACACACATCCATTCTCCTTATGCAAATTAGACAGGTCTACACAGACAAAAAAACAAAACAAACATCAGGTTATCTAAATAGCAAAACTGTTTTCATTCTGAGCCAGACAGAAAGTGTTATCCACAGTTTTTATGTATAAGGCTTCGGCTTATATGAATTGTGAAAGGGAAATGTAATGAAGCATTTGACTTCAGGTTAGATCCTTGGTACCTAAATCATTCATATTTTTGATATATTTCCATTGTGTTGCCTCCACCAAAGAATGACTACACCAGCTGAAAATAAAATAGTCCTTTATTGTTTAAATAAAAACAAAAGTCTCACTTAAATGTCTCTTTTGAAATCTTACTGCTAACTGATGTAGCTGTTATACTTTATGTGGTTTGTTTTTTTTAACCAAATATTTTAAAAATAGATCCCAGAATAACCCACTATTGTGAGTGGGGACAGTTTTTATGTCTGTTAAATTCTGAAATTGTACCGGTAATGACATGGGCGAGATGGGAAGGCTGGCCAAGGATGGCACATGATAGCAGATTTCCATTTTCTAATAAAATGTTTTGTTTTGTTTTTTTTAATGGACCATTTGTTGTATACAATACTTTGTACAATTTAATATACATTTATACAACTATCCATAAATGTACACATTCTGTGAAATTGATCTTTGTCTTTCTTACACATGCATTTTTTCACAAGCACTCTTTTGCAGTAACATTTGTTGAAAGGACAATATGTTTACTACACACATGCTAGCCATCATCAAAAGGACTATTAATGGAATCTAACTGATGGGGTGTGTAGCTCCCATCCTCACCCACGGAGACCCAGCCCCAAGTACTAATGGAACTTCATCTCATCAATCATGGGCTTTGTTTTGCTCTCCCCCTGCTTTCTAACCTCTGAAGGAGACAAAGATAAGCTGTACCTAGGGATGGGGTTATATTTGTCAGCAGTTCTCATTTTTGTTTTTGCTTTTGATCCCTTTTGGCAGTTTATTTTCTACATGTATACAGAGAAATTGGTAAATACAGTATTTTTTTTTTTAATGCAAATAGTTTTTTGTGCATAGACAGCTATTTCTTTTAGGAAGTGTTAGTGTGGAGTTGTCTTTTGTACAGAACAGCAAGAGCTTTTCTTTGGAAGTGTTATGATGTAGTTCACGGGGAGCTGTATCCAGATCTGTGTCAAGTTTGTTTTGGTTTAGTTGGCTGTATTTAGATGATGCAGCACAGGCCAGACTTCCCACACTTTTAACACTTTTAGAAACTAGAAACTGTTAAAAACCAAAAGAAATGAAAACAAATGCTGCTGTATTTATCTGCCTTCAGCCTTTGATTTAGACATAAGTCAAACACGCTTGGTCCAGTCAAGCTTGTTCCTTTTGTTCGATGAGTGGAGTGAAAGGGCAGTGTTGTGTTGTCGTGAGCAGGCAGGCACTTGGGCGTAATGTGATCAGGGATATTCGTCTGTGCTATTTTCAGAGAAGAATAAAACAGATATCCTAGTTTTATCCTAAACACCCATGTTATTTCATTCACTTCTGTTTGACTTGTAGAGAAAGGATGCTATTTGGTCTCCACTGTTAGTTGTCAGAGTCTGTCAGTGTTCATCTCCCTTACAGTTCTGCAGCAAGCATCTTCTTCTCAGTTGCTCTTGTAAGAAGCTTCCATCCCCCCACTTACCACATGCAAATGGATCCAACTGTTTATCCTCCTGGGACCCAGTCTTATTTTAAATAGGTCTGAATGTTCCACACCAGACAAGTAAGAATGCATGCAGCAGAGATCTGGATATTGAGAATCATCCCTGAAACGATCAGACAATGTACTGGAGTCATTTTGCTCTGCTGTTAATTTCAAGTTGACTTTTTGCAGGGACATTTTGGCAGGATGAGTGTGAGATTAGATTTATTGAATGACATTTGTGGCACAACGTAGCCATATCCAATAGACGGATGCAGGGTTTTTTTTTTGTTTGTTTGTTTTTTGGGATTAACTGAGGTTAATTTACAGTGCTCCTTCTCCCCTCCCTCAGGGTATATTTAGGACCAATCCCATATGAGACCATTACGGAAATTAGATTTTTCTTGTACTCAAATTGAAGGCAGGTGGACAGAGTAATTCTTTGATGAATGTGTGTCGTTAAATATTTGAATGATGATAGTGATAGATGATGAAAAAAAAAAAGATCTTTAATATCAAAATTAAAACACATATTCCTCCATGTGTCTGTCAAATGCCATTCAGTCCAATAGATCTGTTTTTGCAGCTCATTTTATATTAGATTATCAAATGCCCTTATCTAATTCTAGCTGGGCTGAGGAAAAAGCACCCTACAAAGACGCTCTTGTCCTTAGTGATTCAACAGGCTTCTAATTTTGGACTTCTGAGACCATCAGCCTGCTTCTATTAGATTATAGTCACAAAGCAGATGAGACAGTAGGTGATGTATGATAGAGCATAATTGGAAAATTGCACATGAACTTATGAGCTCTTTGACCCAGAATAGCCGTGTGTCATTCCCCAGCCACAAGGGTCTTTTAATGCATTAATGTTCATGTTCAGATGGTTGTTTTGAGCTGAGGAATGTCACAGTTAACCCATTTAAACTGTGCTATTCAACTTCTTTTGCGGGAAATAAGTTCTGGCAATCAAAAACATTATCTACTTAACCTTTATTATAATTTGCCGAGCCGTCACTTGCTTTTTTTGTCATTCTACCATATAAGAAGTGCAAAGTAGCCGAGCATTGCTAGGTCTAGGCAAGGCATAACTCAGGTGTCACGTCAGTGAAAGTGAGTTGTGGTTACTAAAAACACAAGACACCTCAGCAGTGCATGCACATTGCTGGCTAATCCATTTGCTTCTGGGTTTTAAGATGAATCTTCAGACGCAGTACCAGTTTCTAATTATTTTGACTAAGCCATCAGGACATGAGATCAACTTCCCTTTGTCATACAGTTCAGATCTTGTAAAAACACATAGGACACACTCTCTTCATGTCAGCATGGTCTGGCTATGCTTTTCTGTGCAGCTTGTGTCTCTTGTGTATGTGTGTATGTGTGTGTGTGTGTGTGGGGGGAGAAAATCAATATATCTATCAGTGTTATTTGGCCAGTACTACTCCCTGAACTGGATCAAAGCTTTTACAAAGCTTTTTGTGGAGAAAGGAGATGATGCATATTAGCCTGGGGAGAATGGAATGGCTCAGAACAATGGTGTAATTGAGGAACATTGGAATGGGGGGTGCTATGTGGCTGTTGACATGAGCAGCTCACTGATGTCTACTGGGCTGGAGACCTCACAGCACAGTCCTTTTTTCCCTTCAGGCCTGGATGCGACCTCATTCAACTTTAGAATATTACACAACCATCTTTCCAACCGTCACACATGTGCTAGATTACAAATGTTCACAAACCGCATTTTAATCTTTTGTCTTTTATAGTGGTTGAAGTCCCCTCGTGTGACCACAGCCTTCCATCATGACTCACTAGTTCCTGTCATCCTCTTTAAAGACAGCTCGGAATGAAGATGGCTTTGACATATTTCGGGGGTAGAATTCTTAGAAATTAATTTAAAGTGGAAACTTCTCAGACAGATTTCATGTATATCCAACTTTTAAGGAAAAGGTTATTGTAGAAGAAATATTTAAGATAATGACTAATTTTGAGGAACAAAAGAATTTTGCAAAACAGTTATGAACGTTAATGTTGCTTTTCCCACACTGAACATGTGATGTTCGGTAATACCAAAAACACATAACAGCAAAAGACGAATGGTTGTTTTTCTCTCCTTCCATCAGCTTGAGTTGCACACAGCACCATGGGTCGATGGATTACTGGGCCACCCACTCTCTTCTCCCACTGCTCGGTCTACATTTCCTCTTTCTGGTCTCATGCCTGGGTCTATTTGCAGCATACCACTGTCAGATTTGTCTCTTCTTTGTGGCCTTTTTAGTCAGTCATACAGAAACAACAGGAAAGTAAGACCATGTTATCCACACAAAACAGCGGCCAATGTTGTAAAGTACAAAACACAAACAAAACACATTGACCCTGGTTGAAAAGGAAAACTAAAACCATAATCTGCTGAACCACTGAAAGGCTGGAGCGCAAATAAATAAATGTGGGATACTCCTCCCATTAGATGGATAACTGTCCCCTATTGATTAGAGAGCAGAGTGAAAGAAAAAGTCAATGCAAAGCAAGGTCATTGAATTAAAAAGCTGAGAGGTGAGGTGTGTGTGTGTGTACTAAAGCCACCTTAAATTGAATGCATTTGAGAATATAAAATTTCTATGTCAAGTCAATAATTCTTTTCCCCCCAGCAGATGGCCGGTTGCCCCATATGCCCCGTTCTGTTGGAGCAGATGTCATCACCTCAATGGCTCCTCTGAGCAGGGAACGCAAGTCCTCTGCTCCTATACACTCCAGCCAGCCAGTCCTCTTCACCTTTGAGGAGCCTGTGCGCCACACGCACCATGGCTCCCTCTCCAACAGTGCACCCCAGGACTACCTCCTACTCCATCAGTGCATGAGCAGGAAGAGGGAGAGCACAAGGTAAAGGTCGCGATCAGTTCAGCATCCTGTTAGATTTTCCTGTTATCTGGTAATGCAGGTCAACATACAGATACGCAGCGTTTCCGCTGTTTAGAAGCTGTGCACAGCTATACACACGGACATTCTGTGAACGTGTAGGGGCAGAGTTGTACAGTTGTCTACCTTTTCATTTGCATGTTAATGTACAGTGCAATCCATTTCAACATTTATAAAAAATATATGAAGATATAAAACTGACCAATGTGAGTACATGAATTACGTCTAAACGTGCATATGTTGTGCAGGAAAGTCTAGGGGTGCAGTATAAGATTAGATGCATTGATCTTTTTGTGTATGTTAAGCCAGAGAACAAAAGGATCAAATGCTGACATGAAATGTCCTCCTGAGTCCTACATTAACATTCACCTCACCTATGGTTAGCCTCATGCCTGCCTCCAGGAATCAAAAGGCGGCTTTAATAACCAGGCCATTCAGCAAAGAGCCGACACTGTAGATGATCAATGAGATTGTGGCTGCAATTCATCACTCCTATAGGTTTAGACTAATACAGGCTGGTTTTACCCTCCCAGCCATGCCTTGGACATAAATGTGTTCTGTGAGGACCAGGAAATAAACCTCATAATTCATCTTATCAGGTTTACACTTTCTGTCACTCAGGTGTAAGCTTTGGTTCTCTTTTAATAAGTCATAGATTTGGTGGTGGGATATGAGTCATGCAAATCATTCTCCATTGTTCTGATGATGCAGTATTGATTATTTCAAATTCTATAAAAAATCTGCAACAATGATGGAAGGCAGATTACCGAACTTAAACTAATGACCAAATTAAATTACATTTCTATTAGACATTGGTAATCTGGAATGCACTATTAAACAAAATTGAAAATAATTATTGCAAACAACACCAAGTGCATCTTATTAGAAAATAATAGAAACGACTTTCAGGATCATTCCTTTGGCTGACCGTGTTGGATCACTGGTAACTAGTTACAAATGTCTGAAGAGTTGCTCCAGTTGGCACTCAAGGTCAAGCCCTACAAAAGAGGCAGAATAAATGGGGTAAGTTCCCCAGGGTGCGTATCCAAGGCTGAGAAACTGTGGGAAAGTCCTGGTATTCTCCTGTCAGCATGACAAAAACATTTCAGTGTATCAGCTTTTCAATTTTATGATAAAATGCCCGAGATAAATGTTCGTTATATGGCGGCAGTAAGACGATAAGATTTTTTTTTTTAAACTCAGAACTCTCTCTGAAGAGAAACAGCGCCATCTAGTGGGTACTATATATATGTTTAAAGTTACGATTCTATTTAAAAAAGAGAGTAATTTACCGTTAAATGGAGCATAAAGAAGTAGACAGAATGAAGAATTAATGTGTGTGTCTGTGTGGGTTTTTGCAGGAGTGCCAGTTTCTCCCAGGCTACAAGAAGTTGTGTGTTTGTAGGGAGTGACTCCACAGCGCAGAACCTTTCTCATGGCTTTTCCCACTGTCTGAATGGCATGGGTGCTCAGTTGCATGGCTTTTATAGCCTGCCTAAACCAGGCAAACACCACTCTCCACTGCATGACGGCTCCCCCCAGGAGGAGTCCTGCTACGTACTACCCCGTGGTTACAGCTCTGAGTCGGCATCTTTTAACGGCCAAGGTGAAGCCGATGTGGAGAATGAAGAAGTGTACTCCTTTAAAACGCCTTGCAACGCCCTTGCCACCACGCAGAGCACTGAACGCCCGCTTGACAACTACGACCTTCCTACGCCCCCTGGTTCCTTCTACCAGATTCCCCGGACATTTGATAAGAATCACAATGCCTTGACATTCTCCAACTCTGAGTCCTCCAGTGCTCCTCCTCCCAGGCCTCCAAAACCTAGCCAGGGGTCAGAGGGGCACTGGGGGAGTCCTCAGTCAGTGGATGGACATAATGGAGTTATGGCATCTGCAGTGTCATGTATCCCTCGTAGGAATACTCTCCCTGCTGTTGAGAACATCAGGCTTCATCGAGGTAAATTGAATGCTCTACTGGATTTGGTTTAAGAACTATCTCTCCTGAGCTCTGCTTCATTCTTTCTTACTTACTTTCTTCTTACTCGTGAAAATATTTAATTTATACACTACACACAAATGTAATGTTTTTAAATGTCACATCTAAACTGATCAGTTCACCAGCTTCTGGCGTTGCAAAGGCTTTGCGCTGCTCACACCGTGTTCTCACTTTTTCCTTCTTCCATCCTTCTTCCATTTTAATGTTAATCTCATCAGCTGAGTAATGAACTCAAGTTGAAATTCAATATTCATATCCCTATGGTATATCCATATAGTTCACTCTGCAATCTCTTAGTACACACAGATAAGCAATACAAATTTGGGAACATAAAGCCGTGGTCCTTATAATGTATGTTCTATCTTTTGCCAGTCCCGTGCTTAGATCACACACACACCCAGTTACAAGAACAAACCCATGACCATATTAAATACTAGAAATTAATTATAGTTTGATACAGCGTTTGATCATCTAGAGTTATGGTTGTTCTTTTTGCTCTCAGAAATAATGGCTTTAGTAAATATTAAGTTCTCTCCTGCTCTCTTCTCACAGGCTCATCCTTTGAAACCAATAGTCATCACCGTCCCATCCTTTCCAATAATTCAGGCCAGTCTGTGGAGTCAATTAATGATGGATTTAGCTCCTACCTGGTGAGTCATACACATGTAATGTTGAACATTATTTTCTAATCACCCTGAACCTATGAATTCAAATCAGTCAAAAGCAATAAAGTTTTTTTAAAGGACTTGACACCTTGTTTACTTTTAACATTGCTTCCATACTGTTTCAGAAGGTGAGTTATGACTGCAAACCTATCGCTTCAAACTACTATGGCCTTTTTTAATCTTTTGTCACCAGAGAAGCAAAGCACCTCTGACTCGCTCAGACAGTGGAAACTCAGATGATAACTACGTGCCCATGAATCCTGGTTCCTCACCACTCAGTGCTGCCCAGGCTGACAGTCCTAAGAATATCTACATCCCTATGAGCCCTGGGCCCCATCACTTTGATTTCCCTGGATTCTCTGCAACATTACCTGCCCGTAAGGGAAGCTGTGCCTCCTTGTGTCACCGGCCGAGTCGTCTAAGTGATGTCACGCCACCACCCATCAACCGCAACCTGAAACCCAACAGGAAATGTAAGTTTCTGACAACAAAGTTGTCACTGATCTGCAGTAAAGGCATTTTATCTGACAATTATTTGACAAAATGTCTGCATCGTCGGGTTATGTGAAGATTTTTCTTCCTGTTTTCAACAGCAAAGCCAACACCTCTTGATTTGAAGAACAATGGGATCATTGATGAGCTGCCATTCAAGAGCCCAGTCACCATGTCCTGGACTCGGCCCATGTGAGTCTCATAAACCACTTTCACATATGTGAAATTAAATGTCCTTTAGAGAGCCCAAACTTGGGGTTATGTCAAAACTCTCTGTTCCTATATGCACGAATCTATTGGAAAGTCTGCAGTCCACAGATATGGTGTTAAAGTCTTGTGTAAAACAAAGCCAGCCTTCCCCTGGATCTGGGCTGATGGCGAAACAGCAGAACCTTTTGTTCGCATATACGTCCTCCGTAGAAAGAGCTCGAATAAACATGCGTTCAATTTCCGATCAAAAAGTATCCCAGCCTGGTTGGGTGACTTCCTGAAAACACAGCTGACACAGATAGTACATATTGGTCCTGCACTTTGTTTTTTCCCTCATGGTTGAGTGTGCTTTCTTCAGGGCTGCTATGAATTCCATGTCGTCCCAGCCTTGTCGGCCCATCTCTACACAGAGCATCACCAGCACTGACTCTGCAGACAGCGAAGAGAATTATGTGGCTATGGTGAGTCCTGGTAGCTGGAGGTGGATCTGCACATTGCATTCTTTGTTTTAATGATCTACACCATCTGAATACACCCTGTGTGAGTGAAACCACTCTGTCCTCATTAGCAGAACCCAGTGTCTACCTCCCCAGCTGTAAGTGGCACCAGCAGTCCAGCCCCCAGGAAATGTGGCAATGTGGACTATCTTGCACTGGACTTCCAGCCCGGATCACCCAGCCCACATAGAAAGGTATACTTGTTTAGACTAGAGCATTGTCTGAATTTTATCTTCGGAGCTCAGGGCGGCTGCTCAAATCTCACATCTGTCTTAACTGGTCGTTCCGACAGCCTTCCACGTCGTCGGTGACCTCCGACGAAAAAGTGGACTATGTGCAAGTTGACAAGGAAAAGACCCAGGCCCTGCAGAGCACCATGCAGGAGTGGACCGATGTGCGGCAGTCTACTGAACCCACTAAAGGGGTCAAATCCTGACACTGAAATGTAAAAAGAAACAACATACATATATAGTTGAGGTCAGAGTTTTACATACCTGTACAACTTAACACCAGATGCATATTGGAACTATTTTCTGGCTTTTATTTCTTTCACCTTTTTCCAGCAAGACACACATTTACACACACTTCTGTATCTAGGTGCATTGCCTTCAAATTGCAGGTAGGTTACGAGATCCTGTATTGTTTATACAGGAGAACACGGTACCGATAAGCCTTTATAACTGGCTCCCAAGGATGAATCATTCTTTTGGAGACATGCATCTAAAATTCTGAAGTTGTGCCTGTCTTTTTTATATTTCCTTAAGTACATTCACTGGGTTACCCACCCAGTAAATTCACAGTGATATCAACAACTTCTAAGGTCAAGACATTTTCTTAAATTTTGAAAGTTTATGAGGCAGAATGATGGAAGAAAAAAAAAATGACAAACTCTATCTCCAATAGTGAATATATTTGTCTTCTTCATGCAGTTCTTCATGCAGTTCTTCACGCGGATTTATTGTGCAGGCAGTTGATAACGAATATGAAAAATGATCATTCTTAAATGATCATTCATTGTCATAAATCACAGTTGATACATGGAGGCTTACGCTGTACCAAACTCTCCCTGCATCAGTCTCCTTCATGTTTAGCAATTTACTGAGTGCTGCCATCAGAACATTAGAAGAGCCTACTGGTCAATAAAAATCTTAATATACTATCATGCTTATTGATGTCTTGAATGCCAAGGTGCACTCTAGTTTTGGCATGCAGGCAGCCTCCTATTTTTACATCTATTTATCATTTGTGCTGAGTTGCATTAGGCGGTGAGGACTATTTTCACTGCGGGCAGCCATTTAGACTCAGCAGTCCATGTCTGCTAAGGCTTTTTTTTTTTTTTTTTTCCACAAAATGGATCTCGGTAAGCTTCCAAAACAAACCAGATAAGAAGAAGCATTTTGTCTTTGGTGTCGCTTCATTTGATATGAATTTTGAAAATGGCATTGGTGTCATTCGAACGTGTCCCTTTCAAGGCTGAAAGCGCGAGCCGGTCTGAAGGACTAGTCATTCGTGGTTTCTTGAAATTGTCCCGCCACTGGCACACCTTTGCTCACTGATATGCAACAGTAAAGTTTCAAAGCAGCTGAATGAAGACTACTGAGAGAATGACATGTTTGACTCTTTGTTGATGCACTTGACAAAACAGCATAGTAAAGTGTGGGAGATTTTTTTTTTTAATGAAGATTTGCCAGTGATCAATGTCACTTAGAATAGTTGAAAAAAAAAAAAGAAATGTTTTCTATTTCTTTAATATGCCTTGTGCTTTAATTTCAGTGTTGACTGTTAAATTTGCCTTAGATGATTTTTGACTTTCAAATTAATATTCAAGTAAGAGCCATGTTATAATTATCAGGGTGAGTGAAAAATCAGTTTATACTGCAACTTAGGTCCAGTATTTCATTGTGGGCTGGAACCACTGAAGGGTAGATCACCATTTGAATTTAATATGAATGGTGTGACCATGCAGTGCTGAGTGGTGTTATTATTTCAAGATTCACCACTTATTTTTTTCTATACTTTTTACTGCCTTTTATATTCTTTTTATCATTATTTTCTACTTAACATGTAAGTAAGTGATTTTTCAGAAGGATGGAGCCAGGCTAAATTAAGCTAGAAATGTTACACCTTGTTGAGTCCTTTTTTCAAAGTCTCAAGCATTAGTATCACCTGTGTAAATGAAATGGGAGTTTCAATGATTTGCACTGGCAGGGGAAAGAAAAGAGTGAAGAAAAGCCTGCCTCCCTGTCAGACTCAGAAGAGAAATTTATTGTGTATGTAATTTATTATCTCGAGACCCATTTCAACAGGAGCTGTGTATGTAGAGGTTAGGTAGTTAGTTATTGTATGTTAAATGACAACCTGTCTGGATATGATTGAAAACACTGCTCAGATCTAGTGTCAGACTGTCACTGGGTTGATGTACTGTAATAGTAGAGATCATTTTTAACCACTGTTATTCCTACTGCTGTAGAAGAGTGCTTGTGTGTTAATTTATTAATTTATTGTGTGTTTTGCAGTTGATAATTGTAAACATAAAAACAGACAAACAAAGAAACCTCTCTACTAACACTGATGTCTTAAAAAATGTCAAGATTTTTGCGAGGCAATATAACAAGAAAATGCCAGTGTGGTGGTAATTTGGTACCGTTCGTTTGGGATACACAAGATTGCAAGACTTTGTTATTCCTGTATTATGGTAGACATAAACTGTGGAATAAATCAAGAAATGAATCTCTGGTGGTCCCCTCTGTAAACCCAACATGCCGAACATTCTTTGTTGGTGGTGTAATAAGCACACACTGAGTCCTTGCTGAAAAAGGAAAAAAAAAAAAGACTATTTTAATACCGATGCATAAATCAGCAGTTTGGGTCTCTACTAATTAAAACCAAACGGAATTACTGCTGAAGATGTTGACAACATGGTACTTAACTAATGAATAAAGCCGTCAGAAATGTTAAATGTGAAATAAATGTCATATATAATCTTAATTTGAATTTCTTAATATTCCAGTACCTGAACATCTGAGAAAATGTCTTTACAATATGTTACCAATACTTTTTAGTTATTATTATTATTATTATTATTATTATTATTATTATTATTATTATTATTATTATTATATGTAGGCCAACACGTTTTTTTTTATTTTAGATCTACTTCTCTTGTTGACGTTCATGCAGAGCAGTTCGTCTTTCCTTCCACTAGAGTGCGCATTCGGACCCCGTTCCGTGTTCATGAATGCATAATGTCAAAAGAGGAATGTTCATACAATAAGGCTCTGTACTGTAGTTCCTCTTTTGCCTCGGTGCACCACACGGACGATTATGTGCGGACTATATCAGAAGAACCTCAATGGGTCCGTGCGTTGGCTCCGCGGTTATGGACTTTTAATGTGCCATAAGATTTGTCAAAGGCGGATGGGAAGAGAAAGGGCTGCTTTTCATACAAAAATGCAGTGAGTGCTCAAGTTTTTGGGTTTATTGCATCGAGATATATATATATATATATATATATATATATATATTTTTTTTTTTTTTTTTTTTTTTTACATTTTTGACCACGATCGCTCGCTTTCACTGTTAATTGGCAGCTCAGTGGCGCACAATTTATACAAACATAAACTGGATATTTGCAAGAAGCTGCCCATGGATGGACCCGAAGTTGTGCGTGCCGTGGATTTAAATTATTTCAATCCCCGCTGAATAACATTTACCTGCGAGCAGGGGTCTTAGAGATGTTTTAGGTGCTAATCGGTGCGTTGTTCGTCGTCTAATTGTGATGACTTTCTACATTTTGTAAATACCCTCGTGGAAGAGATCGCCGAGAGCTGGAAGACAGGCTGTTCAAATGTCTTTAAGTTACTGAATGTTCCGTAATCGCACTTGCGCGCATTTTGTCTTTTTTTTTTTCATTTGTCAGTCAATCGTATCATACTGAGCCCGTCGTCATACGTGCGCGCATCTTTCTTTCCACATTGGATCGTAGCCCACCCCGAACCTCTTGTTTATTTCCATGCATACGCTGTGGTCCATTATAAGCTCGGTGGACCTCAGTTTTAATAAACTTGTCGAAGACGCGCGGGTATGGGAGAAGCGACCCCTGCTCAGTCTGCAGCAGGGCCATTTGTACCCATGTTGGGTGTCGGTTTAGGAACTATGCCCGGTGGAGTCGGGAACGGACCGGTCGTGGCCAGTGCCAGAGGTTCGTCGGTACCACAGCTGCACAACGCGATAGTGGAACGTTTACGCGCCCGAATAGAGCTCTGCAGGAGGCACCATTCCACCTGCGAGAACCGCTACCAGAGGGGCCAAGCCGAGACTTCGGAACGAGAGCATGAAAACACACTTCATCTGCTCAACATAGTCCAGCAGGGCACCGGCAATCGAAAGGCAAAGGGAAGCCGGGGATCGAACCAGCAACCTCCCGAATACAGCAGGGCCAATGGGGAACGGAAGTGCACAGAGAGTGACCAGAAAATCTCTACGCGTACAGCGGTGAGTTGGATGATCTGTTAATGATGTTGGTTTGATTAACAAGGAAAGCTGAACACGTATATGATGGATAAAATGCCAATCTCTGTTATAAACGATCAGACCCCATTTCCCCCCCAAAAAATGACTGTAAAGCCTCATCCCTTGATAAATGAACAGCCCCTCAGAGGGGCGACCAAATTAAAAACAAATGCACAACAGCCTAGAGACTTGATATTTTGGGTTCCCAAATGGATTATTGAAGTTGGTGGAAAAATACAGACACAAAACTTGCCTGTAAAGCATTCTATCCAAAGGAAATGGTTTTAAGGTCACTGGGGCATGTGGGTTTTCCTTGCATTTACTCCAAACTAGGCCTTCATTTCTATTGTGCATCGGGTACGACTGACAATCAGTTGTATTCGATATTTTATTCAAAACCATGTGACTATGCTTTATTTTCTAGAGTAATTTTTTTTTTCCAGTAAAGCCATTAAACCTTAGTGGTGATTCGGGACAGACTGGCCTATATGTCATGCAATTAGCATGTACCTTCATGAAGGCCATCATGAATGAAAACTGAATATTATTCACGATTTACATGAACATCTGATGTGTGTCTAAGCTTTGAAATTGTGGTGAGACTGGTGAAACATGTTCTGCAAAAAAAATGATGACTGCAGCGAAATGGTGAGGAGGAAATGAAACACTTGTACAAATGTTTATATCATCCCTGAGGTTAAAAAGCTTTCCACAATTTGTGATGATTGGACCGGATGGAACAGAAATCCTGATGTATTTGCTGTATATTATTCTATATTTGTGCTGCAGAAACCTTAATGAGATACATTTTGGGATGGCTTCTGGTGACTGAGTGACAGTAACATAGTGTTTTAAATCGTTCTTAGGGTGAAATAAATCACCACATTTTTCATATTTTTAAAAAAGCAAAGTTTCTACAATGGCTTCCTCCATGCACATTATTGACTGTTCACACTGGAATTTGCAATCGAAATATACAGCAAGTTAGGGGCAAACCCACTGGATTATGAATAGATGGGAATGAAGACTGAGCATCCTGTAACATCAGAGCTTATTGAGACAGGATTAGCGGAGGATATTCGTCTGCAACTGCAGAAAATGGTTTGGACAAGATGAGAGCGTCGGTGCCCAAAGACTCTGAAAATGATTTTCCATAATTCTTACATGAGTTACCGATAGCTATTGAATCAAATTTTTAAATAATAATCGCTAAGCACCAATAAGTTCTCTAATTATAACTGTATACTGTTAAATCTACACCATCCCCATTTTACCATGTTCAAATAATCAGTTTCATCATTAAGATTCAGAACAATACAGCTAACAAAAACACCACCTACAAGCTTTATGGTCATACGTCCTCACTTGTTGCCCACCACGCAGTGTCATGCCCAGCTGTAAATTAATGGTTCACTAAGCATCTTCTTGAAAGACATATTGGCCACGTAACTGTTTGCACCAAATGCTCCCATATAAATGTTTAGAGCCACCGAGACATTTCCTGTACATGTTTAATTTAGGTCAAACGGTCCTTGGAAAAGCAGTAGGCAAGAGGTACCTGGTGATTAACAGTCCTTTGTGCAGGGAGGACTTTGTTATTTGCTCGTTTTTTTTTTTTTTTTTTCTTTGTCCTGCTGTAGTGACAGATGTGGGAACTTCAGACCTACGAGCACAACTCACAGAGTGATCTATATGCAGATGTATTTGTCTGTTGTGTTTGCGCTCTTGTTAATCCCGTGAATGTGGGAGTGAGCGGGAGTGTGAGGGGCTGGTGTCCAAAACAACACCAGTCAGACTCACACAAGCACGTTATTCCCAAACACAATACATCAAATTTAGTGGTAATTTAGCGAAGATAATGAAGATGTTGATTTTATCATACTGTTTTTGTTTGGCGCCTCTTGTGAGCAATCTAAGTGTTTCCTGGCAAAGCCTGTTTGACTTTTAAAATGCCTGAACTGGAGCTGCCTGTGGTCTTATCTGGCCTGGCTGTGAGGTGAAACAATTAGCCTGGGTCCACAGGGGCCACCCACAGAGAGGTCCACAGCTTCATGCAACACACGCAGCATCCATGTTCATCCCACAGATCAAGGCCATGTTTACTAGAGACTCACAATCAATCTAATTCTGTGGATTTTGAATTTATAATTAGGAGTTGATTGCAGTAATACAATATCTCACCGAACATTATTAGCAAATGAAATGTTTTATTATCTTTTCAGATATGCTTTAATTGGTATAAGAGGTTTTACTAGTTTAGACAAACATGTTGTCAGACATGCAGTTAATATAATACTGTAATCTCTGTAATCTTTTTGAAGATAATAATGCATTCGTGGCTTCTGATTAGCGCTTCATAAACCAAAAGATTCACCAATGCATTCATGTGTGAGAAGCAAAATAAATATACACATCTGCCACAATAGCCATCTTGTCTAATATAAATTGATGCCGTGTAATCTGATGCTCTGGATTTGTTTCCAGATTTATCTCTATAAACTTGTTTTTAAAGACAGGGAAGTGGTGAGTTAATATCGCACATAAACTAATGCTGAGGATTGTCACTTTCCTGGAAAATACTGAATCTGAGGAGATTTGTTTTGACAGAATGTTGATTCTGCCGTACTTAATTGCTACGATATCCGTTTTTGCCTAAATCGTGCATGAAATGAATGTCTCAATTCCCCAGTAAACAGAGTGTCATGATAGCATCAGCAAACATGTATTCTAAACAACTTTGCCATAGATTTTGTAATCATGATGAGTTTGCCCCCGAGGGAGAGTGGACTACAGGCTTCTGCACTGGCAGCCACCCCAGATACCAACAACACAAACCAAAGTTTGATGAGTGACATTTCTCAGAGGATCTTTGGTTTCCAATCCCTTTCAGTTATTGAATATTTTGAAACTATTAGAGATTATATTTTCAGGGTAGCTTTTACTATCGTTCAATTTCAGGGTGTCATAATGGTCACAAACTTCCGCAAATGATTTATTCTAACCCATTCTGACGATATATACTCCATCAAGAGATTCTGTATTTTGTTTTCACTTTAACTAATTATTTGCAGCACTTCCCATTTTTTTCATGTCTTGCTTTACTTTGTGTCCTACCATGGAAGTTGTAGTTGACTACCCACTTCAACAATGTTGTTGTTGGCGAAAACAAGCATCACTTCCTGTGCACCAGTGGAGTTTTCCCAGAGAAGTGTCCACAAACAGCAAAAACATTCACAAGCTGAGAGGTAGTTGTAGAATTAGTGATGTATAGAAATATGTAAAAATAATATATATGGAATATATGAAGATGTCAAGCTGAGGCAATGTTTATAGTATTTATAGTGAGATTAACCTGCATTTTAGGTATGTTCAATTTTGATCATGCAGAAAAAGCATGAAGGGAAATACCCTAAAACAACACAAGAACTCTGCTACTGCAGAGCAGTGTAGATGCATGTTAACTGAAAGGTATTTGTAGATCATACATTATAGAGCATTTCATCTCAGAATCTAAAAAATTCACCACTTGGCTATCTTTTCTCTTCCTGTTACCCTGTCTTACATATATTTTAGCACACTCATACAGTTGTATAGCCACACACACTTCATGTTTTATTCAGTAGTCAATGGGGATCATGTGAACATCTTTAAGTAGTGCAGCTTAAAATATAGAGAATAGCCACTGCTTTCTCAATCTTCAGTGGATGACACAATGAAGGATGAAAAAAGAAAAAGCTGCTCTGCTGGGCTTGTTTTGCAGCTTTACGTCTTTACTCTCTTCACGTAAATTTAATCTTTAGCTGAACAGAAACAGCTCTGCTTCCACATCAGGCATCTTCCCTTGTCTATGGCAAGACATCTTACTTTAAATATTATTTAACATCCCAGGACCTCAGAAGTATGTAAATGAAAAAAAAAAAAACAGTTATATGTGGAAAACTCTATCTTATTATTTCAAGAGGTCAAAAACGTTGGTTTTGGAAACCCTTTGAATACTTGTCATTGTGAGAATGAGACTATTGTTAGTTATGGCAAGTCTCACTGATGTTCTGTAAATGCAGTGCATAATATTTACTATTGATTTTGCACTGAATTTACAAGGTCATTAAATATGCACATGCATTTAAGATACAGACAGAGGAAACTGTTACATGACTTCAGTCTAGTGATTTTTTTTCCACTCTTTCCACATGAAAGCATCTTTTGTTGGAGCCCTTTGGTGTTTTTGCTTACATTCATTCTCAGTAATCCATTTATACCAGTCATCCAGCAATTACTTGAAATGTTATAAGGTTTTAATTTAGGTTAAAAAAAAAGGGCAACACAAAACCCCTGGCCCTGGATATTGATCCCCGTTCACACATGAACACCCATGTAAGAAAATAAAATTCTTAACATTCCAGGAAAAAAAGTTCAGCAATGAAAGGGGTTTAGTCTCTGCAGCAGACTCTTGTCTGTGTCTAGATACTTGTTTCATGTTTTGAATATAAATTACTCTACTATTCAGTACAAGTGAACATTTGCACAAGGTTGAAATACCCCCACACCCCTAGAGGTTTAGACTGGAGTCCCCAATGTATGTCTTATAGTTGATATGTATTTTCATCATGCTTGCTGCCTTTGCAAACACTTCATTTAAATTTGAGCATTATTTGGATGTTAATACACAAAAATATCTCATCTGCACCACAAAGCCAAGTAGATTTTGGATGGCCATGTTTGTGATAATGTAATGACAATGTTGATAACAATGTAATTTTTTGATGTTTATTATTTTAGCATTTTATCACCAATCTGATTGAGAAATAACACAAGATAAGACATGAAAACAAAGCTTTTAGAAAAACTCTAAAGGTGACATTTGTCATTTAAACATTCGGTTTATATAGCTTTCATCTACAGGAATCAGAGGTATGTTCATGCCCGATGTGATTTCCTTTCCTGAGAAAGTTCTTTGCAGTTTGTCTGGTTTTTCCTGCTTGCCTTAATTGAAGCGAGACCAGGATTGTGTAGGAAAGGTGGATGGGAAGGAGGTGGGGGGTGGGGGGGGGGCATGCAGACCTGTACCTTGGAGTGTCTTTCCACAAGTGCTTTGCTACCTTGTGCTGAAACTGGAACCCTGTGGGAACGAGCAGGTTCCGGTTCATTATATGTGCAGGGCACGGAAGGTGAATTGAGGAAACAAACTGCGAAAAGCACAAATAATGTGTTAAGTGAATGCAACATGCTACAATAAACAGACATTTACATTTATAGTAAGTACATTGTGTCTCGAGATTACCGTTTTGTTCAGCGGCTGACAGTTAATGTCATGTATTTAGATAAACACGAGGTCATCTATGACTGTTCACACAGTTATCTAACAATCAGCCACATGATCCGTCAGCATTACCCACTCTTGTAAACAATTCCAGCTACTGGAGAAAAGGGTATGGATATCAGATGGCTTACAATGACTGTTATCACCTTTCTGAAATTCTGGAAGCCTTACATAGTTAAAGAAATTAAAAGAAAATCAAAATGAACAATTCTATTAACCCTCTGAATCCCAAGTAGTGTCTAGTTGTTTTTGTCATATTTTGACTCACTGTGATCTATTTTTTCTCTGCAAAGTGAATTCCTGTACCTCCATAGATTCTCTACCGTTTATAGATTGGACAAATGTTTTTTTTTAAATGCCAGTCATTAAAAAAATATTGAGAGGGTTAAGAAAATAAGAGCTCAAACAGCCCATTTTACCTTGCTCAGGAAATGAGAGAGTGGGCTCCTCCTGATGTCACTGGCAAACCTTTGCACAGAATGCTGGGCTAAACTGGGAGGGGAGGCCCATGTTAGATCAGAGTTCAGACATGTTTACATTACAGCTCAGGATATTTCTCAGAGCCTGGCCAAGCTGCTGAAGTTCCCAGGCTCCAAAGATGTGGAGTGCTGAAAAGAGGCACAAGTGTTCACTTTTTCGACTCTCCCTCCCACTCTCGTGATCTGGGATCTCAGTCATAGTTCAACTCCATTTGCATTGTTATACTATTCTCTTCTTTGCAACAACTGGCTTGGGGGACTATTACATTTGAACTTTCCAAATTGTAGAGCCTTTCTCAAGTACTTCTGGTTTATATATTGTAATACCAGGTAAAGGTCATTTCATAAAAATGGTCTGTATTTAATTAAAGTAGTCACTTAATTTATGAATGGGTTTCTGCCTATAAACTATTTGACAATCCTTCAGTTGTTTCAGTCTGGTAAACCTCAGCGCACTATCAGGCATGTATAGAGGAGGAACAGTGCCCTGTTCTTTGCCTGAGTTTTACCAATAATACTAAGAAATGACAGCTGGAATATTTATGTTAAGTGTCCTGCTGTGCTGAGGCGTTGCAGTGTTCACGATGCTCTGGCGTCTGCTGTCTCTCTACCTTGCCTAAAGGCACACAGTCACTGGTGTTGCATCTACACCATGAAAGGTGAAACCAGGGCAAGCTATGTGTCCTTGAAAATCAAATGCAATTCGTTTTTAACAACGGCTGAAGTAAAGTGACAAAGGTTCTGTGGCTCTAAACACCTTTTAAGTTCCACCATACCATGCCAGCCAGCCAGCAACTGCCCCACTCCATATCAATATGGCTTCAACAGTACTAGTTAGCTCATCCAAAGTGCGTGCTAATTAAAATAAAACAAACTTGGATACATGTTAAGAAAGTAAATATTCAAACAAATATTTTTCAATTGAATATAGAAAAATGCAATTGTTTTGCTAACTCTTCATCAAACACACTTGGATACCATTTAACATAAACAGAACATTCTAAGTTATTGTGGTCAATCCTTTTAAAGTCTACCAAATTTACTCGCAATGCATCCTTACTCATGTGCCCTCTGTGGCATTTTTTTCTACGAGCCTTATAGTGACACATGGTTATACATAAAATGGGTTTACAGGTCGTCACTCTACATAACTAAATTGAATACAACCCAAACATTTTATAGAAAAACAAAATAGAGTACAGTTATTATTTGTTATATAATTCTTAAAAAAAGTGCCACTGCCTTACTATTGTTCTTCAAAATTTAAGGCAAATAATCGTTACAGAAAGGCCCGTTCTCCTTTCTGCTTTCAAACAAACTGTAATGCTGCATTCTTTTCTGTCAGAGAGAAAGTGGGGTTATTATGTGCAAATGCATGATAACAAGGAAAAAGAGTGAAGAGAACATTCCTTTCTCACTCCCACTCTCCTCCACCACACCCCCATCGCTACTCTCTGCCACCCCACCCCCAGTTTCCTTCCTGTGCTTTTTTTAGTCTATTGGCTTTTTCTTTTTTCCAAACCCGGAAACAAATGTAGCCGTTTCGTGCTATGAGCATTGTTTTTGATGATTCTGATACACATGGTGACATGCGAACCTTCCTATTTGCCTTCACTCCACGTGACAGAAAACATCGAGCGGCGTCTATTGTGTTTTTGCCATTCAGATGTTTCACTGTCCTGAACCTTGGTGAAATCTTTTGTTCTTTAATTTTACCCCGATGAGATTATTGATGAATGCATTGCTCAGCACTGTCCCTCTCAATGAAGTGATCCTCTTGGTAAGAGGAATCGTTTGCATCTGTTGTGCTGTCTCAGTTAGAGTGCTGCTCGCCAGGCTCCACTGAAAAAAATAAAAAACAGCTTTCCACTCACAAAACAGAGCAGACAACTAGTTAAGCTGTAAAACTAGCACAAGCAGGCATGATAATCACATAGTACTGCACAAAGGAGTATGGTTTATTGAAATCCAGAAAGTGTCTGGCTATTTAATCGTGGTATTAAAAACCTACTTTTAGAGAAGGAGAGATGTTTCAGTCTGTGAACAGACATCGCAACAAGTTGTTGCAAGTCTCTCATCTTAACTATTCGCCTGAGCTTTTTTCTTGAATTTTAAGGCTTGATTTTTATTTATATGAGCACACTTCATATAGACAATATTTGATTTTTGTTTTGGGGGGGGGTTTATAATGAGATTTTCATCAGAGAAGCAATCAACCAACATGTGACTATTGTTGAAACATCTTTTGTAAGAAATATTTGTATAGGAGACAGTAACTCCCACATCAAATCCTATCTGTGATCATATCATGGGAAAGTTTTCTTTAACTGGACAGATTACTTGAGAGCATACTGTGACTCCCTCACTTGCTGTGACATGTAAACCTGTTTATGGTTCACAAGGCCTTTAGAAAAAGGAAAAGTATCTTGCATGCAGAAACTTGCTCATGCAACAGGCTCTACTGCATCCTTGAACTCTTCCCCCAGCATTAAAAAAAGTAACACAACAAAAGTACACACAGTGAAGAATAATTGCTAGGATTTATTGAAGGGGAAATCATAATAAAATGTTTGCTCTCATATATACAGAAAATACCAGGCTACATTTTAAACTTTGGAGTGACCTTGCAAGAATACATTGTATATAAGAAGCTTTATTGAATTTGAAGGGTTTATGTTTATAGATCTTAATTCTAAAGAGTAAACAGCAATAAGTGGCTGACACAACAGTTGCCTGGTTAAGCAGTTATTGTTTTTGAAACAGTAAAGTGAACTTCATTGTATTCTATAATTTTTGGCCTGTAATTAATATCTAAAATGCATCAGCACCATGTGATGTTTTTTTTTTTTTTTGGTCTTCTGGGAAATGTCAAGCTGATGATAAATTTTAGAGGTCACATATTTTCTGCACAATGATCCCCCCAGTGGTCCCCCCACTGCAGACTTTTTCCTCAGAATCTGTGAGAGCTCTACAGTGTTTTCTGTGTGCATCTCTGCCAGCGCCCGGTCTACAAAGACCTTATTTGGAATGTCAGAACTGATAGGAGTAGGAGTCAAACAAAGCGTCCTACTCATTTTTTTCCCTCTTACTTTCTATCCATAGCAGCCCCCTTTTAAATACAACTCACAGAGGATAGTCAAGGAGCATGAGCAGATTAGTATGTCTGTTTGTCCTCCTACATGTGTGTGCATTTCAAATGAAAGTGAGAGAGAGATGACAAAAATCAACAAGTATACCATTTTCAACTGGTGGATTTTTCTCCACTCAAGAGCTTTAAAACACTAAATGTGTTCCCCTCTCTAAAAGCATGGGGCTTATCAAGACCTGGCTGAGTGAAGCAGCATTAACGTGGCATTAAGCACTCAATGCAGGTTTCTCATGGGGCATAAAATGGATCCTTGTTTCACTGGGAAAATGCCACAGCAATGTTGCTGAATCCCACTTTGGTGCAATCATATCACCAGTGTGTAAATATTGTTTTCACAGTTGGCATGTCAGTCATTGAGTTTTAGGATTTCACAATTCACACTGCTGTGTTGGATACACAGCTCAAAAGAATTAGTCTCCCATCAGCTATTGCAGCTAAATTTTAGTTTGCTTCTTAGTGGTCAGAGATGACTCAAGACTGTGTTTCCCAACTCAGTCATGGTACCAGTGACTCTTACCATGCTGCAGCTGCGTGCTGAAAAACAGCCAGATGTTAAAGATGGTCAAATGAGCCTTGTGAGCAGGAAACAGCCACGCATGCCATAGGAATTGCCTTTGAAAACAGGAAGGGAACTTGTTCCTTGCTTATGGATGTTTTCCTGTGGCATGACCGGAGGCAAGCTTTGTGTTTGGCAGTTATAGTGAGGAAAAGATACTAGTTTTGATATGGAAATCCAAAGAGAGCATTATGGTTTTAAGGGACCTTAAAATGATGTACTATTGTGTGTGTATACCTCTTAATTTATTTGATGTTTTGACATTTAAAATATGACAAAACAGCGTGTTAACAATAACAGGCTGTTCTTACGATTCAAATAAATGTTTGCACCTATGGGATCTTTCTTAAATTATTGGTTAAAGAGATTCCTTTTACAGTCACCTCATACTGCATGATGCAGCTCTGGCCATTGGTACTTCTCAGTAAATGTCTTTCTGGTTAGGAATGACATGTAGATTGAGATGACAGCAGTGTCAGGAGCTCGGTGAGGCACATGGCCATCGGTGATGAGATGTGACGGCTTGTCGCTGCAATGTTGGTGACCTATAGTATGTCGTCAGTGACATGACCTCGCTGGTGTTGTGTTGATGATTTGACAGGGTCTCCCTTTTTACCTCCCAAACAGGCATACTTGCACAATTGAAATCTGCTCTTGAGAATTCTGCAGTATAAACCTCTTATTAAAGATTATGGAATAGGTGAATATTGCCTACATCTCCACTGCAATATAAGCTATTCCCATAATTCTAATTGTTATAATATCAATATTTACTGTTGCTTTTAATTTGTGCCCTTAGATAATAGAGCAATGATATTTGAACAAGACATGTCTTTTATGTGCAAGCTGCCTTTTAATAGCATAGCATGCTTCTCCATGGAATGTTAGAGATGAGCTAACTGTTGGAAGAATCTGCCCTCAGTAAACATAATGGATGATTTCTCTTCAAAGAGCCTCTTATCGTCTCTCGCCATTTCCCAGAGGCTGCCACAAAGCTGTCTTCCTTTTTCATGCTGCTGTTGCTGCTGCTCATGCCTCTCTTCTGCTTGCTCTCTGGAGGACAGCCTCAGTCTAATACAACTGTGTCAGGAAGTGTGGGGATGTAAAGTGCTGATGTGCCAAAAGTAGCCCACCTCTGCAGTGTGCTGCTTTGTCCCAGCGCACTCCATTCTGATTAGGAAAGCTCACCATAAACCTATGCTCACATATCACTACAGTCTTATGACACATACCCTGCCTGGGCAGTCATTTTATGTATGAATGATACTTGATCAACAGCAGTACAAAAAAACAATGCTGTTATAATCATAACAATGCTGTTATAATTATTATAAAGTATATTTTTGAATGTGTAATAAAGTGTCAGTGTAGTTATCTTCTTATAATTACAATTTTTCAGGTTATCCAAGGTATTAGTCATACTGCTTTAAACAGAAATTATAGTAAAACCTATAATTAAACAGAGCCCTCTACATTTTAGTATTGTACAAGCTTTATTTTGCCTGGCAGCTGAATATTGGCACTGATCTTAGGGCTTTTGTTTCATATCTGGCAATAAATGAGCAAAAATCCTCTCTTAAAACAGTATGCGACCTGCAGAGCTGCATAAATATTATGTCTCCCTAGGAACACAACATTCATATTTGTTCCTGTTTTGGAAGTAGTTTTTCCATGTCAAATGCAGAAAGGAAGGTTTAATAAGTCTCACAGGAATTGATTGCAATATGTTCTTGAGCTTTAGTGAAAAGATTTAAAGCTGGTGAGTTTGATTTTATTATATATATGTACACACTTCAGCACTCCCTCAAAAGCTATATTTTTCAAGAATGGATATGCCACTGGACAGTAATTAACCAGTGTCCATTAGGAGGAAAATAAAGACTGGAGTAAATATTTTAGTGGTCTGGCTTTATAAGCTTTAAGTATATACATTTGAGACCTCAATAGTGGGTGAGTTATAGATATATCAAACAAAAGGACTTATGCTTTCATCTGTGATTTGTATAAAATGTACATGAGTCTTTTATGAGTCACTTTCGAAGACATTCTGAGCTTCAAAGCTCATTAAATGTTAATCAAAAAATCTATTTCCAGATCACTTGGAGATCTGTCATGAGATTTGAGACCTGCCCCTAAGAACCGAGTGAGAAGGGTGGTCCTGATTGTGTAAAATGTGTTTGCCATGATGTAGTTATATATTTATATTCATTGAACATTTTAGATTAGAGAAATTGCAGGCAGTATAACCAAATCGGGATTGCACAAAGAACAGATTCAGCTTTGACTCCAGTTCCTATTTACCATGTTATTGAATCAGTTGTCAGATGGCACATATACTGTATATCTGGGGTAGCCCTATCCTATAGCTTTTTGCAGCCCCATCAATTTTGGTTCCATTATTCATGGTATCTCTCAGACTGTTCGTTGATCTATGGGTCCCAGGGATTTTTCAAAAAGAGCCCTGTTAGAGTGTGCATGAAGTGCAAACACACTAGAAAGTTTTCATCTGCATTTGTTCGAAAAAAAATATTGTTTGGAGGGCAAAAGTTTAGCAAAATAGACTCTCTGGATCAAACTAACTATTGTAAATAAAATATTCTGTATATTCTTCAAAACACTTTTTTCACTCTCTTAAAAATGTATACACTTACATCAAATACTACTCGTTTTTAGTGTCTGGAGTTGTGACGAAAAGACATATGAGGACAGAAAGTGAAGTCCACGTGTCTGCATGTTAAACAGAATCTCTGACACAAAGGAGAAACTCAAAGGAGGCAGAAATGAAGAAAATATAATGTATGCAAATGAGGGAACAAAGACCCCATTCTTTGCTCGGCTTTCTGTTAACTGTATTAGATTCCCAACTAGCTTCTCTGTCTATCCATTGTGTGTCCATCAACTTGATTGCATTAAAACATTAACAGCTAATTTTGTGTTGTTGCTACACTCTAATGTTGAAATGAGGTCTACATCATCGCAAATTTTGTTTGAATATTTGCTTGATTTTAATTTTGTTGCTATGCTGATTGAAAAAAGGTGGTCTAATGATGCCGATATTCCTGTTTTACAAGTGGCTCAAGTGTAATAGAATATCAGAACACGTTGGAAAATGGATCCGATCTCTAGCTGAATGGAGATTCAGTGTAACTGGCCTCACTACGGTCTGTCTTATTTTGATTTGGCTCAAAAATGAATGCTTTAGAGTCAAGCGCAATAATTAAAATTTCTATTTTAATAAAATTGTTTGACTTGAGGGGAAGTTTTCAATAAAAATAAATCTATTTAATTTTCTCTGTGATGTATCTGCAAAAAAAGAAATAACAAGAAGCAATGTCAGAGCTTCTTAATATCTTTTCTTGTTGTTTTGATAATTGAATCTTTTTTTCCGTTTGTGTCTTTCCCAGCTCCAGGGATCTTTAAGAAGAAAGATTGAGGGACATTTACCGGGACAAGTACAAAAGCAAAATGGGCTGTCCTGTGGTTTCCCTGGATCAAACTTCAAGAGGGTGTGTGTAGATACTGGGAATCTGGGACATGGGTCCTGCAGCCATAACCTAACCCAGCCTCATACTCTGCATGGGTCTTCGGCCATGAACACACAGAGGAAGAATTTCATGGCTCACCATGGTGGAGTGGGATCCGACAGATTCAATATGACCTTGAAAGAAATGAAAAAGGAACCCATTGAAGTCCAGTCCTGTGGTCATTCCAACGCAGAGATGATTTTTGACTTTAAAGATGAAGGTGGTGGACAAATTGACCCTGAGCTCCAGGATCTTTTTGATGAGCTGACAAAGACAGTACCAACACTGAATGACCTAGAGTTTGAGAAGATACTAAAGCAGGACGACGCGTTTGGTTTAGATTTAGGTCGACCGAGTTCTGCTGGAGCACCCGCCAGTTTGTGTTCCCCAGTGGAAAGGCCAATAAAGATGGAACAGTCCCCGGATTTTGCTCAGGTTCATAGCGGGTCGCTGCAGCTTCGACCAGCCTCAGCAGGACCCTGCTTCACACTGACCACCACCTCTTCTGCCAACACATCACAGAAAGCTACTCAGGCCAGCAGAGCCATGCCTTGTTGGCCTGAAATATCTCATGCTGAGCAACTGAAGCAAATGGCAGCAAACCAGCAGCAGCCCAGCTCCTTGCTTCATCATCACCAAGCACCCCCTTCAGGAATGAGTAGCTGGACTCCTTCCCTAAACACCCACTCCTTGACTACCACCTTCCCCCAGGACAAAGTTTCCAGTCCTGCCCCGACTAGCCAGCAAAGGTTTAGCTCCCAGAGTAAAAGGCTCAACAACTGCCTGTTCAAGGCAAACAACTCTCATCATGTGGACATGAAAGTTCTCAGCATTAAGCCCACATTGCACTTCAGCCCCAAAGCACCTCACTCTGGCAGCCAGCCTGTGCCTATCATGACAAGCTCAGCGAACACGACTTCGACCCAGCAACAGCAGCAACTGTCGCCATCAACGGGCAACCAACCACGTTCAACTATGCCCTTTCCGATGCAACAAATCGCATCAGGACCTCTCTGTCTACAACCCAAGTCTGCGCCCGAAGGGATGCCTTTTAAACTGACCCAGTCGAGACAGGTGAGGGCTCTGGCCAAGGTTGCTTCACGCGGGTCTGATCTTCACTGGTATCATTCAGTAGAATAGATACAGAATTGGAATTGAGATTACTCACTTGTAACCATTGAAATATAATATCACATTTCTGCTGGAGGTGACAGTAATACACACCAGTCAACCTGCTGTCTGAAACAGCATCAACGCAGTGGTTTTTTCTTTTGGGCCTGTATTGTTCCAGCCGCTGTAAAGTGGCTTTGCACGTATGTCTCCGTTGAATATGCATTTCCCCTGAAAGTGTTTTGGCAATGACGCAGATTGCCATTGCATGGTAGATTAATATGCAGGACTTCTAATTTCTCTTCTTGTCATGGTGGTTCCCCATCGGGGCACAGATATGCTCAGCAGGATTTGCTAATTGGAGGTTGTTAGCTACAAGGGACAAGTGGTGGAAAATGACAATAATCTGCTTAGCTGGGTGCCGGAGGTTGAATCACTGATTTTTTTTTTAATTATTATTTAATTTTTTTTGGAGGATTGGACAGATTTAGACCATAATGTGTGCAGAATCTTTGAAATACAAAAATGTTTGTTAACATTGGCACTAGTAGCAGCAATGTTGAATTTAATTATATTAGTAATGCTGTTCATCAAATACATTTAAACACAAATTCTAGGTCAGCAAAATGGTACATGATGGGAAATTGTAGTGGTGAAAAGGAGGCAGACAAGCCTTGCAGAGCTGGATATCAAAAGAAGCCGTTTATGTGGACCAAAACTAGTTACAGTGGGTTTTCTTCTCTTTTAGCCAGCATACACAGGGTTAAAAGCCCAACTAATGAAGAAGGGACAGCTCACAGAGAGGAGAAAAGAGTCTCACAGTGAGCTGAATTAGTAATGCCAGAGAAATAAAGGTCCTAAAAGAGTGCCCTGATCCCCTGTGTAACATTAGCAACTAGCAGTCGACTTCCTCCCACTAAGCTGAACCCTTTTAAAACAGATGTGAGCTTTTGTGAAGCTTCTTACTGTTTAATAATCACTTTCCAAGTCCAACTTGTCAAAATTCAAATTCACCACGCTGCAAATCTCCAGCAGGCAGAACAAAAAATAACAAGCTTGCTTTAGGTATGAAGATATCATTTGGCAGCTTTTGGCAGTCGGCAACACTAATGCAGTATAAAATCTGGGGCTGCTGGGCAAAGTTATATCAAGGACAGAAATGTGATGCAGTCACATCAGTATTGTTGCTGTATATTACAGTTGAGGAGTGTATAAAAAAACACAGTCCTGCTGTGTTCAACCAACTGTTCTCTTTAGTAAAACATTGTAATTTTGTCAGGTGACCCCCTATACATCTGTGTTTTAATTCCCTTAAACATCATTTTGACGATTAGACCACCTCTGACTACCCCTTTTTGAACTTTAGATCCCTGGATGGTGTCTTTTTTCCTAATGCATCTGTATTCATTCCCTCGTTTTCTATTTCTAAAACATTATTAGGCCTTTGTTTGCTCCACACACGCACAACAACAACAACATGATTCTTTTGATGATGATGTTGTGGCAGCATATTTCTCAGTCAGGATAAGATTGGGGCCACGGGGGCGGAGCCTACCAGGTTGCTTCAGCAGTGCTAAGAAGGGAGCACTTGTTTCCTGGGAAAAGGAACTGCTGCCAAGTCCAGATGCCGAGGCACTCCCAGGGGACAGCGTCATGAGTCCAGACTAGAGGAAGTGCAGTGTGAGAGCGAGGCCTGGATCACTGTCAGCTGCCTGCACTCCTGTAGGATGGGAGACTAAATCACTCTGCTCCTTCTCTGAGGCCTGAGCCACATGTGGTATTCATTTACAACAAGCTTGTGAAGAACGAGTGCAGGGGAAAACATGGAAAACTGCTCCGTGACACATGTGGGTGACAGACAGTGATATTCAGTTGTACATGCTAAAACCACGCTAAGCCCTGCAGCAGAAACGATGATAATTAAAATGATTAGAACAGTAAATACAAAGCAAATGGCAGCTTAAAGGAGACGGTGGAGAAAGCGCCTGCAGCCCCGCTCCCCTCCTGGTTGCTGTGTGGGTTTAACACAGTCAGAGAAGGCGTTCAATCCCTCCTGACGTGACTCTTGACAAGTTTTCATCTTTCTGGTTTTCTGATCCTGGCTAATTGAGCAGCAGTTTAATTATCATCCACACATTCAAGCGCGTTGGAACATTCTTGTCTTGGGACAAAACCAAATCAATTCTCTGAAGAAGCTCATTCTGTAGTAAGGCAAAGGGTTTTCCCACCGACAGAAGTCTCCCCCCTAAATCCTTTTCGAAACATGTCAGACGTCAGTGGTGGCGAAGGATTGTCTGCAGTAATATACCAGAATGAATGTGGATGTCTTGAGTTTACCTTGTTGCGTCGACCACTTTAATCAGTGTTGTGTCAGGAGTCCAAAGGAAGAAATGGAGATCGTATTAGTCATTGTGCTGGCACAACACACAGCGCCCAGACCAGCACACACACCAATAATATGTTGTGTGCTCTTGCCCTCTAATGGTCAAAACATGCGATTGCAAAGTTTGGACAACTGCGGTTAACGTTTGGGTTTCTTTCTGCAACGAATATCAGAATATCAGAGAAAGAAAAAAGAAACAGAAGTCTGTGCATTGATGGGTTGAGGTTTAGCCGTATGTGCAATTCATGTAAAGCATTGTCTCTGTTCCAGATGCTCACGGCTGCTTCAAGGCAGCCTGTATCTGAAGGCTTGGGAGTGGTTCCAGGCCAGCTGCAGCATCGGGCTCCTGCACCCAACAACCAGGAGAAAGGTCCAGCCAAGGCCCAGGCCCTACAGAGGCAGCTTAACCAACAACACGCTCTGAGTAACTCAGTAAGCCACGATTTATTTCAGCAAACATAATTTTTTTTGTATTCTTTGACTCTTTGGAGTTTATTTATACTGATAACTGTCCTTATTTTTTTTAAGGAAAAAGACAATTCTCGTGATCGCTTCAGTCACCATGTCGCACGGCCACCACCTGATTACAAGCAGAGCACGGTCCAACAAGGAAACATCTTTCCAGGTGTTGTATAATTTTGCTTCGTATCAGGACTTTTATTTTGCCGCATCATTTTCATCGGTTTTTCCCTGGGTTTGTGTTCAGGTCCGAGCCCCCTGTCGTCCAGCAACAGCCACGAGAAGGACCTGCAGCCTTTGTCGTGTCGGTCTGGTTCGCGCTGGAGTCCCTCATCAGCCGACTGCAGCTTTGGTATCAGAACAGACTCTCACCCAAACTCTTGTGTCGGAAGGTTCCAGCACCAGAATCAAATTGGAAGCAATCACAATAAAGCCCGATTCCTGGTTCCGCCCCCGCAAGGGAATTCTGGCTTTGGGGTGAACAACGTAGCAGGTGTACAGTCGCCAACAGTGTCAGGTGACCTGCATTCTCCAGAAGTACCTGGACCAGGCCTTGGAGGGTTAATGAGAAATATCCCTATGGGTTGGAATCCAACCAACAAGCAAGTAACAGCTGGACCGGGCGTTAGGCGGCCACCTAATCTACTGCAGTCTCAGGGGACACAGCTGGACATACTGAACCATTTATACCCACAGAGACACGTTGGTCCTCCCAACCAAGTAGCGCCAGACAGTGGGATGCTGGCCCAGAACCATTCCATAAGAGACCCAGCCCCAAGACCGGGCCACCCGATGATGGGTTCGCCGTCAGCCGTGGTGAGCCTGAACCAGAACCAGGCCTCCCCCGAACAGAGGGTACCAGCTGGTAACTTCTCGGAGCCCAGCCCCGGGGTCAGTAGCTACCACAACAACCGAGCCAACCACCTGACCTTTGACTTCCTCCCTGAAGGGGACAACACGGTTCCAGGGATCAACACAGACTCGGACTTTATAGACTCGCTGCTCAAATCTGGCTCTGGGAATGACGATTGGATGAAAGATATAAATTTGGATGAGATTCTTGGCAGTCACTCATAAATTTGGTTCAAATTCGCTATACTTGACCTTAAGTATGGGTTAACTTTTTAATGGAATTTTATATAGTCATTTGATATCCAAATATAGATCTTATTGTACTGTACTGTCCTGTGTTGTATTTACTGTGAAGGTAATTTGTGTTTCGTGTCTGTATACTTTATTCTTCATGTATTAGCCAAGAAACTGCTTTATTTTTGCAGTCAGTGTATTTGTGCTGAGCCTGTCGGTCATCAGTTGCAGTGCTGTCATAAAAGATGAAACACCAAATTCACTTTGCTGAAAACAAAAACAAACACTGCTGTGTTGCCTTTATAGTTTCAAAGTTAAGGCATTTTGAATTCTCATCCACTATTTATCTATAGTTTTTAAGCTTTTTCACTGTGGTAGTTTCCGATGTCATTTAAATAAAGTAACCCCTTCTTTGTTTATTCATGCAATATTTACAGTAAATATAATAATTACCAGGATAATAATACCATACAAGACCTGTAATTAAACACTCTTATTTGAATAAATGAATAGATTAAAATGTTTAAATTGTTTCATTGAGAGATACTTGGGTTTCTTTGTTTAAGTTTCTTTGCTTTCACCATGAGCAGTGTGTGTATGTGTGTGTGTGTGTGTGTGTGTGTGCGTGTTGGAGGGGGGGGGGTTCTAACCCATGCACTAATTATTTTACATGTAGCAGCTACTGATGTTGCTGAAGGCAATGACATGGGCATGTCAAATCAAAGTCAAACGAGAAGCACAAGAGTGATAATGGTCCCATCTACTATTTATAGCTTCAAAACCACAGTTCAAACCACATACTTACAACGATATTGCTGAGGAGTTTATTTTCCATAAGTATGGTTAGTAAAAAAGGCAATACAATTTAGAATAGTATTTTCAATATGAACTGTAAGAGCATCTTTAGCAGAGAACATCTTTGGTAATCTTTTACAATGAAGAAGGGTTGGGTTTCCTTTGTTTACTTTTTCAAGAGTACTCATTACTAATACAAAAACCTTATTGTGATCAACTTTCCTGACCTTCCACATACTTGAAAATGTGAATATTATAAGTAAAAAGATATCAAATTTCTATCGCTACTGGCACAAACGAAGAATGACAACAAGATTGAGTTTCGACATGTAGAAATGTTGAGGTGACACCAGTATGACACCATATTGAAGAATGTTTGTTTTTATGTATAATCTTATAGAGATGAGACAATGAGACTGGAGGTTGATTGCGTAACCACGCCCATTAGTGTAATTTCTGTCTGCATGCAAAAACTTCATTTGTCCTCCACAGATCACGCAGTAATCCATCTTAATTAATTATGTTAATGTTTAAAATTTTAATGTTGTTGGAATAAAGCAATGTAACATATGCGCCCTGTTATAATGGGGGCACAGGTTTTCATGGAAACTGACGCTTCTGTGTCGCAATGTGTAACATTTGACACAGCATTAATAAAAATTAAAAAAGAAGGCGAGGTTATATTTATTTTGCTTCCTTTTAGCAATGAACGGTCACAGATAATTCCAGCGAGTAAACAGTAGATCGCTGGGGCTTTTTATTTTGCTGTTGCAGTACCAAGGTGTGTTCACTTGGGGGCAGCACAAAGTCAAAGTGTATGCTTTTATTTCGGAGTTTATAACCGAAAGTGGTTGGTTTAGCGTCAGAAATGTGATTTTTTTTAAATTATGTGAGCAGATAATTAATTGACAACTAAATGTGTTTATCTTTTTCAAAGGTTTACCGAAACAGTTATACCAATGTTAAATATATACTAAAACGTCTTCATTAAACACGACCACTGCAGTTCACATTATCCCTAAAAGATGGCAGCGACGAAAAATTACGGTAAAATTCTCTTTAGCGTATACATAGCCTCATTTGTCGATTTCTTTGGGTTATTTCCAATATGCACTGTCGCGTTTATTTAAAATAATTTACACCGCATTGATGAATTCAAGCTTTACTTTTTAAGGGCTTTACCGGAAGCACTCTAAACGTCTTGTGTAACTTTAACACTTACAGAATGGCCTACATGCTCCTCTTTTAACATTTATTGGTCAACCCTTCAGCTGCAAACGTGCACGTCCCAGCAGCCTTTTGAGGCAGCATTCTCTCTGCATGTTAAGGGCCAATAAAGTTGATCATCATAATCGTAGTCATGATCATACATAGTCTGGTTAACCTTATCTTATGGCCACAAGAGGGAAAGAATAACTCGCAAATTTAAACAGCCGTCCTTGTTACCAGCCACGAGGTTTTTACTGTGTTTTAAAACTAATTCTGAGTCTTTCTTTTTGTCAGAGTCGTTGGTTTTATTTTAATCGCGGTACCTCAATCTCACCACTAGAGGGCAGAGAGGTTCGACAGAAGAATTTGAATGCAGGTTCTTATTATTACTATTTCGTATAAAATATATTTTGAGTCTCTGAAAAACGTAAAAAATAACAACAAAAAACACCCGGATCAGATTAAAAGTTTTATTCTTTAATAATCTTAAATGAATCTGTTCGCGTTTATATTTTGTTTTCTTATTTTTCATTGTTACTAGTTATTGTGTCTTTAACTGTTTGCCTCTTTCACTATCTGATACATATTCAATATATTAATATTTTGTTCCGGAATTTATAGTATGTCTATTGTTAAAGTTTAATTTAATTAAAAAATAAAATAAAGCATATGCAGTTCCTCTTACGACCACAAGAGGGAAACCCAAACTCGCAAATTTTCCATCATAATATCAAACCAGGACTTAACTTTTATCATCGTTTAGAGATTTTCACGAACATAAATGCGTCTGTTTGCAGACAGTAATTGATGTCTTTAATCATGTTACCATAGTCTAATCGATACAAGTGAAACACAAGTCATGACAATTTTACCACAAAGCATATACTTTAATTCAGGCCAATTTCAAAGTATCATAAAGCAAGATATAATGTAACAGAATTTACTGTTCTAAAACACATGCACATATCTAAAAAATGAACAGATCATAACAGAATATAAATTCATTTCATGTGCATTTAGAAAACTCTAAATACAAAATCTTTTTAACTTGTGTGATTAGTTCTACTGCTACAACAACAGTTGACAGCTAATATATGCTGACATTTACACACTATGTAAGCTAAAAAATCAGGTTTGTGACAAAAGTGGATCACTGCATCTAAAATGGAAAAAAAACAGCCTGTAATACAAGCACTGTAGTGTAGAAGCCTGTTTCTCACCAGCTCTTTGTCCATCTAAAACCATCATTAATGTAATGATCAATCATAAAAGAAATGAGTGATGAGCGTTTTGTCACACAGAATAAAAAATGTCCTCTGATCTAACAATGAAGTAATCTTGTTCCATCAAGTTATGAAATAACAATTGGCATAAAAAATAAGGAGTGATGTCCTGCAAACCAGGGCAGGGCGTGGCCTTCAGATGACTCTGTGGTTACTGCAGTAAAGTCAGAGATTGATGTAAACATGGAAATAGTGTGATCTAGAAAAAAAAAAAAAAGTGTCGGCGTGATTCTTGTTCTTGTTTCTTACTCAGCGAGAATGTAAACATGCTGTTCCAAAACCTTGTCCTTAAATCTCAGGGTTAGTCACTCAAAACAACCATCTCATCTAACGAAAAAAAAAAAAAAATTACCCCCCCCAAAGAATTCTCAACTAGACCTACACAGATGTGTCCAATAACATTTAAAACCTACATCACTTCCTCATTAGCTTATACAGTGTTTACATACAGAAGCTTTTTTTTTTAATTCTTTTTTTAAAAACCTTTTTCTTTAAACATATCATAGTGTTCTTGACTGTCAATGTTAGTATCATGACAAAAAAAATATATCTTTGGAATCTGCCACAACAGTTCTGTTTTTTTTTTTTGATTGCTTGTATCTTGATCATTTCAATATAGATATATATATATATATATTTTTTTTTTTTTTAAATCAACAATCCGTATAACTCACAGCACTCAGTCAAACCCTGACCCCCCCCCCAAAGCCTTCACCATGACACTTCAACGTGCTAAAACTCATCTTCATCACCTGGAACCCTCCTGCGCTCAGCACAGCGCAGGGGTCCCACCGTCCAACACTCGTGTGTAGTAGTTGTTGTTAACTTGATCAAACGCCCATGTTTGTTTCAGAGATGTGCATTTTTTTTTTTTTTTTGGTTAATGTGAAAGGAGAAGATAAACTGCCAAATGTTAAAAAAAAAAAAAAAAGAATCATTCTGTGTTTTATCAGATGTTGACTTTCAACCCTGTTACAAAAAGTGTTAATTCATCTATAATCAAAGAGGTTAAAAACAAGCAAAAGGCATTTTTATCTAATCATACACATGAATTCACCCTAAAATAAAAGAATACTAACATGATAAAAAAAAAAAAGCATGAATCATGACGTTCACATAGATACACTGAGATACAAAGAAGCTAAGGTTAAAAAAGAAAGAAAGAAAATGAAAATCCCCTTAAATGTTACAAACCAAACATGATTCGAGGGAAAAACGCAGCCTGACACTCGTTACTGCAACTTGCTAATTGTTCGGGTTGCTCGCATCTTCTAAGAAACTAAACAAAATTACAACTGAAGGCACTTAATCAATCAAAGGTTTAATTTAGACTTGCTGGCACAGCCAAGCAGTGATGAAGTCGATCCCTAAGCTCAGACCCCCATCCTGACCCCCCAGCAAAGCAAACAGTCTAAACTGGGCCTCACGTCACCTTTACTCCAAATCAGTATTGTTCTTTATGCTTCAAATACATCATTTTTGGTTTCTCAGGCTTGTTGAAAACAAAACGACGACAGTAATTAAAAAAAAAAAAAAAAAAACTTGGAAGGCCAAATATAAAGCTACTTAAAATACACGCTCAGTCCCAAACACACTCGAGTTGTGCTGCTTTGCACTATGCTGCAGGGAAAAAAAAAAAAAAACTCCAGGCGATAACTGGTGATTGCAGCTGTTGCGGGAGTGAACGTGCACCCACGCAGGGGGAAAGAGCGAGCCTCCCTATCAGCTGTATGTTAAGATGGCCGCCATCCGCCCGGAGAAGCGCGGAAGAAAAGGAGGGACCCTTGTGTAATTGTCTGTTCATGGGCCAGCCTTGAAGACACAGACAAAATAAAGGAAAGAAGAGCGCGGCGAGCGTCGGAAGGCGACGAGCTCGGAAAGCGGGAGGGAGGCGGGAGTCCGGAGACGCCCGCCGCAGGTTCTTTAGAAAAAAAAAAAAAAAAAAAAGCGTCCGCAGGTCCTTTCGCAGGCCGGAGCGGGCGGGCAGTTCGGAGTGGATAGAGGAGGGAGAGGAGGAGGGCGGAGCCTCTATAACCATGTCAGGAAGCTCTCCTTGTCGATCTTGGTGGCCGCCAGCATGGACTCCATGTCGTTCAGGATGTCGGAGCTCAGCGCCTCCTGCAAACTGGGCATCAGCTCCTCTCCTTCCACCGCCATGCTCTCGCTCTCCAGGGTGCCCAGGTCCACGTCCGTGCCCGGGATGGCGTCCAGGTAGTCGGGGAAGTGGCTGGGCTGGGTTGCCATGGAGGTTGGAAGAGGGTCCCCTAAGGAGCAGGAGAAAAAAAAACAAAAAAAAACAACCATTTTAAAACTTATTCGGCAAAAAAAAAACCCAAAACCGATAAATCCCGGATTCACCTGTTGGCGTTTTAAAGCCTTCAGGCCTCACCTGTGTCCATCTCGTCCACGCTGTTCAGGAAGTCGTCCGGGGTGCGAGGGACGCTGTAGCTGCTCATGCTCAGGCCGCTGTCCGTGCTCTCGTCTCTGGAGTGGTAGGTCCCGCTGAAAACAGAAAGCGCGATGAGATCTGGGGGGGGGCCGGAAAAACTCGACAGTCGGGACCGAACGCGAAAACCAAAATGCCCTGCTCCCTCCTCTATTTCAGTCATTCCGCGCTATGATGGGCCCAAAGGAAAAGAGCAGATAAATGGAACCTGACAGGGACAAAGAGGCAGGGAGAGGACATTTGATGAGCCTATACTAATTAGCAGAGGAAAAATATGTAGACAGAGTATGGCCGAGGCAGCATGAATGAAGCCATTGTGGAAAGAGGGGGGGGAGGAGTGGAGATTAGGTCGGCCCGTCTACTGACGAGTTTATGTTCTCATCGCCTGTTCGCTATTCAGCTCCCTTCTCACACCACAATGAGAGCTGGAAGTGCTCAAAATTGTTTCGTACGACTTCTTTACTTATTTAAGCGGGTGGCGTCACCATCTGGAACACCAGAGAGCGTCCTTGTGCGGTTCCGGCTGACACAGACCTGCTGACCCAAATGAGTCACGACCATGTGAAGAGGGTTAAGCCTCAAAACGGCCCCTCTGTTTTAACCGCTCGTGCTGCTCGGATCGGATCAGAAAAATCCGAGCCCCCGCTCGCTCCAGAGAGAGAGAGAGAGAGAGAGAGAGAGAGAGAGAGAGAGAGAGAGCGAGCGCGACTCGGAGGAAACCAACCTGTTGAGGAACGGGTCCGAGCTGTTGGCGGTCATGGTCCGCGCGTCCTGGGCCATGGGCGAGGAAACGGGGTTTGTGCTGCCATCTTGTTCCATACTGGCGGGCAGCTGGTTCCGTAAAGCGAGCTCCTGTACACACACACACACACACACACACACACGGCGGTGTCACCATGATGTGGACGGGACACGCTTAGAGAGGCCTTCTGGGCTGCTGTACCGTCCTGAGAACAGGCTGAAGACCACTAACAGCATTAGAATGTTTTATTATAAATTATATTGTTGGCGCTCTGATCCGACCCAATCTGTCAAATAAATAGTCCTTATGGCCACTGTTTATGGTTCCCAATTAGGTAACATGATCCTTTCCATATGATGGGCTCAGAGGCCCGAACAGACGTGTTTCTGTTGCGAGCTCTGAGCATTAAAGGAACGTTAAAGATGGCACCACATTTGGATTCTTGAAATCTGAACACACCAACAAATACAGATGGATGAAAACATGCCTGCTGCCACCGCATGAAGTCATGAACCAACAGCTCTCTCCATGTCAGGCGTCAGATTTCAGTGGGGGGCTGGCTGACCACCACAGGTGGGCACAATTGTTCTCGACATATGCTCCATCAATAAGGCCAAAGAACCCAAGACACGCTGTCACACTCGCTTTTAACTTCTCAAAGGGTCACATGACAACAATAAAGCAGCCAGTTGGACTTTGAGTTTTATTGTTTAGTAATGGTTTCAAATCCACTGCAAGCCCTCATCAGCAGTTCTGACGGCGAAGCGTCGCCCATTTCCCCCCGATCGACCACGGACCCACACAGACGCGTAAAAATCTGCTGCGGTTCCAGACTGCTCGTGTGTACTGTAAACAACCTTTACGCTCTTGTTGGCTTTCTTCAAAACTTACTGGGCAACGTCAGCACTTGTCTGCCACTAGCAGGCCACACACACACACACACACACACACACACACACACACACACACACACACACACACACACACACACACACACACACACACACACACACACACACACACACACACACACACACACACACACACACACACACACATTCCCACCAGTTCAGACTTTCTGCCATGAGAAACACATTTGGACTCAGACGCCGAACTCCACACATAAACACAACTGTCCCGGATCTGCACACACAGCAGGAACATCCATGGGCTATAATGTTTTCCGAGCTTAACTAATAAAAGGACATTTACAGAGTAAAAACTGGAATGAAAGTTGGAGAATCGCCATGGATTGTCCCTTTGTTCACATGCACAAACTGTAACTTGACAAAAAAAAATACTTTCAACTAAAATAATGCTTGATTCAGGCTTCACAATGCCTGAAATCTATTATGACACATACTCAGCACAGAAGTTAGTCATGAAATGAAAACAGCGATTAATAAATCTGAACTCATTTTGAACCAGCTTTGTCCTCATCCCAGTGCCCCCGTGGCATTTTATTGAGTTGAAACCGAAGCTCTGTGCGCGATGTTCTTTCAGTAACAAGAAAGCGGCATGTGCACTGTCCGTTCACTCCCATCACGGTGAACTTCAAGCAACCCGTGTGTAGTAAACAGTCAGGAGAACTGTCATTCATAACCATAAAGCTTCAGTTTCTGTTGTAATGACACATCCTTGAGTAAACTCAGGGACTTGGCACCACCTTACGTGGGCAGCACAGCGACACATGACTGTTAGGAAGTGATAGAGATACCACGCATGACTTATGGGACCTGATTACATTGTGGTATAACAATAAAGCCTGATCAAAGAGGCCGCAGATGCTCACTATATGCACACTGACTCAGAATAACCACAGTTTACAGCATAAACATTTCGCTGATTCCGCTCTCTCAACCCGTGACTCATCTTTGGTTCTGTGTTGACGGACACCCAGCAGACTGAAAATATTGACCTTGTGGCCTTTAACAAACACAGTAACTCCGGCTCCCTGACCTGCGGTCTCTGTCGGAGAAGCTCCTGCTGCTTCAGTCGCAGCCGCTCCTTTTCCATCTGCTGAAGTCTCATCTGACTGTGGGTGCTGGGAGGCAGTTGTCCTCCCTGCTTCACTGGAGCGCTCTGTGTAATCCTCTGCTGGTTCATGGCTGTAGACAGAGAAAAAAAGGAGTTCACATTAGTCACTATAATTTATAATAGCTGTATTACACTTTGAATGCTCAGAGGTTTCAGGGCCTTTGCCCTAAAAGAATTTGGGAGGACAAGGACACAAGGCTCCTCTTGCATTGTTATATATTAACATGTCACCTCCACAGATTATAAACACGCTGTGCACCAGCAGTTTAAACGCTTGGCTGCATTATAACATTGCATAACAAGAATGACTGTTTTTTTTCTCCCCCTCCCCTCCATAATGAACATCTTGAAGCTGCCAGCAAGTGCAACAGGTTGAGTGTGACAAGATGAGTCCCAGCACAAGTTTTCAACACAATGTCAGAACTTGTGACAGTTCCTGTAAGACCTGATCTTTTCCTCCTGTGCACTGTACGTTGCATCATTTGTGACGCATCCATTCACCACGCCTTTTGTGTCCTTCTAAACGAACCGCAGATGTAATCCTTGAAAGAGCGCTTCCTGTTACTTACTCCCTTGGGCTTGTTTAACTAATGCATTAAAGTGCAACCTACAGAGATTTGTGAGTAGAATCTGGCATTCACAGATTTAACAAGAGTATCACATTTTATAGCATTTAAACAGTGACATTGTCTCGGGACAAAGACCAGTCGATATTTCTGACAGGGTTGCATCTGCAGCACAAGTGAAGTTATTGATCCTGCATGAGATTTAAAGGTTTCCTTGTTGTCATTCTGACCCTGTCTCTTTCTATCTCTTGAGTATTTTCCTTTTGAAGCTTTTCAATACCATTGTAACTTTTTTTTTTTTACCCAACAAATGTGTGCTGATTAACCTGTCAAAAATATCAAAAGGCAGAATGAAAACACAGTGAAATGTTTATTGCTCTTCACCCTAACAAAGGTGGGTCCGGCAGCGCAGCAATGTATGCACACAAACTGGGTCACAGGTTTTATCACTGTAGTAGAAGAAGAAAAGCGATTGTATTGGACCACGAGGTGTGTAATTGGACCAATGAGCGGGGCTGTTTGCTTATGCGCTTAAAGCAGCAACCAAAACAAAGCCTTGACAGGAGCTGCAATTTTCATGCAGGGCGGCCTCCGTCTGTGCTGTCCTGCCCGCCCCGGCACCTTTCTCGTCACCCTCAATCACTGTCTGTTTACACTATCTCAGGAGCTGAATGAACTGCGGCTCAGGGCTCTCCCTGGGAAGCTGTGGAGGCCCCACCCTACCCTGCCCCCCCCACCTCCCAACCCTCCATTCCCTACAGCCTCACCCAACAACAACCCCACCCCCGCATGTAGTGTACTCCCACAAATGTTCTTTCTCCTTAAACATCAGCTAGATCCATGGGAGAGTGTTTTTCTCTTTACTCCTTATCTTTAGTAGATACCGAGGCCTTTGTGGCGAGATCAGTCCAACACCAAGACACTATCAGCTGTTCTCAGGAGGACCTGTAGATTGGTTCTGTCAGCAGCTGTAGATTTGTTCAAGCTTGGCAGAATAGACTGAACGAAAAAAAATGAAGCGCCCCACAAATATTTATTGGATATAATACAGAATATTTATAAATCCACACATTTCATGGAAATGTTATTTTGCCACACAGTCCTAAATGACAATTTCTCATACTTTTTTCAAGGCTTTGAAGGTGGTTAGGGTGTGACACTTCTGTTATAAATGCCTTAAAAATATTTGAAATGGTTTAATATAAAGTTTCTTTAAAAAAAAATACAGCTATAACAGTATCACTAATTATAATAGTCAGCTTGTCAGTAGAAAAAGTGAGAAACATACTTCAACAATTAAATTAATGCATAAGTATTACATTGTGTGTACATCAAAGTGATCAATTAGTACTGCCAACTAGTATTCAAATTACTCTTGGTGACTATGGTATCTTTAATTCATTTACAATTGCACTTCTAAACAACAGACAGAAGTGACTGTAAATCCTACAAGTACATTTTTCTTCAAGTCAAGGACTTCCTCACAGACAAAACAGCTACTATTAACCAAAGTTACTGGGGGAACTATGCAAAAACAATGAGCGCATCAAAGCAGAGAATTACATCTGTGACAACATTACGAGCCAAGGACAGGTTCAGTTTACGGCCAGACTGATAGCAGTAGGAGCCTAGAAGACAGTGTGTGTGTCTGCGTTGGCTGAAGACAGCAACACATGCGGGTGGTGTAACTGGTGGGCCGGGCAGATAAGGAACAAGTTAATGCAGTCTGCCTTTTGTCTTCTTCACGCACCTCTGCAACACAACGAGCCAGCAACACAGGACCTTATCAGATGACCACCACACTGGCAGACATATTACAACACAAGATCACCTCAGGCAGGTAGGGCTGCTGTGTGCAAACCACCGAGGTTTCTCCAGGACCCAGCCACAGCACCTTTGAATGCACTGCAAATATTTCTCTGTTGAGTTAACAAGTACAAAAAGACTTCTAGAGAGTGTGTGTGTTTCTAGTGTTGAGATAAGAAGTGAGAAAAAAAAACAAAAACACTTTGACCAAAATACAAATGCTGTACAGCAGAAAAGCCTGGGTAAAGCCAGCCTGTATTGACTTATTTTACACATAACAAGACAACCAACATGTTAGTGGAGTCTCACCATCTTTCTGAGTTCAAATCACCAGGCAGGAAGTACTCAGTCAACACTTGGCTAAATTCATAGTAGTCCTTCTCATCAGTGACAGCTTGATATTTATCTTGCTATGATTCAAATAAAACAACAAAACAAAAACAATCTTACGTGCTTGTGCTTTGTGAAGCAATTCATTAATTGTAAATATCGACGTGACGTGCTCTAAACTAGTCTGTTCATCACCATCTTCTAAGGAACACAAATTTTTGCTCTGTGACTGGCCCTGCCGAAAAGCCATTGTAGAGAGGACAATCACATGCAAGCACCACCAGTTTAAATTAATTGTAGATTTTATACATCACAAGTGAGTATTATAGAAGATAAGGGTGTGACAGAATAACAAATGCCACTTTTACCCATAAAAACATCACATGACTGATACTGTAGCAATGATTTGGGCCAAAAAATTCACATTAAACTTTGAGAACAAAATATCAACAGATGAGGACAGGCTTACCTACTCATGAACTCAGTGGCCTGACCCTTACGACTCATTCTCTGTTTACCATCATCCTGGGACTTTAAGAGGATGTATGCTTATCCTGTTGGCGTTTTCCCTCTGTTCCTCCATTTTTCTTTTTTCCCTTTTAACATAGCCTCTCCCTGCCCCCCAGCTTCCCTCTCACATTGGATTTCTTTGACTAAAAAGGTCTGGAACAGATTAAGAGTTGGACCACAGAATAAAGAGGCCTGGCAGTGATTCAAGTCTGTCTGGAGTTAAAACAAAATGGGGCTGTGCCTGCACTGGGCCTCACGCAGTGGCAAGCTAGCCAGCAACAATCCCGTAGTTAAAGGTACTCTGCTGCTTTTCTTCTCAAAGCTCAAATTAACCCTCTTTGTTAAAGTGAATGGCTTATAATCGGGGACCATCATAGCAGTAGTATCGCTATACTGACTATCACAATAAAAGCACACTGTGGGGTTCGTAAGACGAAGAAATGTTGTCAGAGCTATAGCAGGATTGCAATATCAGTTATAAATGTATGACTTCAGAACAACTGATGTGGAACTGAATAGTACTTGACAGCACACCATGAGTTAACATGGTCTTTATTTCTGCTTCTCACTCAAGTTCAGGGGCCCAGCGTCCGTGTGTGTTGAGGACTTATAAATCTTCAAAGAGGTTTAGCAATTATTGCCGCCATCTCTTCCCAGCTGCCCGACTCTGCCTTTAAACTTTCTTCAGAGGGGAACACATGTAGTTATAGAAAGAAGACTCCCTTTGCTCGATAAAAAGGATAACATTTAAGATAACAGCCTGCATGCTGATTTGCACATGTTACATTTATGAACCAGGAGTGAGCATTCCAGGACGATGTTGCTGTACGCAGCAATGGCGCCTGAAGTGTATATGAGTCAGAGTGACATAAGCAGAAACCTTCATCTCTCGGAAGTCTTCCTTCAACAGCAATTAGCATCGGGAGACCGCATCACATATCCCTGGTCCAGTCACTTAATAACTTGTGCCGGCCATTACAGGCTGAAAGTCAAACTTTAACTTGGACCGTGCTAACTTAGGTCACCCAAAACAATACTGCGCATGCAATGAAAAAAAGCGTTTCGACTACAACACCAAGGAGATCTCTTACGGGTTAGGAAAAGTTATCAACTTGGGAAAAAAGAAAACACAAAATAGCTTTCATTTGGCACGTGATGTGACTACGTGAAACTCACCAAATCGTGCGTCAAGTCGTGGGTCAAGCCATGATGTGGTTTTGTTCTTGTGGTTGATGTAGTAAATTTCTCCTTCTGATGTAAAAGCTTGTTCCCAGCCATCAGGGAGTGGACCTGAGTGATAATGTGCAAACTAGTGTTCAGCAGGTGCTAATGCCTACTTTATTAATCCATATAATGTACTTCAGCACTGAGGGCTTGTGGGAATGCAGTTGTACTAGACAAATTTTTGATGGAAAAAAAACAGGTACTGCTGGAAATAGGAATTTAGAATGGCACTATGACACTAACACCACAATATACAGCTATATTAAAGACAGAAGACACAGTCTGAATGTGCACAGACCCTGGTGCATGCTTGTGACAATATTTGATTCATCTTTGTTGATCTTTATTTATACACTTAAATTTACAGGCTGCAACACAGAATGGTGAAATGTTGAAAACACAGAAACTTCACCTGTAAAGTCTATAATCTGTGACTCACTGGGAGCTCCCAAACATGTCAGACAGGACTTTTCGTGTTCTACCTAGTCTTACCTCACCTAGGGCAAATTCCAGCTACATGGACGGAGCTGCGATACACAAAGCCTTAGCGACATGTAAGAACTAGACCAGTTTGCCTAGACTCTACGTTGCATGAGCAAAAGAAAATACAGCAAAATAATCTTCAATAAAAGAACTTCTGAATAAGAATTTAAGATTCGGGCCTCACCACTGGCTGGGTTCATAAGGTTCTGTTGCTGGACTGGCACAGAATTAGCTGGAGCTGCCTGGTTCATCTGAAGCAGGGCCTTTCGAGGGTCCTGCCAGGTGGTCGTTTGTTCGATGTGGCTATAAGTAAACAAGATAGAAGAGTTATTTGATGAAAACAGTAGTGTGTTGAGAGGAGAGTTAAACAGAGCGAGTCATGTAGAAGAACGGATGAGTCAGAGCTGATTCAACAGGCACTTTGAGAACTGAATTCGACCTCCAGTCTTTCTTTCAGTAAACGATGACTGTTCCAGGAAGCCCAGCTCAGCTGAGTCTCTTTGGGTTCACAATTTTATTCATAAATACAGAAACATTTCATTGTTAGTTAAAGCTAGCTTTTTTGAAAATGTTATTTTATTCTGTGCCATTATAGAGCTTTGAGATTCAAACCAAATTGTACATAAGTCATTATACACACAATTTGTCAAAGGCAAGCTAAAAGACTTCTTCCCATCCATGTGTAAGAGGTCATGATTGGATTCAAAACAACTATTGTGATGTCAAACAATGTTGTTCAATTTATTTTATGGCTTGTCTGTGCTGTGAGATAGGAATGGGGGTGGGGGGAGAAGGGGGCGCATTGTGTTGCTTTCTGTGAAGGCATTGATAATTAGTGCTTTGTTGGTACTTGTTGCTTGATTAAGATGGAAAGCTAATACAGGAAGCCCTCCTCTCCTGAGTAGGACCCTCTCCATTCAGGGAGGGTCAGTCCCAGGGCTCAACGCAGGGGGTCCTTTTTCCTGGAAGTGGCTTGGACACTGTGGAGTGTCAGGGTTTTAACAATCTGGCGCCACATTTACAAAGCTTTCACCTGCTTGACAAAGGCACAGACTGAGCTACGACCTAAAACCTCACTATTCACTTGTTCTTTTTTTAAACATCCCATATAAGAGACCCATCACCTATATTAACAGGCAACAAACTTCAGTGGTACATTTGCCATGCTCAGACTTCTGTTATATATTCATCGCAAGCTAATTTTTTATTATTTTGAATTTAACAATTCCTTCAAATATTTATTTCTTTTGACATGGTCTTTTTTTTCCTGACTATAATTATATTCATCATGCTAATGATTGAATGTCAGTCAAAATGCAATTAGCCAAGATTTTAGAAAAATAGTGAGAAATATGAAATTTAGAGTTTCTCTTGGCCTCTGCAGTGATTCCAGTCTGCCTGTCTGCTCTCTATCCCAGGCCAGAGAGTGAGGGGGCCTGACTCAGCACCCCCCCTACACACACATACACACACAATGCAACCCATTTTGAAGCCCCCTCTTGTTTATGCTTTACTGATCAAAGGAGCTGCCAAATCCCCAACCAAACCCTCCCCCATCCCACCAGACCCACCCACACACAAACACACATATGCACAAACACAGACACACACACAGACACATACACACACCAAGAAAATAGCTGGAACTGCTCAGATTGGAGGGGCCCCTTGAGAAAGAAGGGTCACAGGGAGTGGGGTGAGACAACTACAGAAAAGAAAAAAGAAGTGGAGGGGGAAAACATCTACAGAATCAATCTGTGAATTCCATTGGCTGAACAAACTGCCGTGGTCCAGTTACATGCTGGGTGCCCGCCCTGCTGCCTTCACTGCCTCCTTCCCACTCTGGAAACTATGACAGTTATTATAGAGGGAGAGAACATGGGAGGAGATTGGGAGAGAAGCACTGGAATAGGAAAGGGAGGGCTTATTGTAAATGAGAAGGCTGCACATCCTGGTACAACAAATGCCAAGAAGAAGTGGAAACACTGATGGAAATATCAACCCTCCAAGTTTACACTAACGTGTTTTTCCCATTTGAAAGCACTATACAATCTTTGGTCCAAAACAGATACTACAGCCAAAGAACTGTAATACAATCTACAGATTCAAGGCTTTCAAGACTGCTCTATGCTATTTTTCAAGGACCTACATGTGACAATCCACTGGTAAATAAGTTACTAAATGGCCAGTTATTCATCACCAAGTTTTAAAGCTGAAAGATAATCTATTCATTCTCACACTTAGCCTATCCCAATCCTTATATAGTTTGTGCAAGGCACCACTTCCTGTCGGAGAAACATAAAACAAAACAATGTCATGACAACTGTTGGGACGACTGGAGGTTACCAGCTGCTGTCAGGAATTGCTGATGATCTGCACTCTCCACAGTCACAACTGCTTGGCGTTGTCTTTACATGTCTCTGACACCACGACAAGCCCAGTAGGACGGCCACCCTCCCCCAACGTTCATCCCCAGGGTAGGGCAGTGGATCTATTGAAAGCTAGCTCCCAACAAAACAGGAATATACAAATTAAACATTGAAAAATTAATGTGGTGGTTGAGAGAACACTGACTGTAGCTTAAGAGCACAAAAAATGGACAGTCAGGAAACTATTCTTATTACAATTTTGAAAAACAAGTCAGTTGATTGATGCATGCCTCTTCATGATAAACTATCTATAAATAGCCCAGAAAGACATGTGGAACTTTATTTGCTTATTTTGCTTCCAAGCTGTCACCAATAGCAACTCTGTCTCAGAAGACTACAGAATAGAACTTTTTAGCCAGCCTAGCACCGATCATCAGTGGTGTCATCATCATCATCATCATCATCACCCTCATCATCATCAATTTATGCCTTGGCACAAAAGAAGGAAGCCAGTGATTTCACATAAAACAAAGCAACATCAACAAGCAATGCATTTTAGAGACAATTACTGATTCTGTGGCAGACTAAGATCGGCAGAACTGTTATTTGGGACTGAAGTCAAATTCACAATTTATTTTCTGAAACTGTTTCTCAACACCAGACAGCTAAAAGTGCATTTCACTTATGGTCAAAGCAAGTGAGGCTTTGGGAAATCCAGAAATCATGAAACACAGGCCACAGCCGAATTGTCAAAAGCTAAAAATGGGATTCTCAAACCACAGTGGTTCCACCCAGGGAGTATATGCTTGGAAGGTGGTTGAAGCGGTGACTAAAGAGCACACAGAGGGAGGCCAGATGTAATCAGGCTTCTAAGATGAGGATGACCACCTCTGCTCTGGTGGACTGGAAATGCCTGACTGCCTCTCTATCAGCAGGACATCATCAAGAGAGATTATGAGGCAACCTTTGTGACCCTATTGTGGCTTTAAGTTTCACTTTAAAGGGTGGTTTGGATCATCACATTTCGCAATGAAGGGAATAATAGTTGCTTGCAACATTTTCCGATTCTCTATTTGTCACAGTTGAATTTCTAAAACTGAGCGCGTGTCATTTTCTTCCATCCGTGGCCTGATCGTCAAACATATGTTCTGGTTTCACAAAGACATACAGTTGGAGTTGGTTTGGAAATTTTTCAACCTCACCTGAGAGGGTCCACTTCTCAGATATTATATCTCTGTGAAGATGGCCTCAGTGACAGTGGAGACATTGATGTCTAGAACAGAGGTGTTACATCAAGACTTCTGGTAAACACAAGGCCAAACTTTCTCACAGTCCCATTTGTGTACTGAGCTGACAGACCCCAGTTGAACAGGAAGGGCCTTGTCTCTGTGTGGTCAATAAACCAAAAGTTTGTCAAACACAAATTTGCTCCAAATGAGGCCTTCATGCAGGCTTCCCTGGACCATTTGTGACTGAACAAGTGGCCGCAATTCATTAGAGCTCACATTCAAAACTAATTGTATACACCTAAATCTTTCAACAGAGTTTAAAATATAGATGTTAATACATTTACTATAAATTGATAATATTTTTTAGACAATATGCTTGTAAAAATATATATTTTAAAAAAAATCAAATTTTAAAGCAAACAAAGAAAAAATGTGAATCAAAGGACAAATTAATCTGTCCTTACAAGCAGACCATAGCAGCCTCCCAAAGCTTTTTGTCAGGCTGATTTCCCACAGACTAAGCTCCATTTAAATTGTACCCGGAAACAGTGATTATCCCTCCTGCTTTACTGGTGTGTCTAAATTAGAAACCTTCATTAGTTTATGACCCAGCCCTGAAGACCAGCCCTAAATCCCCCCTCAAGCACCAAGCAAGGTGACCCAACCTCCTTGCCCCGCTCTCATAAATCAAACACCACAGCAAACTGCTGGAAGAAAGAGGAGGAAAGGTCAACAGACTTTGTTGACATTTTCCCAATCCTTGCTAACTGCAAGATTTTAGAGAGGAGAACTGATAGAAATCGCTCATTCACTGGCACAGCTAAATCATCATTTGTGACAAGAGGGGCAATCTCTGAAAAACCATGTCATGTTAAATTATATAGTTAATACACAACCTTAAGAGCAGAAAATCAAGAACACAGAAAATTCTATTATAATTCTGTCTTGACAAATCCACCATTCAAACAGAAGCCAAAGAATAATGCCTAGGCAGTCTACCTGACTATATTAAACATTAAAGGAGCCATGATAAGATCAGGAATTTCTCAATTTGAGTGCTGTACAGGTTGTTGTTTGTCTCTGCCTCCTTGTGAGTCATAAACCATATGATTTTCTAGCATTGGTTCGTGCTCTGAAGCATCAAATATATACAGATGTTTGCTTGGTCATATTCTTTCAGTCCGGCTGTTTTGAAAACAGTCAAACAAATGGGTTTTGTGTATGACAGGAATGAAGAGCATCAAAGCCAAACAATTGCTAATTTTCAGCACGTAATTATGAAAAAATACTTAATAATATCAGTTTCAGAAAATACAGATTTCTCATCCCTGGAAAGCTGTGTGCATTGTAGCTATGAAAATCATTGTGTAACTTTCGGGCAAGCTACAATCTGCTCTGACTCCCACATTTAAATTTCAAACGTCAACCACTTTTCTATTTTGGGTCAGCTCACATGAGACTCAACAGGCCTTAGGACTGAATAAAGATTACTGTTTCACTGCTGGACAAAGGAAGGTCCAGAGTTTCTCTTTACCCTTCTTCTTCTCAACTCAACACGGCTGCCATTTAACTCTGCTGACACAAAAGAGGCACCATCACAGCGCCACATCTTCATTCATGCCAGAACAGAGCATTGTTTTTAAAGGGAGCGCGATACTGATTCATAAAAGCCAAAAATTTGAAAAATTCCTGCCAGAGAGTGACCCCTATCCCACCTGCATATATAAACTCAACTATCTCAGAGCTTAACAGCAGTCACCTGAATGAAATGTGAGCTACCAGAGTCTGATTTACCAACTGGTGACACACTCGCTACCCCCCCAATCAGTCCACCCACACTCTTCCACTCTGCTTCACCCTTTCAGCAACACATCTCAGTCAGACAACCCGTGTTTATAAATAGGGGAGTGTCTTCTCCAGCAGTTCTGCTCAGGCCGCCAGCATTTCAGATCAAATATCTGTGCTTTGATGTGAGGTTTATGGAAAAGATCTCCTGGAGCTTACTCCACATGGATAACAAGCCGTTTCCAGCACATTTCCAAATCAAAAACTGATATTGCTTGTGTGAGTTAAGTACAAATATAATGTCGACTGTAACTATTGCAGTTCCATATAATACATTTATTATTTTCTATGAAAATCCTTTTTTTTTTCAAAAACAGGTAGAGTTAAATATTAAAGATTTAGATTTGTCACTATGTTTAAATTCTGAAGTCTGAAATCTAATGATAGACAACCTTTCTTTTTTTACATTTTGATAAACTTTTATGAAGGATTTAAAGAACCATGACAGCGTCTTACTCTCTGATTTTTCTTTGTCCTCATTTATCTGCTTTTTGTCTCATGTCAGCACTGCAACTGCACAAATCTATGACATAATCAGTTGAGCCAACAATTAAAATTAGTAAAGCTTAGGTGGTTGCATATCAATTTTTACTCTTGTTTTCAATATTCAAGTAATAAGAATACACTGTCAAAATTATAAGATGCAATAATATTAATACTTTTTTAGTTGGTTATATACCATATTAACAATGCCAGTCAATAATTGGCATGATCACTATATAGACAAAAAAAAGTTACACAACTTCAACTTTTGTTTTGGAAAACTAAACTGTTTACAATATCACTTCAGTATCTGGAGCGGCATTCACTCTGTCAGTTTCTCAACAACCACAGTGAGAGGTACAAGCTTATCATAGTTTTCTCTATCCTACCACCAGATGTGCTCCAGATGTGGGACCTGAAAACATCTGGTCCTAAAGGCTCTTTTTTGATGCAATTAAATAAGAACCCATCATGTTTAGCATGAGCCTGCACCAGAATTTAGAAATATATCACATTTTTTTAAATGAATGATTCATTAGCAGCATTCATTGTGTCAAATTGAATGTCATATCATGCTGAACTGACAGGCTTCACAAAGCACAGATAGATTATCAGGCCTATAGGTCTCTGGGATACCTGCTACTGTCTACTGTTTCAAAGGTTTACTCCAGATCATTAATGAGGAAGGGATTTGTTGGGTAGCATTAGCTTTTTCCAGAGATGTCTGTCCTTTGCTGTCTGTGGCAATGACAATACTCCATTGTTTCTACGGAAACCTGAGACCAAGGAACACTACATACACCAGCAGTTCCACAAAAGCCCACTCTTTTTTTTGCAGAGGCCACCAAATTCAATAACCTACAATCTAACTGTTGCAATTGTCTCTTTTTGACTATTTACCGTTTTTGTGCACTATGCAAATTACAAAATTTAAGTCAGCATAGTGTAAACTGAACAAACAGCAGTGTGACAGCCACCACCTCCCTCTCTCCACCCTCGGCTGGAAATTAACTTGTCTTTGTTAGGCCACCAAGCTAAAAACTAGTGGAAAAAACAAACAAATATTGGCATATTTGTTTTCACTTCTGTTGCAGCTTAAAGTACATTACAACTATATCACGTGACTTTACTGAGTCTTGAAAAAGTTGCTTGTCATGTAACTACATCTCCATTAGAATTAAGAAAGGGTACCACAATAACTGACGTGTATTGTCTCACTTATGGTGCCCTTCCATTACCAGTGGTACCGAGAACAGTGCTGGAGTTAAATACAAGTCAACAATCACATTTTATCCCATGGTGAAAACATGTACTCTATTCCTCATAATTAATAGAACTCAGAAGAGAGGATGCAGTTCAATAATTGTCTCGAATGCAATTAATAATTTATGATGTCCCATAATCCTCAATGTTAATTATTTGTCATTTAGATCATGAAAAATACACTGTAATGATGTGGCACATGTTCTAATGGCACAAGTGCAGGAAAATTAGTTAATTATCATTGTTTGTATACTTACTTGAGGAAATATCTCTGTCCAGAGGCTGTCTTGGCCATCTCCCATCCAGGTGGCAACGGGACATCATCAGGAATCTCATAAGAGGACTGACGCAAATGTTGGGGAGAAGCTGGGGGCAGGCCAGACAGGGAGCCCCCAGAAACAGCTCCCAACTGCAGAGATGCTGGCGATGAGTGTGCACGGACATGATGGGGTGTGAGAGTTCCGCCACTCCCAGCATCTGTGCTGGCCTGTGTTGAAGGGGGAAGCAAAGCAGAATGAATGGACATTTACAAATACGACCATCTCTGTTGATTTACGTTTAACATATATTGCTATGAAGAGAAAAAATCAATTTAGAGTAGAAAAAACGTCATAATGTACTTTAGAATACTGTGAGACTTCTGGGGACAAACATATAAACTTGATTTAACCTACATCACCAGCCGTTGCCACCATTTGGTTATCATATTATACAGCCATACCATAAATCTGAAGGATTTGGATGTGTGTACAGGTTTGGGGATTAAGAGATCAAGTCATGTGTGGGATAGCGAGAAGAACGCTACTGCGCCCTGACGCATGCGCGCTGGTGCCAAAACCCCGCAGAGACCACAAGCAACAATTGTCAGTGGGGGATGGTGGTGAGGGTGGGACTACCCAGATTTATCCATTATTTTTATTGATGTATTTATTCCTTTATTGCAAATATTCGTTAGAAGGCACTGTCGCGGTTACAGATCCTCGTGTAATTATATCTACGTGATTACGAAACATGTTTGGGAGCCGCACGCACGCAAACACAAACGGCGAATAACCAAAACATCTGGGCACCTAATGTTTGGTGTTTCAGTGGTGTTGAAAAGCTTTTTACACTCTGAATATATGCTTTCTCCTTTATAACACGTACAAAATAGAGTCTTCAGCATTAACTAACACGATGACTGAGGTATTAAACACCATGATTCTCCAATGGAGGCTGCAGGTTTAGAGTATTTTAGTAGAATTACGAAAGTACTACACAAATATGAAAATAACTATTAACTGAATGACCCCGTCACTGCAGGCTACTGGGCCCCCACAAGGTGGGCCTTGCTTTAATCGTGATTTCTGGGAAGGGGCCGAGCAGAGACAGGGCGGGCTTACTTGTCTGGAATGGGACTTTGGTTCTGGAGGCTTGAAGAAAGAGTCGGGCAGTTTTCTCATCCTCATGGGTACGGATGGGGGAACGCTGCTTTTCGGGTTCATCACGGCGTTGAAAAGTGCTTCCAGATCAGTCTCTGAGTCCCCTCGTACATGGACGATTTGGTGTCCGGCTGGAGGGTTGTGCTGGCTGGGATCCATTGTTCCAAAATCTGAACGCAAACTTTCAAGTGTACAAAACTTTCCCCCCCCTCGAATCTAAACCAAAAAAATAAGTTTGAGCAACTCTCAAACTTTTTCTTTTCCTTCCACTCAAATGGAAAACCAGAGATATCAGCGAGTCTTAGTGAAAAGTGTCCCGGGTCATCCTAAAGTTGAACAGTCGACTACTTTATTTCCTTTCAGTGTGTTAACTATCGAAACAATCAGTTAAAGACAGTGATTTCTTACCGTTTCTTGTCTGCATATTTGTGACTTTAACGAAACGGATATCTACATCCCTCTAAGCCCTAACGTTATTATGCTTGTCGCCCTGGCTCCAACTTTTCCAAATGAAAAAAAAAAAAGTAGAAAAAAAAAAAAAGCAGACGCAGTCACAAAAAACTAAAAAACAAAAACACGCTGACGCGCTTCGCCCAGGTCAAAGTTGCGGGCAAATATTCTTTTAAAAGTGTTGACGGCGCGTCGGACAAATCTCCGCAGCTCACTTTTCAGAAAAAAAAAAAAAAAAAAACTTTTGCTCCAGACGGGCCTAAACTTCGGGCAGGACATCAAACTTTATGACTCATGGCATGTCTGCTCCAGAGGCGGAGCTTCGCTTTAAGAGCGTTTAAAGGTACAGTCAGTGTTGCCCAGGGGCCCCACTGAACACGGGCGTCCTTACCAGTTTATACCACAGTATCACCCAATTGCCAATAATATGACAATAACGAACACATTGATCAATCAGCTCCAAACAGTCTTGATCGAGAAATGACATCACCTCAGCCTGTCAAATCAAAGGGCTTTTGACAGCTTTGACAGGTTCTGACAGCAACCTATCTTTCAAAATATATATGAAGTGAAATAATGTTTAGATGTTATAAAACGCAGCACATCATCAGGCTTAAAAAAACTTTTTTTTTTTGGTACATAATTTTGTTGTGTAAGTAATTGAAAGTGTTGTGTAAGTAATTGATTTAGGCTACTGCGCCAACAATATTAGTGTTTCCTCATTTTCCCTCCTCATTATGTATGAAGGCAGTGACACTTTCTCACTACAGTTCTCATGAAAAGTAGATCTATGCAGTTCCCACAATTGTCATGCTAATGAGGCCCCTCTTCCATTGCGAAATCATTTTGTCAAGATCTCACTTTGGATACAGAGCTCTGTGTCAACCCTTTCCCATACTCGCACTGAATAACTTATTATGATGCATGCAGACACTATAAGCTGACAGTCACGTACGTGGTTTTGTAGGGTTCATCCTAGTTTATAGACGACTATTGAGCCATCTGTGCAACGCTTTACTACACTTTATACACCGTTTTATATATTTTACGCATCTATAGCTTAATGAATGGTCTATATGCTATGATGATCAAGCATGGGCACACATTCTTCATGTCAAGAGATGCTCATTATTGCAATGTAGTGGCCATTCCACGTCATTGTAACACACTTAGATACATTAAACAGATGGACTGCAGTGCCATAACAGCCCCAAGGGGACCACCCACTTGGCAGGGTTTGGTTCCTTGTGGTCAGTATCTTTTCATCCTTCAGGCGCTCTCACTGAGTTTTGAGGGAAGTAGAAACTAGGTCTAGAAGCAGTAGATACAAGGTCTGAAACTATCACGCTCAATCCCACTAAAACTAGGACGAGCTGCCATGACAGCGTTCGACATTTAAAGCTCGGGTTGCGTTATAGTTTTGACAGGAAAATGGCAGGATGCTGCAAGCTTGTGCGCCACCTAGAGGCGATAGTTTCACACACACCCATGCTCATTAATTCTCCAGGCACACTGAATCCCCGGTTTTAATTAGCTTTAATTAAAAAAAGTGCGATATAAATACAGTCAGTATGTTAGGTTAAGTTAGGTTTTACTGGTTACATTTTTGAGCATGAATATTTGCACTGAGGAACAAAATCAAATGTGCAAAACATTTTACAAAAATGAAATAGTTGAATCTTTTTATTTTTTTAGATTGTAGCGATCTTGTAACTCTCTAATATTAAGAACCCCTACATTTAAAACAATGTTCTATGAAGGCTCAACAGAAAGAGAATTAGCTTCCTCTACCTTTTGAAACAAGTCCGAACAGGAAGATTACAGGGCAAAACCAGACATGCTCCTGTAGGAGGGGAGCTGAACTCACATAAATTATCACTGCATCCTTTTTATCTTGATGAGCATTAAAGTGATTAATGACATTTAATTTTGAACTCAGAGAACAACAATGTCATTATTTTGTTTAAGGAAGTAAAGTTCAGGTATTGATAGTCTTTTGGAGAACCCTGGAGGTCAAACCAGCCAAAATATCCTCACATTTCTGAAATGCATGTTCATGCACCACATAACATTCACACGTATACGCACACAAACACACACACACACACACACACACACACACACTCGCACAATCACTGCATATACAATGATTGCTTGATAGAATTTGATATGTGACGGAGAAATATCCATATTGGTTTTTACGTCATATGTTGCCCATAGTGCTTTGTGGATTTTACGTCTTGAGCCTGAAATCAGTGAAAAAGAGGCAAACATTGTTAATGGCAAAAATTGAGATTACAAATATATTCACAATACATAAATATTAAGAAATTTACCGATGGATTGCCTGCCTATCAGTATTTTTACTGACACCTGAAACAGCAATACACAAGATTATTATTCATTAAAATCAGGTATATTATATGCAGAGAGCATGACTATGCTAGTCAAGTCTGGTTCTGCCCTGCCGTGGCCCTTTCTACTGAAGCTGTGAGCCTTATGAAAGTGCTTACACTGTAGCAGCTGGTCAAGCCTTTCCAGAGACAAGAGAACGTTGCGCTCTTCCATGGAAATGGTGCTGAGCCCATGCAGCACCTTACGGGGCTTTTGCATCAGTCCAGGCCTGTGTTTCTGACCTGGTTCCATGGCAGCCACCAAGTCACTGTCCTCCAGTATGTCAGCATATAACTTTGACTTTTGTACTTTGGGCACGCTCAGTCCTGAGGGCGAAGACATAAACACGTGCAATGTTTCTGCTTACTTCAATGCATATTTTCTCCGTGAATATATTTTAAATTAATTACACATCATATTTGTTCTAAATGAATCTGTATAATGTACAATGAACAATTGAACACAGCAACATGGTGAGTATGACACCTTTAACTGGAGAGATCCCATCACTGGTACTGGGCAGTAGTCTGACTGGCTCTGTGGTCTGTTGGGTGATGCAGCAAAACAAATACATGTTATGTCTGTTAAAGGTTTAATGAACTTACATTTATGACAGTTATCTTGAATGTCTTGACAGCTGTAGCTCTAGGTTTCTTCTTAATTTGACAGAAATGCATGAGAGGGACAGATGACCTGATTCTATCTATTCAAATACAATTAATATTTTTATTCATTTATTTATTTATTTACAACTGGCCCTGTCTTTCCTCTACTTCTTCTACACAGGGCAAATATACAGTACCTGAAGAGGCCTTTGAATCAGTCTGCTCCCAGAGTCAGGATATAATCTGTTCTGCTCCAAATGAGGTTTCCCCATAACTTCAAAGTCATTTGTTTTAATCGTAGTTTTTGCTGCAAGGAAATTCATTTATTAAAAAAAAAAAACATTCAGGTGATGCCATATAACAATGTAATATAATTGAGAGCATCAGCATGAGTATAAATATATAAATATGATACCAAAACACAAACATTAATGATTTTATAAGGGGGTCAAATGGAACCAATTCTTCTTGGTCAGTTAACCCAAGAGGAAGACAATTAAAAAAAAAAGTCTGAGTACTAAGAAATGCACAACCAATAATCACAGAGTGCTGAGACAGAACATACATTACCATGCTGGGTAGTCAGAGCACTGCGGACGCTGTGCCAGATCTGGGAGATTTGCTCATCAGTGGGAGTGCAATCTACACCCATTCCCATTTCTTCACATGTCATCCTTATTCTGGCAGGGTGAGATATTACATTCTTCCCTTGGGTTGTGGCAATGGGATTCACCTCGGTGGCAGATTGAGGTTGCACATATGCAGTGTCTTTTCTTTGAGTCTTGGAACCACCACTAGGACTGACCTCTTGTGCCCTTTCTTCATGCATCCTAACTTGAACCCCAACATCTGTCCAAGCCTGATTTGCAAAGTGACATCCAGTGGAGGCTGAAGGGGTCAGGTTTGGATCTGGCTTAGAAACACCTGACACTCTGTTGTGATTGAGTCGCTGATCCTTTGTGTGGTCCTTATTGTCATTTTCCTTCGTTTGTCCCTCATCAAACCAGCACACCTTCTGTTTGACTTTATTGTTTCCCCACAATTCATTATTTTTGACCTTGGTCAACTCAATACTATCCCTGATCATTGTTGCTAAATTTTTAGGAAAAGTGAAATGTCTGAAATTATTTTCACTTGGAGAATCAAGTGACCCGTGTTCAGATTGGTTTTTGAGCACTCCTTTATTGAATCTGACTTTTTTTCCAGGGTGAGCTATTGCAGTTGAAATGGACAGCTTTTTAATCTCTGCCTCTTGTTCCTGGGGGTATTTAGGAGCATCCAACACGTTGTTATTCAGGAAAGTGTGTTTTACTGATGTTCTCATATTTAGCTTGTCAGTTTTGCACTTTGAGGTCAAATTCATACTGAAGCTGTTAACAGTTGACTCTGTGGGGGATTTCTGATGGTGTGTTTTCCACCCCATTTGCTCTAGACCTTCCTTTTGGAAGGCATTGTCGCTTATGTTGTCATTAACAGTGTGTATCTTGTTTATATTAAACTGCTCCATGGCCTCTTGTTTTTTTGTTTGATAGCTGTACTGTTTTGCTGAATTGGATAAGTTATCACCAAGAACAATAATTTCTGTGAAAGACATTGGGTCTGCTCGGGGCTTCTGTGAGTCAAATGGAGGAGATAAATGCAAATTTGAAAGGACATTTTCTGCGCTGTGCTTGGCATCTGCATTTTCCAAACTGTCCTTACTAGAAAGGCTTTCAGAATCACAGTTGTCAGATGGATGGCTGTCCTAGAATATGGAAGAGAAATGAAGGTGTAAAAAGGATACAAAAAAAAAAAATGACAGCAGTTTTGTATGAGTCCATATACCTGTGGACTACAGTCCTGCTGTTTAGGCTGCTGCTGCTGTTGCTGAGTTTCTTGGTAGCTGATGATGCCAGTCTTTCTCTTCACAGGGAGCGGTTGAGAAATGGCCTCATCAGCAGTAAGTGTTTGATGATGGGAGGGCTGAGAAGGTTTGATCGGGTTGGGAGAGGAACTGTAGTTGCTCAAGAGGGGAAGAAAAAAAAATTCCAGCAAAAATAAAAGACAGTGAGTAAAATACTGTAAATAGCATCTCCTAATCAGAAGGGATGTATAATTTGTTTTGTAGGATTGTTAGAAATAATATATATTTGATTCTTACCTGCCTTTTCTATAGTTGCTGTTTGAAACCGAAGATTGAAAGTGGCAGGAATCCAATTTGCTTTGAATTTCAATGAGTGCTTCTTCAACAGTAGGAACATTGATCCTCTGAACTAAAACATCAGAAAAGTCCCATTTGATAAAACGGATAAGACACTAACACTAATTTTTCTTCTGTGCACATTCACATTGCTCACATTGCTTGTATCTCTGAGGAGGAGGCCGATAACTTCTTTGGAAACGTTGAGTTGCATTATTTATTCGTTGTTTGCGTTGCTGTATGATGTTTTGCCTCATCTGCTCTTCGTCTATGTCCCACTGCTTCTGTCTTTCTTCCAGAGCTCTGTGCAAGTAATCACATAGACGGACAGGGAATTTAATAAGGGGCAAAATGGGGAAAAAAAAGTCTATCAAGCCGCAATTAACCTGGGCTTTTCAATTCTGATGGTTATTTATTCTGATCATAACTACTAATGGACTAATATAAGAGCAAAAGCAAATCAATAACGCAAACTAACTTCCTCCGTCGGTTGTTTTCCTGGGCGAACTTGCGCGCTCGGGCTGAGCTGAATTGGAACTGTTCAAAGATGCGTCGTTTCTCTTCTTGGAGGTTTCCATCAACTCCCATTTCAGAGCACCGGAAGAAATGGTCTTGAAGTCTTTTCATCGGTCTCCCCGTTGCTTTCCCAAGTGCGAACGCTCAAATCCTCACCTTTCGGTTTCTGTTGGCAAACACGGCCACGATCGGGGTGGAGTGAAGTCAGCCCGAACCGACCTGGAAAGTGCACGGTTACTGTTACCATGGAGCACATGCAACAAAACCACACGGCAGGTAACCATTGACCACACACACAAACACACACAAACACACGATCACGCTTGCGCGCACACGCAAAAACAGCCGCACATGCACAGTAGTTAGGAAAGGGGTATTGACAGAGCGGTCACTTCACATGATATTTATATTACATGATATTTCAATATGAGACATTTCAATTGCATTGCATTGTATTCTTTTTGCGTCTGCCCTTGTTTTTTAATGTTTTCAATCAGATGTATTGGTGGCTGCTTTTCGGTGACACATTCCACTGTAAATGCATTTTTGGCCTTTACTGTAGTTACATAATAAGTGTGAAGGTACTCTGCGCTACTTCGTCCTAAAAGGATTATGAAGAATCAATTTTTTAAACAGATTGTTAAGGCTCTAATATAGACTCAGCACCACTACATCAAATATATTTTAGTGGATCAAACACTGTATAGAGGTGCTTATCCACAGACTACACACACTCACAATTAGGAATTGCATATCATAAAAAAACACCAACATAATCCCCAAGATAGCTGCAAAGACAAAAGCTCTATGATTTTTAAAGTAAAGAAATTGGGTTTAATATTATAGAAATTAAGTTGGTGTCTATTATTTAAAACCTGATTTTGATGCAGTAATCAAACAAATGGTGGTGTGCTAAACCACACCTTAAAGGCGGACAGAAAAGCCTCCCACTGGGTGAGGTGACGCAGTATCTTCAGGACCAAGACCAAAGGTGGGAGACGGGTGAGCAAGGGTGAGCGCTTGGCCAACAAATGCTGATAAAGAAAGAGATCAAGCATTTAAATATCAGAGGTACGTGGACTTTCTTCCAGCTTTTTTCAATGAGGCCATCATCAAGAATAGTAGTCGAGTATTTTCCTGAATACTGGCACTGATCTCTTTGTGTTTTGAGGGTTAAGCTGCTGCAGAACAACACAAAAATGAAATATCACACGTGTCTGTACTTTAATGACCTGTTCAGATTAAACAGTGCAATTCTATTAGAAATCAGTGCAATCCAGGCTCACCTTAATCATGTTCCTTGTCCTCCGCTATACTTATTTGATCTCCCGTAATTTGATTATATTCAAACCTTCAATGTGCTTGTATGACTTGATTTTATCTTCTATAATAGTCTCTGCAGAACAATTAGTGCCAGAAATACCCACAGTATTAAAAATGCAGTCTTTGTGAAACAAAGATTTTTCTTGTTTAATAATAGCACGAGACACAATTAGACTTAAAATATCATATGGCTATAATTACTAGATAGAATATTAACTCTCAAATTTGATTAAGTAAATCGATGCAGCTAACAGAGAAAAGAGGAATGGAAGCCAGGTTATGAAATGAAGAGGAGCAGATGATGAGTCTGTGGGTGGTGTCAATGAGAGTTCTCATTTATCTAAGACCAGCTGTCTCGTTCTTATTGCTGTTTTCATAGGACAGGCCTCACCTTGTTTGTAACATATTAACCCTTAATATAGAATGAGGGACAAAATGTGGTTATAAAAGAATTTCACTGCATTCAAATCACTAATCCAAACTAAATATACTCTTTGAGGAGCTTTTATGGGCACATGTGTACTAAGCAGACTGCGATTGAAATACAGCAGTTAATTAAATAAGAAACAGATGTACAGCACAGGAAGCTCCAGCACACAAGCAGCAAAACACCACCGCTGTGGAAAATAAAACATAATAACAATAAAAACAAGCTGGATATAAGCACAGCAACATTGAATAAGAAAGGAAATGGTAATTAGAGAATACATTTTTCTGTGTATTAACTGCTAGATTTGAAGATAAGCACAAAATATTATAAAGCTTTTAATCATAAAATGGTTTATTTGTTTCCTACTCACAAAATTTAAAGAGCACCACAACTAAACATGTTACCTTTCTGTAGGTAAACCTGTGAATGGAGAGACATGGCAGCCAGGCGCCACATGCAAACCTGGAGGCGAGCTGGTTACCTGTCCAGCGCTGAGGCTGCCCGCTGCCCTTCAATGGTGGAGGAACACTTCCTAAACGCCGCGGAAAACGGCAACGTTTCCAGAGTTGCGCGGATGCTAGACGAGCTGCCAGACCTCGATGTCAACTGCGTTAACTACAAGGGCCAGAATGCATTGCAGCTGGCTGTTGCCAATGAGCGTTTAGAGGTCACCAAGCTCCTACTTAGGAAGAAAGGCCTTGCTAGAATAGGAGATGCTTTACTGTTAGCCATCAGTAAAGGCTACATCCGTATCATGGAAGCCCTTCTCAGTCACCAGGATCTTTTAGATGGACTGAGGCTTTCAGACTGTCCCAGCCAGGCAGACGACGATTTCTTTACTCGTGATGAGGATGGCACGCGTTTTTCTCACGACATTACTCCCATCATCCTGGCGTCTCAGTGCCACGAATATGAAATTGTGTACATACTTCTTATGAAGGGGGCTCGCATAGAGCGGCCTCATGACTACTTCTGCCAGTGCAGGACCTGCAGCGACGAGCAGAGTCGAGACTCTTTTAGCCATTCACAGTCTCGCATGAATGCATATAAAGGCCTGGCCAGTCCAGCCTACCTGTGTCTCTCTAATGAAGACCCTGTGATGGAGGCGCTGGAGCTGGGCAATGAGCTTGCAGTTTTGGCGAACACCGAAGAAGAGTTCAAGGTACAGTATGATTATATTGAAACATAGTAAAAGACAATGTGTCATGTTGAGGGCAATAAATGATTATTCTTATTTAAGATAAATAAGAAGTATTTATTTTGCAAATGGCTGCAAAATGCAGTTATGTCATGTTTAGAGTCTGGGGTTCCGTCACTTCTAGTGTTAAGGCACTTTCTAATGTGTGTTGCAGAATGATTACAAGAATCTCTCCATGCAGTGTAAAGACTTTGTGGTGGGTCTTCTCGACTTGTGTCGAAACACAGAGGAAGTTAAGGCCATATTGAATGGGGACAGCGAATCATGCCAGAACTTTGACACTGTCTGCAGACAAAACCTTTACAGGCTGAAACTTGCAATAAAATATGAAGTTAAAAAGGTGAGTGTTGGAATGAGTTTTCTTTCTCCTTTATTGTTGTTGTTATTGATGTTGTATTTTAACTAACACTTCTCCCTGCATCTCTCTCTCTCTCTCACACACACACACACACACGTGTCCCTCCATTGATACAGTTTGTGGCACATCCGAACTGCCAACAACAACTCCTTTCCATTTGGTATGAAAACTTGTCTGGAGTGCGTCAACAGACTACCGCAATTAAAATCCTTCTTGTGCTCGGTGTAGCTGCTGGGTTACCTGTCCTGGCCTTCATCCACTGGCTTGCACCATCCAGTAAGGTTAGTTAAATAGCAGTCAAGATGAAGTCCGCATATATTATGCTGTTTGTTTGTTTTTGTTTTCTTTCCTCTATAAACAAGATTAAGTAAATGGACTAAATGCAACATGCCTGTCTGATAAACGTTCCAGTGTGTAGAGCTCCTTACTGCTTCGCCAGGTAGTTGTGGACTTATCCTGCCCTCTAGTGAACAAATTGAGTTAATGCACCCTTATTGACCATTAAAAAGAATTAAAAAAAAAAAAAAAACATACTAAAACCAAGTCATTCCGGTCATGTATTGTCCTGGCAACTGATGTTTAACCTTAATTTTGAGTTTAACATTTTATAGTCAAAGACTATCTTTAAATATATTTTGTGTTTTCTATTCCCTGACTGCACCAGCTGGGGAAACTCATGCGTGGACCTTTCCTGAAGTTTGTGGCCCATGCAGCTTCCTTTATAATATTTCTTTGTCTGCTGGTGCTCAATGGCATCGACCGCTTTGGAGGAACATCACTGTTACCTAACATGACCACCCACGATCACCCTTTACAACTTTTCCGTATGAAGACGACGCCTTTCAGCTGGATGGAGATTCTCATTATATCATGGGTCATAGGTCCTAAGTTTAAATAAGTATAAATATATATTATTGTATTATTATTATTATACATTATTTGTTTTATTTTTAAAACAACATTACTTGTTCTGCATCATTGTTAATCTATTATATTTATTAATGTAAAATCACAATCTCTTTTCCCACAGGGAAGATTTGGAAGGGGTGTAAAGATATTTGGGCACAGGATATTCGAGAATACATCTCGGAACCATGGAACCTTCTTGACTTTAGTATTTTGGCAACTTTTATGACCTCTTTCATTGCCAGACTAATGGCATTTTGGCATGCATATTCTGCACAGTGTTACATTGATGAACACTATTCTGACTTGGCCAACACCACACTGCCATTTGAGATACAGTATTTCCAGCTTGGTAAGTTTCCATCATAAAAGAATGTGTAATTCAGCAACAAATTCTTACTTCATTGCAAGGCTAACTAAACTGGGTGACCTTTATGTACTAAGCGTGTTGGGAAATGAAAACTCTGTTGCCTTTGTTTGATTACAGCTCGCATCAATTGGTTGCCCTCAGACCCACAGCTTATTTCTGAAGGCCTCTATGCAGTTGCAGTTGTGTTGAGTTTTTCTCGCATTTCATACATTCTGCCAGCCAATGAGAGCTTTGGACCATTGCAGATCTCACTGGGAAGAACAGTAAAAGATATCTTTAAGTTCATGGTGATTTTCACTACTGTTTTTGTGGCTTTCATGGTGGGAATGTTCAACTTATACTCATACTACCTCGGAGTCAAACACAACAATGCATTTACAACGTGAGTATCACTTGACGTGTGTTGCCGAAGGCTTGTAAAATTTCAAATATATGTCCCTCATGACCTACAATCTAATCCTCCTGGTTTCACAGGATGACTCATTCTGCTTTCTCAATTGTTTTAGGATTGAAGAGAGTTTTAAAACATTATTTTGGGCTATTTTCGGATTGTCAGAAGTAAAATCGGTTGTCATTAACATTGACCATAAGTTCATTGAGAATATTGGCTATGTTCTCTATGGAGTTTACAACATCATCATGGTGATTGTGTTGCTGAATATGCTCATCGCAATGTTTAATAGCTCCTTCCAAGAAATTCAGGTACATCTTCTGCATACCAACCGATATTATTCACATACAGTATGAGCAAAAAATAATGTGAAAAATGTGTAAACAAATGAATATTTACTAACCTAAATGTTTCTTTCCTGTATTGTTGCAGGGGGATGCTGATGTTGAGTGGAAGTTTGCAAGAGCCAAGCTTTGGTTCTCATACTTTGAACACTGTAGCACACTGCCTGTACCCTTCAACCTTATACCAACCCCCAAATCATTTCTCTCCCTTTGGCTGGGGATAAGGGACTTCCTGTGGAAGAAACCTCAAAGTAAGAGCAAGGAAAATCCAAATGATGAGTTAGAGCGTAACAAGGTAAGACATCAACTGTGGTACCATGTTGTTCAAGCAGAGACATATTAATAATAATGAAACCATGTGTGCTATGAGTCTCTTTGATTTCTGATTGCAGCTGACTCACAAAGAAGATATAAGTACGGAAGCAACATTTGGGCCAACCCATTACCAAGTAAAGCATTCTTCAATGGCTATTAAAAAAAAGAGCTTTACAAATGTGTCACTCCAAACCTTTGCATTTGGCCGTTATTTAGGGAGAACGAAAGCAGCTCATCTTTTTATTTGCATAGTTTTTTATCAATATACGGGACCCTTTTTTGTTTTTCTCAACAGAAGATAATGAATCGCCTCATCAAAAGATACATCTTAAAAGCACAGAGTGATAAAGAAAGCAGTCAAGTTAATGAAGGTGAGTGGAATGGATTCTCTGGATAGTTAATTCTCATCAGGAGGATTTGGGGAATTGGATACCTTTGACTGATTTCACATTGCTGCACAGGTGAGCTGAAGGAGATCAAACAGGACATCTCCAGTCTTCATTATGAGCTGGCAGAAAGAAGCACCAGTGACATGGACAAACTAGCAAACCTCATCAGGCAGCTAGATGAAATCATGCAGAAGAAAGGGGGAGAAGAATTATCATGAAAATCTAAAAGTAAATGTTTGGATTGTAGTAAATTGTAGATTTATTGGACTGTGCTGTTATTACTAGTCAGATGTTAGGTCGGGGTGTAATGGCTCTAAGAAATCTACAGTGCACTCTCTTTTTAAATCTGAAACATGCAAATACCTCTTGTTTCCAAACATAAATCTGTCCTCATGTCTTCACATTTCTCTAACAGCAATGTATTTGTCGGTTTCTTTGTAATAAACTTCTTTTTCATCTGGGAAAGCTCAAATTTACTGTTTGGATTTTGCATTTCAGTTTGTCAGATGTCACGTAAGAGTAAAGCAAACAAATAATCTCTGCAAGACTTTTCTCCTTTTTGATGAATAAACATATTAAAGAGCACGTTTTAGTTTTGGAATATGTGCATACTTTCAACGACAATCACCAGCGTTGTTGCTAAATAAAGATTATTGCATGGCTGACTTCACCTCGTAGGTTTTACGAGTTTCTGAAAATTGAGCGGTGCAAGTCGTCATGGTCTTTGATATAAAGCAAGTCTGAACCAATGTCTGAGGACAGTCTGACCTGTCACATAAACAGCTCACCCACATCTACAGACAGGAAATGAGAAGAAAAGAAAACAAGGGTTTAGATTTCAGGTGCGTACTTAGCGCAGAGCACTATAAAGTTTTTACAGTAAGAAAAGGCAGCGCACATTGCGCATCAAAACCATTTTCCTTCAGTGACCATGTGGCCCAGTAATGTGCTATAAATTTGTATTCAAGATAGAATTAAAAACAAGATAAGACAAACTCTTTCAGAAATATAGACCACCACATAATTTGAGGAACTAACCATAAACATGAAACTGTTATCTAAGAATTATGTAGGCCACATCATGAAAATCCCCTCTGATAACAGATGACGCAGTAGAGAAGGCCAAGGCCTCCAAGTGCATCACAACCAAAAACATTCTCCATATATGCACAAGAATGAGAAAATCTTCTCTCTGAAGATGTGAAGTAGTGACTATATATCCATCCCAATTATAGACCCCAAACTGAATTGATCCAAATGTGCTGGCAGAACTTTATGTTGGTGTTGCTGATTCTCTTATAATATTGTAAAAGTTGTATTAAAGTGAAGACATTAAAAACATCATATCCACCGTGCAGTCACGGTTTAAATGAGTAAATCGCGAAGAGCAGAATCTTAAATGATAGAAAGTCCTTCCTTGCCGAGCAGGAGGATTACAGGAAACGCGCACGCACGCACGCACACATGCATGCACACAGGCACGCACACGCCGCCCAGCCACCAGGCGCACTCCAGCCTCCGTTGTGCGCGTCTGTTCAGGTCTGAGAGAACTTAAAACAAAGAGCAGGATGAGTGGCTTCATCACATCGGCAGCCGATTCCACCGGCACAAGAATGAGCGACTCAGCTGAAGCGGGACATCAGAATAAAATGACAATGGAAGCGCAGTCTGTCACTTGTATGGCTTCTTCCGTGCGTAATTTTGGAGACGGTAGCGCGTCAACCCACGACGAGTGCGGAGCGTTCAAAGACTGCAATATCCTCGATGATTCTCTCGTTGGGAAACATTTTTATGACCGAGACAGTGACTTTCTCAAATGTGACAATGTGGCGTGGCAAGATCTCATAAATATCCAGGAGACGAGTCGATCCACAGACACTTTTCCGAGCACTAGTTTAAGGCTGCCTTCAAAAACAGGATCATACAAGTTCATCAAAGATGAAAGGGATGCTTCTGCGTTAATGCACAGCGCCTGTCCCAACTTCGAACCATCTCCGGATCTACCAGCACTAGACACCTGCTGTGACACCGACAAGAAACAGCAACTCGGACTTTCTGGGACAGAGTCGACCGGCTTCCCTGTGGTTACACCGGCTCCTCCGCGTCCGGGGCTGGACGGACTTCCAAACTTTCTGGTCGATTTGAACCAACCGGAGCAGCTTCGAGCGCCGGGCCAGATGAAGCTTGAATCCAGGTGTGCTTATTCGGGAAAGGCTGCGGTCGGCTTTGATACAAACAGACCTTCCATTCCGCATCTATCCATGCATAACAGTGACGTTCCGCGCTGGCCGACCCAAACATCCCTGGTTGAGCCCCAGTACTGGTGCCAGCCCGCAGGACTGAACGAAGACCCATTTCTACATAATGCCTACGATGGGATCCAGAACCAGCCAGCAGCTCAGAGGAACATATCTTCTTTACCTGCATTCCCGGGGTAGTATTTAAATTATATTTTGCTCACTATGTAAATTATGATCTGTGACATGGAATTCGTCCATAATAAGTGCATGTATACATTACATATACATACATGTATATATTCTTTTTTTTCTTGGAAGCATCTGGGATTACTTTTGGACATAGGTATAACTGAAGACAGCTTGTCAGAAAGTTTTAGATTGTTCAGTTTTACATCAGCTTATAAACTTAAGCACTCTGATATTAAAAATAATCTAATAAAGTGTTTATCTTATAGTTGTGTGCTATCTGCCTATGTTTCTTCAAATTACTTATGATAATTTTATCTTGTTTATTTACCTTCACCAGAGGTTTAATGTGATTACTTCTACAATTTTCTTTCTCTGAAAGATAATTATGACTTTTTGTTTTAATATGATTTTTCTGTCTTTGTCAGTATGCCCCCTCAGAGACTCTGCGTAATCTGTAGTGATGAGGCATCTGGCTGCCACTATGGGGTTTTAACATGTGGGAGCTGCAAAGTCTTTTTTAAAAGAGCAGTTGAAGGTATGTGTTTCATTATTTTACCTCCACTGCACTCCTTCCAGGCTACACCAAAACCAAAAATGCAAACTGTAAAATTTGTAAAACTTGTTTTTATCTCGTCTTTTCCTGTTTTATCAGCTGAGAATGCCACAGTCAGTAATCAAAAAAAAAAAATGCAAACAATGTTACAATAATCACAAGAACTGAATCATCTTTTAACATCAGCTATTGCTAAGGCTGGCACACTGAACTAATTTAGACCTTCTGCCTGCTGTTAAAAAGGTCATTATCAACAGTATCACATTGACCAGTGTTCACAGTGTTCTTCATCTTGAACTTGTTTTTCCTGTTATCTTGTATTGTGAGATATAAAAGAGCCACTATGTCTTGCCGTGGCCATGTCACTCTGTCCTCAGAGCCTTGCTTTCATGTCATTTTATCAAAGATTTCCTCTCAGTGTGTCGCCGCCATGTGCCAGGTGTAGCGAAGTTAATGGCTGAAAGCCTCGCACCTTCTCTCCTCATTACATGCCTCTCCTCTTTCCTACATATTTTAAAATAGAGCATTGTCTGTCTGCTCTTTTTTCCACAGGCCATCACAGCTATCTCTGTGCTGGGCGAAATGATTGCATTGTGGATAAAATTCGGAGGAAAAACTGTCCTGCATGTCGCCTCAGGAAGTGCTATCAAGCAGGAATGATGCTCGGAGGTGCTTTTTGATTGGATATCTCATTGCTATTATGCCAAAGGATATCAGAACCAAAGTAGTTATGCTAGACATACTTACATTATAATGGATATAAAATGAATTCAACTGATTTAAATTTATGACAATTTCATTTGTAAGGTGCACAGTCACCTCACAAGAAGATTCCTGGCCTGTGGCCTAATTTTGTGGAATTTGCATAGTGTCCCACAGTTAAAACCATGCATGTTTGATATTTAGACAAATTGAAGACTCTAAATTACCTCTAGGTGTGAGTGGTGAAGAAAATGGAGCTTTTCCTGATCAAAAATATCGATAATAGTTAACTATTATGTTATTACGACTATAAATATTAACCAGTAACCATCAATTATTATTATTATTGTTGTTATCATTCATGATAACAACAATAAAATGCAATTTAGTGTGCTACCAAAAGTAAAATACTTTTTTATTCATACCCCAGGAAGGAAACTGAAGCGATTTGGTGCCATGAAAGCCTTGGGCTTGGCGCCATCCCTGATGTTTCAGTCCCACATGGCCATGGCCAATGACAATCAAGCCTTGACTGCCATGACTTGTATGCCGAGCATCCGCGAGGTTCAATTCACCCAGCAGATCATCAGCATCTTGGAAAACATTGAGCCAGAGGTTGTATGTGCAGGTCATGACAACACGCAGCCCGATGTTCCCCATCTCCTCAACAGTCTCAACAGGCTGTGTGAAAAACAGCTGTTGTGGATTGTCAAGTGGTCCAAATCTCTTCCAGGTAACAGCTCTTAGCATGGCAGTCCAATGGCAAGCTTTGGACAAGGTCTCTATATAGGCTTAGAGACCTTGTATATAATTGCAAGGAAGTGGAGTGGATGTTCCAATAATGAAACATCTCTTCTTATCAGAAGAGTTATTGACATTTCTCTGATAATACAACAAACAGCCACATATGATGGCAGACTGAGGAGCAACTTTTTGCTTCAAGCTTATATTCGTGTACTTATTTTCATCAGGGTTTCGTAATCTTCACATATCGGATCAGATGACCCTTATCCAGTACTCATGGATGAACTTGATGGTATTCTCTCTTGGCTGGCGGTCCTTCCAGAATGTCACCAGTGAATTTTTATACTTCGCACCTGATTTGGTCCTTAGTCAGTAAGTGTCACATAGACCATTCATTTCAGTCAAATGTTGTTGAATAGCCTAATGAAACTTCATAGAATCTACAATTAAATACAGTTTTTGATTTACTTAAATACATTTTTTGATTTAATTGTACCACCATGCAGTGATTTTAGGGACTAACTAATGTTTCTTTTTGTTTTTTCAGAGAACAAATGAGAAGATCTCCCATTTCTGACCTGTGTCTGTCTATACAGTTCATTCCTCAGGAGTTTGCAAACCTTCAGGTTTCTCGTGAGGAGTTTCTCTGCATGAAAGCCATAATACTACTTAATACTGGTAAAAGAAAAAGACCTATTGGAGATCTCTGTTGACCTTCTTTTATAAATTAATCAAACTTCACAATCTTGCAGTGTTGTGAAGCATTAATGACTATCTGCTGTGCAGCTGCATAATAAAAGGAGCTTTAAATAGGGTGACTTAACCTTGACAAGATTCATTATGGAAATCCTAGCATATTATTACCTTGTTTAGCTGTATTTGCATATATGTTGCCAGCACTTGTCTTCATTTAAAAAAAATGTAAATTTTTCCTACCTTCCTCCATCAAAATTAGAAAAGTATTCTTTTAAACCTATCCTGTGTTCTCAGTGCCTCTTGAGGGACTCAAAAGTCAGGCAGCATTTGAGGAAATGAGACAAAATTACATCCGGGAGCTGACCAAGGCCATCCACAATAAAGAAAAAGGCTTGGTGGCCAGCTCACAGCGATTCTACCACCTCACAAAGTTAATGGACGCCATGCATGATGTAGGTATCCCCACATACCCGAGTAATTTAGCCCTGCTGCGGCCGTATTGAATACATTCACAAATATGAAATGCTTCTTGTGTGACAGATAGTAAAGAAGATCAACCTGTTCTGCTTGAGCACCTTCATCCAGGCCGATTCTATGAAAGTGGAGTTTCCAGAAATGATGTCAGAGGTCATTGCCTCCCAGCTTCCCAAGGTCCTGGCAGGCATGGTGAGACCGCTCTTATTCCACAAGTGACAATAACAGCACAAAAACTGCAGTTTCCTCAAGACTGACTGGATCATTGAGCCTTCATTTAATGGATGCCTCATTGTGTTTGTTTTTGCCATCAAACTAGATCTAATACTCTTTACCTTCTTCTGCTCCTTAAAATGCTTTTAACATAAGTCAATTAACACAGTCTCAGTTGCCTTCATGCTTTTCTCATCTTGTATTTTGTATTTCTGAATTATAGTAGCAAAACAATATATCCCCATTTATTTGTTAATGAAAATTAAATGTAAGATATGAAGAAACCTGCCAATTAACCAATGAAGTTATTAAGGATAACTAAAGCAGCCTCAGTTGATGCATGGTGCAAGTCCCAAATTAAAATTCATATTTTCACAAATATTCTATTTTTCATAAGAGTAAAAATAAAGGACTTCTTCATCTGTACACTATGAAGGATGTATTAATTGGCTTTTTGGAATTCACTAAAGTAGATAATATTTTCATAGCCATTATGTCAGCATGATCAGAGCTCTTTTACAATTTCTAAATCAGCATATATTAACGTAAACAATATTTTTTTCTTTCTATGTACATGTAATTTATTTCTATTAGGTGTGAATTCTGGTTAGGTATACCTGAATTAAACACTTAAGTGAATCAAAAAATTGTTTTTCAATTCCAAAATATAGTAATAAAAATACACCACTGAAAATATATCCCAATAACCGGGGTATAGATGCTGGTGACTAAACATTAAGACTAAGTAAATTATATATATATATATAAGATTCCAAGGAAATGTTGTATGTTATATATTGTATCTTCAATAGAAAAAATAATACAAAAGAAATGATAAAAAAAACATTTTTTTGGTAGAGGTATAAAGTGCAATATCATTAAATTGTCATATAGCTATAGGAAAGACATTGTATTAGAGAAGTAGGTCTTCATTTTGGGTTTAAATCCAGATTTTGAGAAAAATAAATCAAGTCTAAAAGTATGGGTAGAGTAACAACAATGACAAACAGCATACTTTACCAAACAATGGTTCATTGGCTGAAACTTTCACTATTGATTTCACACATTTGTAATAATTATTTATAATAAATCGCATTGCAGAATTGTAGACTTGACCATAGGCTTTATGTGTAACTCCAACAAAATAAACCTTCCATACAAAATAAATGCAAAATGTTACATTTTCAGACTGTGTGTATCATTGATGGGAAATACTTCTACAAATACAGACTTGAGGGGAGTATTACTTTGTGAACAAGGTCACCTTGCATTCTTTCAGATGAACATGGCTGGGAACAGCCTGATCTTATAAAGATCCCAGAACCCTCCTTCTCCTCCCAGCACACGCACTTTAACCACTGAAGATTTGTTAAAGTTTGTAATAACTGACTGGTAATTAGATTTCCTTTGGTTGACTTTTTCTCTGAACTATCACTGGACTAAAATACTCAGTATATTGTTTAAAAATTTAAACAGTTTTAGAAATGTATATAAAAATCATCAACGTCATAATATAATCTGATATGTGTGCAGCTATCAAAAGTACATCAGTGTACCAGTGACGACAGTTCTGTTACATGTACTAAAGCTGAAGGCCATACATGTATAACATTCAAAACATTAAAAAAAAAAACACAAACCTTGCATAAATCAGTCAAATTAAAATTTTAAAGCAGTTACCAGTTAGATTTTTTTTTTTCCGTCCACAACAAATGACAAACGTTGAATACAGTAGAATGTTGCTAACCACAAAGTGCAGCAGTGAAATGGTTCAGTAGATGAGGAGTAATCACGGGACAGAAACATTCATGATAATGTGCAAACACATTGTGCTTCTTAGATTAGATTCTTAAAAAACCCTTTCCCTCACTAACTGTGCCTAAAAATTGTACGATTAAAGAAGAGCAAACTTTTTTTTTGCCTTTTATCACCTTTCATTTAAGAGGTAGGTGGTTTGGATTCCACTGCATGTCTTTGGTTTCAGTACTATTCAAACCTGAATATTATAGTTAGTTTTATCCTGCTATTTTAATTTAATTGTGGCTGCAAAACCAGAATTCTTAAATGAGAATGTAACTTTGAAAAGGTGACTCCAGATTTTGGGTATTGCTGTTATTTTTTGTGTGGGTTATATTGGGTGCATCCTTGCAGTTTAAAGGCAATACGTCTACAAATTTCAATGCATAACAATGTGTGAATTATTTGCTGTTGGTTTCCAAAACCTTTTAAAATTCATAGAAAACCATATTGTGACTGATTATATTTACTAAGAATGCATAAAATAATGCGTGATCACAGCAAAATTAAAACTCTCTCTACTATTATATATTTTACGTTATATTTTTCCATGGATACCATGAAAAGAAATGTTTGTGGGCCGGTTAGTGGAAGACAACATAATTTTCAGGGATCAAACCCGTTCTTCCTTCATATGTTGCTTGTAGCCAGCCTGGTTCAACAGAAGGGTAGACTGCAGGAGGAGAGAATACATATTATTATGTTAAAATAAAAGATCTCGGAGGAACTAAAGTTTTAAATGATCGGCTGCATCAACTGAGCAGAGATGTGGTGAGTGTGAATGTATAAGAATGTTTTAATGTAGAGAGCAATAATAAACTGTGTGCTGGTACCGCAGGGAACATGTTGATGTTTTGCATTTGGCTGCTGGCTCTGCTGGCTCAGTTAACAGGGAACAGGCACGGGTGCCTTCCATCACTAGGTTACAGTGACCCATCTGCACTGGTCGTAGGCCAATTCATTTAATGGAAAAGGCAAGAGGCAATAATCTGCGGGGCTGTGTGGAATTTAACAATGCAATGATGGAGTCAAACCGAAAGCAAGCATATTTTATCACCTCGCATATCGCCAAGCCATTACCGTTTATTCTCTGTGCACAGGCATGCATGACGTTACAGGCATTTCTCCATTATATTACTAGCCGTCATTTGGTGCAAACTGTATTTCTTTTCTCTGCTGCTGATCTCTGCTTACCGTTTGTGAATTGCGCCCCCTGGGGGAAGCTCAGCTCATGGCTGTGCTCTGCCTCACAGGAATACATGGCTGTGGCATCCCTGTCCAAACAATAAAAGACAGCCAGTTTCAGAAGATGAGAATGAAATTAACTGGGTGGAAGGGTGATGATTCTGTTATGTTTCTAAGGTACCTTTTGACTGGAACGGACTGACCAGGAGAGGCACTTTCAAACAGCAGGGCTCTGGCAGCAACCCTAAGACATAAAAATACAAACTCAATGTTTTTAAGAGCAGCAGGCAAATTTTCTTTTCTAAACATATGATCAAAATAAAATATGCAATGATTTATTATGCAGTGATTTATTTTGTTCTTCAAGCAGCCACTTACAAGATGAGAAATACTACATCTAATGTTTCCATTTTCCTTCTGCCAGCAACATTCATTGTTTTAGAAAGAAAAAAAAAAAAGGACAGGTTTCCTTTCCCCAAGGCCAATTCAGGTTTGGCAGAGTTGAGAAGTAAATTTAAATATATAACAATCCAGTACTTGACCTGTGCAACCACAGTAGATTACAGGGCCTGACGTAAACTGGGAGGGTACTATACATGGAAACTACTCAAGGGACGTGGTGACTGGCCTCTAAGACATGACAAGTCAAACAATTAATTTGTCCTGAGAGAAAGAAAGAAGACTGTTGCTGGGTCACAACAACCTCAGAGAGGCAGAGTGTAATTAGAGCCAGCTCTCCCACAAGAGAGGAAAAGACATAAATCTGCCAACACATACTAATCGGATGTTAGAGTGCTCCTGCACAGAGGAAAAGGTTCACTCAGGGCACTGTTTTTATTTGTCTGTAAACATTAATGCATTTTCTTAAAGCTACAAAAATTCTTTGTTGTTCGGGATCTCCGGATTCTGGGGATCTTTATTAGGAATTAATATCAAAACTGTAAATCCCATCTATTCAATTTATGTGTAGATTAGTAGAAGTACAAACGGAAATATTTCTATGTTTAGACGTTGCAGAAAGTCCATTTAGGAATAATTATGCTCTTTTCCTGTCATTGTCACAACTGCAGTGTGAATACTATGTTTTAAGCCTTGCAGATGTGTGCCAAGAACTCAAAAATACAGTATCTACAGAGTGAAGAGGTATTTTGAGCGGTGAGTGGACTGGCATAACATAGCACAGCAGCAGCATAAATTAGGGGACAAAAGATTTGTTATGAGTAAAAAATAAGTGTTTTTTTCTTTCTTTCTTTTTTTTTTTTTTAAAAAAAACAATCTTTACACTGAGCCAGGTCTTTGGTATCCATTGTTAAATGACATTTCCATTCTATGAGGGATGGGCTGCTTTGGTGGGAGGTCTGGTTGATCTGGTTTTAAAGTCTCTTTGGGCTCCAGTGTTGACAGACTTTGGACAGAGCCAGAAGATTTCATCAGACCTTAAAGGAGATAAACAGAGAAGATGTTTATATTTTGTGTATATGACACAGCTGGAAGACATGAAAATCAATATTATATATACTAGCTTAATTATAATAATATCACTGATGTAAATACTGTAACATAACTCAATGTAAATGAACACTTCATAATAATCCTTAAAATATCATCACCTTCAGGTAAATGCACTGATTTCATGGCAGGAGGATCTGGGTGGTACATCAGGGTGAGGCTGATGTCACTGCGACAGTGGGGAGCTTTTTTAGGAGCAGAAGAGAGTCTGGGTGTGGTGCTAAAGGAGGACAGGCTGCGAGTCTCCTCTAACTCCACATCGGTGCGCTCGGCTTCCTCCCTGGAGCTGGACTCCAGGCTGCTGATACCCGCGGCGCTTCGGTAACCATTTGAAAGCTTTGACGTTGTTTGGTGAAGGAACGACTTATTCTTGACCTGAGCAGATGGAGCCATTTTGGATGAGCTATTCTGCTCAGAGGAGTGAGAGGACAAAGACTCCAGGCTGCCCATGGGAGTGCTGCGTGGACTGCTGCTCAAAGTGTCACCTATACAGGGGTCAGAACAGAGATATACAAGGCCTTCACTAAACTCGATCCGTACGTCAGACGCAGGAAATAAAATGTGTTAGGACATGTGCAGACACTAATGGCCCCCCCAACAGCTTTGGGGAAATTATGCTACGATGACAAGAGGTGATAAACACTGCTTTGGTACTCACTTTCTGCGTCTGCCAGACACAGAGTCGGGGTGTAGAGGCTGCGGGGCTTTCGGGGCCCCGTGGACAAACAGATGGCCCGGTTCCTGCGAGAGCCAGGCCGGCTCTGAGGCTGGGGAAGAGGGACATTTGCATCTGGAGCCTGGTGAAACACCTAGAGTTCAGAAAAAGCATAAATGAACAACCTAAAATGATATACTCTGCAGCTACTAACACAAACTTATTATATTAGAAAAAGCTCATCATCAAACCATTTTGAGAAACACTGAAAATGATGTTAAAAACAAGCAAACGATGAGGCACCTTGTTAAAGTTCTCAATGAGGATTTCAACCACGATGTTCTGGAATTTGATGTTCATCATGGCTGCCACGGTTTCCTCCTGTGACCGCATCAGCGTGGGCCCAAAGATAACACCCAGGTTGGACACAGTCATCAGATTGAGCTGACTCTGTGTGGAAACTCTGTGCAGGGACGCAACCATCACAGGATGCTGCAATCAGTGGTTTGGACTGAAGGATATGAGCCGCTGTATTATTGAACCATTAAAGGAGCACATACGTGACAAGGTGTTTTATGAGGAGTTCCAGCATTTCCTTATTTCTTTCGGGTAGCTTGTGAACCAAAGTGTGGACGGCACAAACCCTGTAATTCTGGTCATCTGATTCTGAAGAAAAAAACAATGTAAATATGATGAAAATTGTGAATCTGCCACTTATTATTGCATTGTATTGTTTACCATTTCACTATGTGAAGAATATATATGAAGAATAGAAATATTATAATATATATGAAGAATAGAGATATTATACTACCACAATGTCTTAACTAAGTTATTTTTATATAATTTTCCTCCATTGATTTTCTACTGCTTTGTCCTCCATAGAGGATCGTGGGGGGCCCATCCCAGCTGCCATGATGCGAAGGCAGGGTACACCCTGGACTAATTGCCAGTCAATCACAGGGCTGACACATAGAGACAACCATTCACACTCACAGTCACACCTTTGGGCAATATGGAATCACCAATTAATCTCATCCCCAGTTGCACATGTCTTTGTGGGACTGTGGGAGGAAGTCAGATTACCTGGAGAGAACCCACGCAGGCACAAGGAGAACATGCAACCTCCACACAGAAAGACCCCAGCCTCCATCCCAACCGGGATTCAAACCTGAGGCCTTCTTGCTTAAATAAAGATAAATTCAACCCCAATATTTAGACATATCACTGCTATATTCAATTCATTACAATTCATCTGAAAAATTAAAATTAAATAATATTATACTAAAATATATGCACTTCAGTTTTCTGGATTTTTCTGCTATCAGTCATTACTAATGTATTTGTACATGAGGCTTTAGAAATCTGACTGCTGGCAAAATACCTCTTAGATAAAAATGAGTTTAACTTACTGACAGCCATGATAAAGTCTTTGTGGAGCTTGAAAGTCATTAGAGGCTCAGACAGACATCTGATAAAGAGAGGGGAAAAGAACGGTTTGTATTCACACAGACAAAATGTAGTTGACTTCTTTGAGTCATTTATAATCCTGGATCCTTGTTTAACGCCAGACCCTTTCATCATTTATCTACTGTGGATTAGGTACATCTCAAGTGTTATGGAGATAATTGCTGTCAGCTAAGCCATATAGCTAGTGGGGCGAACTGACCTGAAGTAATTTTTCAGACCACTGGTGATGGTTTTGTTGTCCCACATCTCTGGATCCAGGTCCATATCCACGGGAGCCTTGGAAGCTATTGAAAATCCATTTTAGATCCATTTCCAGATAGGAAAAAAACAACAAAAAACCCTCAAGAAGTTTAATTGTAAGTCTTGTGGAACATGGTACTGGAACAAAACAGAAGCATGCATATATATGTATATGTATATATTTCTATGCATATACATGAATATGGATGATTCTCCTTTAATGAATCATGCCAATATTTATAAGTTTATCTATGAATAAGTAATTTTGTTACAAATGCTCTTACGCTGTGTATCCACCAGGGGGACCTCTTATCTTAAGCTACAGAGGCATATGGTTTTTGCTTAAAGATCATCTTAAAGATAAGAAAAGGGTATTTATTGATAAAAATTGCATTATGCTGTATGTACATCCTGCTAGTAAGGTCTATAGAAGTTAAGAAATTAAATGCAACATATGTAAAACTCAAAATGTACTTACAGAATACTGTGGTCATCAGTTTCTGTACTTTGGAATTCACCCCTCCAATTCTGTAGAGGCCCATTGTATTTATTCCTTGATAGCAATTAAAAAATGATGTTAAGCTTAAAAAAAAGCAAGCAATGAAATGTATAAATGTAAAAAAGAACAAAGATTTCTCATCTATAAGGAAATCTGCAGAATGTGCAGTGATGAATACCTCACCTCTCACCTCCACCAGGTTGATGCATCTCCTTACAAAATTAAAGCCCGCCTCATTGAGAAATGCTGGTAATACAAGATGAGAACATGGCTGACACATGAATTACCATTGCTTAACCATGCAGAGATAATAAGCTCTCCCCTATGTTTCTGCTCACTCTAATAAGATACATCACTTGTGCTGGAAGGCTGGCGATGTCAGCTGTGAGTGTATGTCAAGTAATTGTGTTAATGAACAGAGGTGGCAGTGTGTTTGATGCACATGTGTTTTGTCTATTTTATTTCATGTTTCACTAAGCAGGATTTGTAAATTCCAATACTGAAAAAAATAAAATAAAATCTGAAAAAAATAGATAACACACTTACTCTCCTCCTTTTTGCTTAAGATAGCTGGCAGGTTGTAAATCTAGAGAGAGTTTACAGAAATTCAAATTAGATTTTAGAAAAGCATAAGCTAAATTCCTTGCCAAATAAAAGTTAAGATACAAGATAGGATTCCTTACCGGTTCCTTGCCATCCATGGCCTCCAGCCACAATCTTCTATTAGACTCTGACAGCGCCTGCAGGGTCATTACACCATGCCTGGAATGATTTCAGGGGGGAAAAAAAAGAAAAAAAAGCTGGTCTCAGTCTGATCTGATTGCTGTAGGGCTCCAGGACAGACCATGTTTACATTGGATGAGACCGCTATATAAGGACTAGTGTGACTAAAATAGCTCAAGTGCAAATGCTTGACTCCACGCTGTGCCCTCGGTTGGCTCGGTGCTTCACGATCCACTCCCAATTAATTTTGGTGTGTTTGTTTGATTTATTTCACTTTTGCACCCGACATGCACACACCCATTTCATCCGTGTCCCACGCTACAGGAACCAAACAATAAAACTAACTGCATGGGGCTGTCTTGATGAGCAGATAGAATTTTATGTGCGGGTTTTAAAATATCGAAATAAGAAAAACGGATAAAAATAAGACAGCAAGGTGTTTGATGCTTTTTAGTTGCAGAGTCTGGGTCTCTCCACTGTCCCTCTATTATCACTTGATAGAGCAAAAGAAATCTCTGGACGTTTTAAGCAGGGAGGCTATAATTAGCAATTCCCTTCTAAGAAACAGATTTTTACAGGTATACTCGGGGTAAATAAAACACAATTTACTTGCATTGCTCAATATCCTGACAATTGAAGGGTGATTTATGGCTGTGGCTTTAAAATGATATGTATTAACATCCTGCGAATGCTCAGCCGTTTCTGTCCACCTTCAGACACGCTCACCAAAAGCACCTGGTTCTGCTGACGTGCTCAACTACACACAATGATGGGCTATGTGAGTTAACCTGGTTCATGTTACAGCTCTCACGACTGATGTGACCTTGGAGCGATGCTTTCTATCCTCCCATACTACAGTGATTTCAAATCAATGAAGGCATTTCCTATAGTGCCGATAAACCCCTAAATGACAGCCAAAATTATGTAAGTGAACCTCTCAATAGCAAAATTGATACTTTGTTAGAATAAATGGGTCTGAATAACAGTGTTTCTGTACTGCCCATACTAACCTGGAGACAAATCGTTATAAATTAGTGAAGCAGTAAGACAGCAACAGTATTAGCTTAGGATTTGAAGCAGTGATAGACTGATTAGCAGCTCACATGCAGCGCATGCAAGTGTTCTGCAAAGGAAGTGTTGGCCAGTTCACATACCGGACTTTACAGAAAAACCGAAGCGGCCTGAAAAGAGTTCCACGACAGATGTCATTTCTACATCGACATGAACACAAAGAAAAGACGGGATGGGTTCAAAAACAGGACAATTCTGTTTGTTGAAGGCAAAAAAAAAAACAAAACAAGATCTTTGGAGGGAGACAACAGGAGAGACATGCAGGACACAAACAGAGCTGAAAACATCCAACACTGGTGACCAGAGAATCCTTGAGGTTAATCCAGCCTGAGAGGCACTTATGCTGACTACTTTCCAGTATTATCTGGATTAGTATCCACTGGAGTCATTTAATGTAAGAAAATAAAACAACTCACATGTGCTATGTCAAGTATACAATATAAACTATGTAAGCAACATTTCTGTCTGCGCATAATTGAAGTTTATCATGTAAAAATGAATACTTATCATAATCAAGGACAAAACCACTAACACCAGTGTTAAATTTCACAAACCAGATATGTTTTCAGTCAGTGTGAGTTATAAGACAATTTATGTGAAAATGCAAAGAAGACAGGGACGGACACAGACCTCTCCACCACTTCAATATCGAAGCAGAAACGCTTGTCAATGGAATCGGTTTTCCTTCGAATACAGGATCTGAGCTTGAAATTCTCTGGTTGGTTTAGAACAAGCCCATTCTGAAATGATCAGAAGACATGTTAGGATACATAAACTGAGTAACAGGTTTGACTGTATTTTGAAATGTAACGCTAGCCATAGATGACAATCAGCAAAATATATGAACAGGTAAAACTTCATTAACCTGGATATGTGAATTTAATTTTCACTGATATGTAAATGAGGCAAATCAGTTGATGTCTCAAAGTTCTTAAGTGGAAAATTATTAGATGCCTTTACTTAAGTTTTTAGATATGGTGTACCCAATCTGTGGTCCTGTCTTTTCCTTTTTGTTTCATAGTGAAACATTGTATTTCTGAAGATGGATTACTCTTTTCGCCAAAAACAGATTCTCCTTGTTCCTTCTTTTGACTGAAGTTTCACTTTTCGCTTACAACCGCGCTGACCTATAACAGCGAAAGTGAGAGGCACTGAAGCTGAACCTGTTTTGCTGCCGACTTGTTTTCAGTGTTGCTCATGGTGAACGTGTTGCTGCTCTTGTCATACGTGCAGTAGTGACGGGTCCAAGCACATCCAAGAGGACCTGAAACATGAAGAGGAAACGGCAGATGAAGTCATTTTTTTTGCCCTTCAGATATTGTGGGAATAGTTCCTCAATTAAAGAGAGCGAAATCCAAATGTATCCATTCTCACATTTGGGCATCTCTGCTTGTTTGAAAGCAGATCAAAGGGAATAGATAAACACCATGAATTATGAGCTCGGTGTGAGAGGATCTCTCCACAGAGCTCTGGGAGAACTCGAGACATCTTTATGGAGATAGATGTAAAAAGCATGCACTCGGAAGTGATGTGAATGTCTTGCTGGGAGCCAGGCTACAACCACTCACGTTTCTCTTGGACATAAAGGAAGCCTTCCATCGTCCATTGTCCCGGAGGTTTATAGTCCTGATCTGCGGAGCGTATCCTCTTCATTAGCTTCTCCACTTCCTGCTTGGTGCTCACAAAATTGTTCCGTGTCTGTGCAGACAGTGCGGGTCAGGAGTACATTTGCATTAACAAAAAAGCAAGGTTTGTACACTGGAAGTACTCTTCCTTCAGGACATAAACCCTGAAACAACTGGGCTGCATACATTTAATATCTTTGCTATTGTGTCATTAAAAATAACTCGAGCCCAGACTTGATCTATTGACTTTATAGGGGAAATTTTTAACATCCCTCTTCTCCAGTATTTGTCCTACATATGGACATAGCATCCATGTTTATGTTGGAGGCTCAATTAACATCCACAGTAACAAAGACAACATAACCTCTGGCTCCCAGAAATCCTCTTTATCAAGACAAAGAGGTCAAAACGAGGCAGTTTCATTTTCCCTGTAAGAGAGCGATTGAGATGACCTCACCGCCTCCTATTAGAGGCTTTGTATCTAAGGACGGTGTTACAGAGTATAAATTGTCACAGCAATGGTGCTGACATTTAAGGTCAAAGACAAAATTTGGTCCTTCAGGCTGTGAGCACCGAGGTCATACTGACGGCGGGGAGATACAACATCTTTATGTGGCTTAAAGTCGCCGCCTGTCAAAACAATCTTGTTTCTCTGTACTGTCAAGGAGCTCTTTTCATCTCACAATTATCTAGTTGTAAAATCTCCAGTTATTATCTTGCCGGGTAAGACAGTGCACAATCAGACGGATGCGACGAGACTCACGTTCTGCAGGTTGAACTGCAGCTGCTGCTTGTAAGGCTCGAATTCATGAGCTAGCTCATATCCTTCATGATAGAATGTAAACAAGCCTTGAAGAAAGGCCAGGAGCTGGGGACAAATAAAAATATTTGATGACACATCAGTGAGTCATAAAGGAAAATAGCCATTACTAAAAACAATGATTACACATTTTATAATGAGTAGAAAAAGTAGATTCCAACATTAATTTCTATTTGAAGACATCATATAGATTACAACAAGCCCCCTTACTGTGGAACCAGCTCTCTGTTCACCTTGAGATGAGGCTAAAAACTGTCCAGTTTGATAACAGTTGTAGTAGGTAATTCTATAGCTACAGTCAGTATTCGAGTCATAATACTGCTGATGGAACAGGTTCCTCTAACATTAGCCATAGACCGAGGCTGCCAGTGTACAGCTTTATGAACCACTGAATAGTTTCCTTCTCAGTGCCATAGGTCATGGTAGCCTGTCTACCCTAATCTACAAAAAGCACATGGATTCTGGGAAAGCAAACACACAATTTAAAAAGGAAAAAAGAGATTCACATCATCATATAGAAAATATAATGTGCCATCCAAAAACAACACACAAAAAAATGCAGCTTTTTTTATAACGCTAAGAGATGTTCTGATGTCTTGATACAGCACTTACCACCCAGAGAAGTCAATATAGTGCATATTTATAGAAAGTAGCTAATTCAGGCATTTAATTTACACTGTAACAACAAGTTTTATGCAAAATTATCTCTAATTTCACCTCCCACTTTCCTCCTGAAGGAGCGACAACATTTCAGGAAAAATGCGATGCAGGTGATATGAGGAATATGTGAACATTAAAAAAATATAGATAAAAGGAACTCCTCACTTACTGGCTCGACAAACTCAAACTTTTTTTTTTCTTGCACTTCTTGTATTTTGAAAACGTACTCCAGGGATGCGTCATAAAAGAGCTGCCTCTCCTTATCAATCTGCATGTCAGCCTGAGAATGAGCAAACATACCAGGGTCAGTGCAACAACAAAGACGGGGGTCACGCTGGGAGAGCACACGGAGTTAATGCTTACATCACTGCCTGGAAACTGTGTGTGCTGAAAGAACGAGCCACCATTATTGTATAAACAATGTTATTTATTTTTTTTAAGGAGATGCTAAGCCAACGATAACAACATTATTCAAAGAAGTCCTGGGGATTAGAAAAATTGTTTGTGCTTTACCTCCTGCAGATATGCTTCCTTCTTTCTGGATGACAGGCTGAGGTGTCTCTCAAGTGTGGAGTAGTATTTTTCTGTCTCCTTATCAAATTTCTTTTTTCCCTCCTGGAAAAAAAAATCCACACAAGACATTAAAGACAACGATGTTCTAAGCCTCCCGGATATGTGTGCGAATGAACTGCCACTAGGGGGAGGTCTGACTACATTTTAGATTTGTCATCTGCTATTTAAAAACCATGCCCATACATCATTACATATCCTAAAAACAGTGTAAGATAATGTAATGACCATTAGATAGTGAGAGCACAATCAATAATTACTAAACCTTAACACACCATTATTCTTATATCACATCTATGGACACAAGCCCTTTGAAGAAAATACACACTCTAACAGGGAAGGAACAATAATATAAAGCCCTTGGCATTGGACAGGTTTGACTTTGTTGTTTTGGGCTTTTTTTTAACTTTATTTCAATGCTTTACTGAAAAAGAAAGTGTCCCAGAAGGCTCTGAGGAAGGAACAGGAAATGGTCTTCATGCCAGATGCCCATCTCTAAAGCATATGGACTGGGAGACCGAACATTTCACCCAAAAGAAAAAAAAAAGATCTAGTTTGCAGGCTTTAATCAAACTGTAGCCAAGCAGACACAGCACATCTGTGGGTCTCATCTGCAATTCTGACCTTTAAAATTAAGTACTGCCCACCCATCTGGCTAGACCAACGTTCATAAAGAGGCTAGTGGATCATGGGGTGGGGAAAGTGTGAGGAAATGGCCAGTGCAACCAGATCCAGCCTGTTTGTTTTCATTCCCATGGCCCTGAAATTTTGCATGTCTAATCTACTAACCAGTGATGTGAAGTAGAACATTGTTCTACCTCAGTAACCCTTACAGCAGTTTAACACACCACAAGAGAACACCGTTACAGCACAGAACCGATACATACATTCATGAAACATCATCTTATCTCCCTGACTGGTGTCATTTCTTAACCAGTAGCTGAAAAAGGGGAATAAATAATACAAAATGGGAACACAGCTGACAGAAAAAAAGATTTAAGGCCGAGATTGAGATCATATACAGAGATCACATAGATGAATCATTTTAGGTTTAGCTCAACTTTGCAATCACAGGAGGAATCTTTCTGCAGTGTGAGCAATCAAGGTGATTCTATTTAAAAAAAAAAGAAAAGAAAAAAAGAATCCCTTCAATGACTCAAGGAGGAGTCTGTCTGATTCCCCAATTTTGTTTTGATCCAGCTAAGACATGTACAGGACTCCACTGCCATAATCATACCACAACACTGGGTGTTTGCACATCTGCCCATGATTGAGAGCTGTGCCACCCCACCCCTTCACTGATGTGTTTGTGTAGGTTAATTTGCAAAGATCCTGCTGAAGACGAGGGAGCAGTGAAGGGGCAACACTTTGATGCCCCACACCTGATGGCAAAGGTGTGGATCGATGTATATCTGACAGACCGGTGGAGGAGACCTGTGTCTGGGAATGGATCAAGCCAAAGGACTTTCAAACACCCATGAACCTTCCACTTGGGAGATTTCCTCATCTGATTGCTTTCTTCACTCTCATGAATAAATCATGTACAGAAAGAGAAAATTCTGATGCAGATTCCTCTGAAGTGGTATTTCTCTGTAGAAAGTCTCATGTTTCTGTTACCAGCGCTTTGATGGCAGCTGTAAAATGGCTGAGATTGCTAATTACTGATATAATGTTGGAAGGAAACAGATCAAACTGCAGGTGTTTATTTCTTTATTTTTTTTTTCTGCTATCCAGGTATTCTAAACTTACTGAAAAGAAATTTGGAAAAGAAGCCCAAATATTGCAGACAAAAATATTTGGGGGACTGTTATAAATTGCCCGTTTTGACACAAGCTCTAACAAGCCTCAGGACCATCATTTCTGAGGTTCTCTTCGCCATGGCAACAAACATGAGCAGCAGAGGAGAATGAACGTGTGTTTGAATGTGAATCTGTGTGTTTAGAGGAGCTCCAGATATCACGGCATATAGAATGAATTCTACAACAACAGCTGTCAACTGTACACGCGCCAGTAGTGACCTGTGCATTTTCACTACAGATTCATTAGAAGACAATTCTGCTTACAGACATTAATCCTTTAACCCATTTCAATATGAGGGTTAAAGGAGACTTTGGTGCAATAGCTCAGTGAGCTCATTAGAAAAAAACTAATTGGAGCAGGGGTCCAGAATGGTGGCAGCCAGGTTATTTTGATGCTTCGCCACACATGAGTTGGTCTCACATCCACAGGGGAGCCAGAGAGAACACACACATTTCAGCTCAAATTGAGTTACTTAGCTGCAAAGCCAAGAAATCCCTCTTCTCATGGAGACATCACAGATTGCAAAAAAAAAGTTGGATGAGAAACGTGAAATAATTACAAACATCTGCTCCTGAAGCATCGAAAAAGAGGATACTGTGAAAAGAAATTTAAAGATAAAGTAAAAAATAATCCGTTTCTGTGCTGTTCGACACTTGGGATGCAAGATGTGTCAAAAAAAAAACAAAAACAAACCAAAACAGATATGTTTGTCAGATTAACGTAATTGTTTTTCAATGTAAAGCCTCAACAAGCTCTTTGTGAATATAGATAGCTGTAAGGGACCTGTTTGAACATTCTCTCTACCTCATATAAAAGAGAAGAATGACATTTTCAGCCCACAAGGATGAGGAAATAGAACATGAATAGATGTTACTTTTTGTACTGATCCATTAAGGTTCCTTTTCCACATTTTAAATCGTGTGAAGCAGAAGAGACTATAGAATTGGCTTATGTCTGTTTTTTTTTTTTTTGCAAGAAGTGGTCAGCTCAGAATAACGGTGGCCATCTGAGTCCCATCTGGTTCTGACTGCACCAGTTCTTTGCACTCATCAAGTGGGGAGACCCCCTACAGTGATGACATGTTGATGACCTTTGAGGGAAAGAATACTGTCAGAATCTTACAAAGCAGGAATGTCACCAAGAGGCAGACATCTTAAGGTACTTTCTTATGAATACCTGGGGTGCGCCTGGGGTCTGTATAAATTTCTACACACAAACCTGATGTTTATATATTTTAAAAAAACACAAGGCCACTGAGAGAATTCAGGCCTGAGGCTGAGGCTTCAGTTGTAATATGCAATTAGAATGAGGAAGAATCAGGAGATTGAAACTAAGACTGACTTCCATTACTCAGTTCTGTTCAAAAAGTGTGGTTTCAAAAAAGATGTGAACCAAGAAAACTTTTCAATTTCACATTGTGATTGGGCAGGAAATGCATATTTTGAGTCCTGGTCTCGTACTTTGTATAATCTTCTGTCCTTGTTGGTTTGTATGTATTCAGGTTTGATGGCTTCAAAGGAAAGCATTTAGTTGAACCTAGTGTGACCTTGGCTGTTCCTAATATGTCTTACTGCAGTCCATCTGCTGGAATTATGGCCATGGAAGTGTTAAGATACGCTGCTCTGTAGCCACACTTGGATTGCTCATTGTTTGCCCAAATAAGGTCGGAGTTACCCATTTGAAGAGTGAACAGTCGAATGTGAAACCTTGTGGCTTGTAGGGTCAAACAGCATGAAGATTCTCAGAACAGTGGAAAGTTCCTCAGTTGCTCATGGAATTCTCCTTTTATCTCAAACTGGCTGGGCTCAAGAGTTGATGAGGGGGTGGGCAATCAGGAGAGCCATTCAGAGGAAGTGAGTTGAGAAAAGAAAATGTGAACAGAGCAGCAGTCTTTGGAATTTATAAACACAGTTTGTGCAACGACACAGAGCATTATAATACAGCAGACTGGGCTAAATAAATGATTCCCCTAAATCAAAACATAAAATAACAATGCTTAGCCAATTCATAGTCCCAAGTCTTTACAGTTAAAATCCAGTACTCAACACTGCAAATCTTACAAGTTGCATTACACAAATTCTTATACACTTAAAAAGAGAAAAGCAAACCAGTGGGCTGTACTTTATTCAAGATTTTCCTCATAGATGTCAACAAACTGACCTACACACTCAGAGCACTCACTCAGACCTCTGCCTAGCACTGATGAATCCTTAAAAATTCCTGGATCCACATATTATATATATAGTATACAGAGTATATAGGCAGTAGTAATGCAAGGTTATATGACATGCTAGGTTGCTTTATGATCAGAGCTCATTGTCTTTGATCCTTGGAAGATCAGGATCATCGGCAATTCCCGAGAATTTTTTGAATTATGTTCGTAGCTAACAAACATGGACGGATGGACAGGCTATCACATAACCTCCATGGAAAAGGTAATTATGCCGCAATTACCTAAACATTCATTAACAAGGGTGTTTGACAGGAATACAGTCACTTGCATGGCAGAGAGTTTTTGTCCTGAAAAAGAAATCAAACTAGGTGGGAATATGACCCTGTCCCTCTGCGGCCTTCAGGCTATAAGGAATTCAAATGATTCACTGATACAAGAGTCAGCAGCAAACTCACAGACTTTGCAGGGCAACCGTGGAGTGGTCTTTCAGTTCTACCAGCTTGTACATATGTGATCCCACCAAGAGAATGACCACAAACAAGCCACTGCGCTCACATCTCATGCCTTAGCTTTGGCCAGAAATGAAAGTATAGCTTGTAGCAACAAGCCCACACTGTTCTTTGTAGTCAACTCTGGCTTCAACAACATATCGACTGTGCAACCAGGATGCCTTCAAGCAGCTTTCTACTGAACTTCTGATGTCATTTCTCTCAACCAAAAGCTTAGAGAGGAACACAATAAATGAATGCAGAAACAAATATTGGTTTGTGCAGGTGATCTCTTACCTTTGCAGCACCTATCTGCTCCTTCCGAAACTTTTCCAGGGGAGTAATCAGCACATCGTCTGCATTCTGAATCTGAAATCAAGACAGGAGAAAAGAAATAAGGAGGGGGCATATACCACTCTGAAATAATCATTTCTAAATTGACTTCAAATATCAATAACACAAAATTGTATTTACAAGGTGAAAAACAAACCTCATCATTGTGTTTCATTACAATTGTGTTTACAATTGTTTGAGAAAACTGGGGACAAAAAATTGACACAGTAAATAATACCACAGAACAATCTAGTCCAAATCAAATACAGGCGTGCTGTTCAAACCCAAGATGATAGAGCCATCATCTCCATTAATATGTCATTGATGGCCAACAATGTGAAATTCTAAGGTAGAAGAATGAATAGTGGAAGAAGCCCTTCACAATAGCTCTGCTAGGCGAAGGAAATGAAGCCATTTTATGTGAGCTGTGAAGCAGTATTGCTAAACCCTGCTGATATATCACACATCACAGATGATGCATTTAAATGTTTGAGGCATGTCTGCAGATACCAATGACCTCTTCAGCCTCATGAATGGAGTATAAAGTAAGCCCAGAGTCACTGCTTTTTCGGTCCCGATACAAATAAGGTGGGATATATTTAGCCAATTACACCCTTCACGCCCTACATTCCTGACTCTCAGAAAGGTTTAACATGCTTATGACGTTCCCGTGGACATTGGTGAATCTGCTTTAAGTCAGTCCACACTGACAGCTCTTAGGTGGATCTAATGTCTTTGTGTTGACAGTGCGTGATAAACCAGAAGCTGACAATGTACCACCACTAATTTAAGGCCCCAGAACATCAGCTCTGCAGCTACAGTCCACGAAACACACATTGTCTCAGGACAGAATTGTTTGTACCATTAATCACGGCACATTCGCGCTGTCCCGAAATAACCCTGCCAGGAGAGAATGTTGTGGCTGCTGAGAACTGCGATCTCTCCCAGACACCAATCTGCTCTCATCTTTGGACATGCGCTGGTGTAAATACCATAGAGTGCAAATGTATAGTTGACTGTCTAATTTGTTGATCACTTATTCTTAAATTTCATGCCGTCCGTCACCAGGAACGATTGTTCTGATTCGCCGGCTGTTTTTTTTTCTTTTACTTGTTTTGCTTTGTTTCTTTCTGCAGCTTGAGATTCAATATAGAAGCATGAAAGAAAGAAAGGGATAAAATCAAGGGGCAGATGCACACACTGCAATTTGGCAAGTTGGTTCACAGTCAGTCACACACGTTGCCCCACAGCGCAGGGGGTTCGGAAAACAAGGCTAATGTCCAGAGTGTCATGCCCATTGTCATTGGCTCATCACAACACTGTGGTAGAAAGTGGGCATTCTTCTGCACTAAGGACACCTACAGTAAATGTCCATTTACAGAAAAAAAATATACATATATATAACTCAGATAGTGAGTTCTCCTACGCACACTCAAAGATGTACTCCAGGCTGCCACATGATGAGCTATTATAAAGGATTAGAGGGCAACAGTTAAAAGATAAATCAAGGCAATTTTTGCTCAATGCTACAATCACAGAGGACATTTAGCGGTCATCAAATCTTGCTGTTGTGATAATTCAGTCATATTAAATTCATCACTCCATCCATAATGTCAACAGGGAGAATTATTCTTCTCTGCCAGGGTGAAGGTATAATTTCTTCTGCTTATCTCCCATGTTTTCAGTCTAATTGACTTTTGAGTATTACAGATCTTAACACATTCTATGGATTCCTAATACTATTTCCCCACACATTTGAATGGATATTCAGCTCAGTATACTTCTGAAACTGTGGTCAGATATTCGCAACACAAGGACAAAATTATATTTTGTCTTCCTAGATGAAGTTGTTGATGGTGTTTTTAAGCATTATTAAAAATATAATTAGCCAAGATTATCCGACCATGTATGAATTATTTAGAAGAATAATCATAGATTGATTGCAATTTAAAATGATTAATTATTTTAAAAGGTATAAATCATTATAGATTTACATTTAGAGCTGTTGTCTGGGCTTACTTTCCCTAAAATAACATGGTTTTGTCTCCTCCTGTATTACATCCAATGCTAGCCAGCAGCAAAACGTGAACTATACGCATCATCTCTGTGATGATTCCATCAAAAACAATCAGAAGAAAGTCAGTCATTCCACTGAAGCAGAAAAAGATGAGCCCTGGAAACCCAATGGATCTATTAAAACGCTTATAACACCTGTTAAAACATCAGTATAGAACATGTCAATGCTGACGGTGTGCTATGATTTTTAATGAAACAGGGGAGCTGTGTGCTTCAGTCACTTCTGTCTGCAGGTGGTAACAATCTCACTGCAGAGCTGAATCTTAATCTAATCCTATTTTGTGCAGCACCTGCAGCAAACCTATGAGCCACCCTTTCATCTGTGGATGAAATCACTGAGCAGAGTAAGAGCAAAGGTGGCAGATCTGCCCCTACACATGTCATAGGAGAGTGAGCTGTTTTAGGACTGATGTGAAAATGCAGCTGAATTGGAGACAGCAGTCACTGTCCTGGGAGAATTCTGTTTAAAGTATGGCATATGCCAGAAAGCCGCTGAAGTACTGGTCTGTGCTGCGTGTTTATCCTGGATTATTGCTGCATTTTACCCAAAAGCAAGTTTTCAATTTTTACGTCACAGTTTTTGCACTGTTTTTACATCTTTCTGTTTTATTCTGAAAGGACAAATTTGTAAACTCTATAAGGGAGATGTGAAATCAACCTAAAAGAGCATCATCATTACTCACATTTACTCCAGTCCTGCCACATCAGAAAACACTGCTGGATCCATCAACCATGTGAGCAAGTCAGATTTTGTGTGAACCATCATGAAGGTACATCTGTCCCCTGACAGCAATCCCAATGCAGTGAAACAAAACATTTACAACATCAACCTGTCCTAATAAAATATTTAATTAGTTCCTAAAAAAGTAGGACTAGCTGCCAGAATGCTAGTAAAAGTGGCGGACCGAGTTTACAAAGAAGCCTGAGTAAGGAAGATAATTTGCCTCTGAATTAGCTTATTTCAATACCATATGTAATCTAATATATGTCTTCAGGATGATATATCGGGAAAAAATCATTAATTTAGTACCGGTATATAGATTGTGTAGAAACCATCTAAATGTCTTCTTTGCATTCCAGACAAGAAACAGCTGTCTTCAGACTGACAGCTCATATCAGAGGATGATTTCCATTTGAGAAATCAGTGACCCTGCTATAAAGAAGAGACACAAAAGTAGAAGGGAGACAGAAAGTGGAAATCTGCAGAGGGCTCTGACTGATCAAATTAATCAGCTAGTATGAGCCAGCTCATAATTGGATTACCAGACAAGTAAACATGTCAAAATAAACTGGTCTCAATATTTACAGCAAACTGGAGCTAGAAGTGTTTTCTTCTTTCCATTCTGCAAATTGTTAATGTCACACTGAACCCCATATACTCGTAAAATTGGCTCTTTATATATTTGTTTTAGGACTTAATTTCATATTCAATCATGCAAGTCAGCCAGGAGACCTTGAATAATAAACCTTTCTATCAAAGATGATTAGAATTTATTACATTTTTATTATATGGAATCTAATAATCCCTCTCATGCTGAGATTCATTCCTCTGTGGGGTCAACAAGACAAAGGTACTGTCCTTTCTAAATACCTTCCAGGCTGTCATTGACACACGTTACTGACAACAATGACTGGGATTCTTTATGGAAAGCAGGACTTTTTCCTCACTTCACAGGCCAGAGCACAAAGAATCAACAGTTGAAACAGAATGAATGAATGAATGAATGAATAAAGTCATATTGTGTCTCTCCAAACCACAATATTTGGTTTCAAGTGTGGGACTAAAAACATGATATGCACTTTTATCTTTCTGAAAACTGGCAAATTGCTTTAAGCAGAGGAGACCAGCAGAAATCAGTGTCCACCCCATGCAGCAGATACGCCTTTGATATTCAGCATGCTTGTCAACATGGAGGAGGGCCCAGTATTAAGGCCAAGTTTCCTTTGAGTTGACTCTGAAGCCCGTAGGTTTCACCACTACTTTTCAGTGCATTATATTTAACTCACTGATTCAGTCCAGATGTGAGACAGAGTTTGTGTGTGTTAAAGTATTTGCTGATGAAGGATTATACCTTTGCAGTAGCAATATTTTTTCCACTAGTATGCTTAGAGGGCTCTGCAGCAAGATATAAAATGTTGACAGAAACCTGATGATTGTCACAATCTGACCATGTTTCCTACACAAATAGTAAAATATGGCCGATTACGTGGACAATATTTGAATTATCTTCTTCCTGAAAGTCCCAAAGTGCTCACAGCTTTCCAAAAGAAGTATACAAAGAGTTAAAGATCTGATGAGTCTGCTTTTGTGTGTGTGTGTAGTACTCTGCCTAATGTCTCCATGCCATATTTGTTGTTTATGCCTTGTGTGATCTATGGATGTTGGGTATGGTTTGTATCTCTTGGACTTACACCCACTCTCTTTAGAGCAGTACGTTGTAAAAAAAAGCAGTCCTCAGGTATCGGCTTGTACGTCTGATGCATATTTCACATACCTGCCCCAGGAGGGGGCGGAGGGGTTAATTATACTTCAGGGTATTCTTGAAGGAAGTTTGCACTGACATGTAAACATTGAAATGAATAAAAGTTTACACTTACACGCTACCTGTCTGTCAATCAATGCAAAAGGGAGTAAGCAAGGCAGCATGTCATATCTGAGAGAACGAGTGTCTACAATAATAACATATCATTATAAGTGTGCTCTAACAAAAGAATCCCAAAGGCTATTTGTAAAAAAAAGTGATATCTTGTGGCCATCTACATCTACCAGGCGTTGTAGTTAATGCTGTAAATATCTAAAATAACTTTTAACTATTACCTTGGCCAAGGAGGTCATGTTTTTGCCAATGTTTATCTGTTTGGTTTTTTTTTTTGTTTGTTTGACTTTTAGCAAAATAACTCTCATTAAATTCTCAGGAAATGTTGAAAATGGGACAAGAAATAAATGATTAAAGTGTGGTAATGTTCTAGGGTACCATCTGGATCCAGATTTTTTTTTTTTAATGAAACATTGTGAGGTGTGAGGGCTATTTAGAGCATATGCATATATAACTACCCAGAATACTTGGCAAAATAAAAAAAAAGAAAACATGTGTGTCGTAGTTGAGAGTCTGTTGAACCAATAAAGTGTGAATGGATATGTTGTATCCCCAATAGCTATGGAGCTACATCTAGGAGAAAACCACCACAGGAGAATAACTATTGAGAATAAATATTAAACATATATCGAAATTGTGTCAATGCAAAATGGATGTTTTACGATCAATGGATCCAATAAAGTAGAAAAAATGAATTTTGGAGTATTAGTTTTGTGTGTGAGACACAAGGCGAGGGGAATCGAGCTGCTCGGTGGAGGTCTGCTCTCTCCAAGTGCTTTTCCTGTATTTGAGAAGAGGTGGGTAAATGTTGGGGTTAGCAGGTGAAGAAGGCTTCAAGGATAAAATCAGTGAGATGTTTCCAGCTGGACACCAGTATGCTGACAGTGCCAAACACATTCCACAGAGCGCGACCTTGAAAGCTGGCATGGTTCTCTTTTAACCATCTTGAGTGTTCTGTACGATCAGAAACCTGATTGTAAATCTAAAATAAAAAGTCTGAATGTTGAATAGTTTAAAATTTAAAACCTTTTATCTAACATTCAAAGCTGCATTATAACACATAGTAATAATAATTCATTATGGATTAACTGGTGTTAGAATAAGAAGAAATACCAGTGTACTCTTCTCAAGTGCATGCTATTTGTATTCTATAATACCAAGGATCCCACATTATATTGATTCATAGTCTGTTGGTTCTGACACAGTAAAAATGAATATAAAATAACCCGTAAATAAGCAAATATTGATAATGTAAGTACAAATAACACCAGCTGGATGTCTCATCCTCATTCTCAGATTTGAGGGAGAACAAGCAAAGTCTCCGTCTTTTAGTCTTAGCAGCATCAATATCTGCCACACATTCTCAGATGGGTTTAAAGCCAGCAAGTTCTGTTGCTTTATTCAATTCATTTACAGAATAACTAATAAATATATAAATATTTAATTTGAAAGTAAAAAACAGAAAAACAAACAAAAAAAATGACAACCATGCAACCAACTTACCAAGCGCCTCCTTTCCTCTTCAACCATGTTCAGCAGCTGGGAGAACTCTTTAAACGACTGGGCTGAAACACAAAGAAAGATCCATACTGATGAATTAGCATATATTAATTCAAGAAACTCATGAACACCATATTCACAATGAATGGCTAATACACTGTTGTTTAAACTTCACATTCAGGTAATAAAAAAAGATATTTTAGCCCAGTAGGTTCAGTAGTAAAAGATCAGATGTTCCTAATCCCACAAGCTATAGTGTGGTGCTAAAATGTTTATTTGCACTGTAGCTTCAGAGCTTTCGGGCAGCTCATTTTAAAACCTAATAAAATCATGCAGCTGTTCAATTTAAAACCGAGACTACAGCAATAAACAATACTTCAGCTGAAAGAACCCTGTGTACTGATTGGTTCCCTCAATTTCCAACACGGCTGCCCGCTACAATATACAGTTACACACAACAGCAATATAAGAAACTGATTCTGTACAGATATGTTCATACCATTTGGGCATTACTTCAGTATCTTATAGATTCTGCAGGGTGAGATGAATTGTGCGTACAGTACATCCAATCTTATCTGCCAGAGTATTGTGCTTTCATACAGAAGCAGATTCATTAAATAGGCAACCAATACACTGGTGCTCTCTTGTTCACTGTCAGTCTTACACCAGCCATTTAGCTGCTATCCCTGCCAGCACATTAACATCATTATCGACTGGGACAGTCTGGCATGGAGATCCATGCATCATCTTCAGCCCTTTGGTCCATTTAAACACCAAAGCCTTTTTTTTTTAAAAAAAACAGGCAGCGATGATTTTTGTGCCAGTGGTCTTGCAGGCAGGCTGGCCTCCTATTAACTCAGCTAGCTCCTTTATCATCATCAGCACAAACCTCTTAGGGGGTAAAGGGCACAGCTGGAGCCATTGATGGTACAAGATTAGACTCCAAAGAAGGGAAATAGGAGTCGACATGAGGTTAAAGCTTGCATAATCATTCACGAGTAAATGCAGAAAAGGTAATTCACCTATAGGCATAACAGAATGCAACACAATTTACCACCCCGAGGGTTGAGAAATGGCATCACCTAAAATTAAAATAGAGACTGTATAGATACATTTTTGAGATTTAATAGTATTATGAATTGTCTGACTGTATTAGGATTTATTGCTTCCTGCCAATTTTCAACTCTTCATATCTACATCTAGAAATCTGTTTGTGTCCTTCCCTGAAGGCTAGACCATGCTTGGACAGAAAAGGATTGACCTTTGAAGAGAAGTGCATACAACTTTTTCAAAACAATTCAAATTTGCAAAGCCACTTCAATCTTTTGGCCCTATTGATTCCTAGATAACTGGCATCAAATGTGAATGTCACTGCAAGAAGTCATACAGTGAAATCAATAAAAGGTCATGTGAACCTGTCTGGCAGCACATACAGGATCATCGCGTTATGTGGAAAATTTGGGAGCATCAAAGTGAACTGGACCAATACTGCATCAAGTCTGTGGATGGCATTCAGGCAAGGGTCTAGCTATGTCAGGTAAAAAGCAAAGCTTTGTGGATGGCGAGATTGATTTCAACGGGCTCTTGTGTGAGTAATAATGGCTTTTTCTTTTAGAGAAAGTGTGAGAATGGGATGAAATATTTTGGTTAAAAAACATTTAATGTTCACAGAACATGCACTGGGAATGCAAGAGATTAAAATAGAGACTTACTATTTTCGTTACATAGCATTATTTGCAAAAATATGCAGTTAAAATGCCCACTAGTCCTTAATGCTGTTGAGAGGTTGCATTGCCCGAATCTAAAAATTCATTTTTAATTATTGATTTTTTAAATTTTTTGGTATTGATTTGATTTTAATGTGTTGTCCTTTAGGCTTGCATGATAGGTTTTCTGATCCTCCCACACTGTATATACAGACTCTAGCTGATAGAAAAAGAAGAATGTCTATTCATTACACATTTAGATGAACATAATAGTCTCATGTAAATGAGGTCGGTATCCACTCTAGACCTCACAGATGGACAGTTATTCACCAGTCTCCTGCTTCGCAGAGTCGACACTCAGGCTGCAGATAATGAGCAGTGGAAAAAAGACAGAGCAGAACAGCCAAACTGGGAGTCCTGCCCATTAGAACCAGCCAGGACCACTGCACAGCTGCTTTAAAACTCCTGTTGAAGGCCAAGAGGTTCACACTTCCAATAATCTCTGACACTGATCACAATTAGTCCTTTTGATCTGATACAGGCTTGAAAAGATACAGCGGAAACGTCATAAGCAAAATCAATGGCATTAATTATGCATGTATCAAAGACAGGCTTAAGCATCTGCATTCAGAATTAAATCCCACTACAGGAGTCTGCAGTGTGCACTCAAGTCTACATAAGAGCTCACCCTGACTCAATTTTTCTACACTGATTTTCACTACAAATTATACAAGTACAGTGTCATATTATCATATGTTCAAATACTGTACTACACAAACTTTCACACATGCGTCATAAAGAAAATGCAAAACCTGACTGAGCTGGCAAGAACAAAGCATGTGTAGCTGGAAAGACTCAGAGGTGAACATAGTTTAAAATTCCTCTTGATTCTAGCTCAGTTGTATTTTTAACTACACGTAAGACTGCATATAAATGTCTGCCTGTCAAAACTGTGCAGTACAGGATCAGTCAGCTTTACAGATTAAAACACAGCATGCAATTAGGAGCGCAGCAAACGATAAGAACAGAAGAGGTTGTTGAGATAAGAGTGTTGTTTATGGAACATAAGCAGATGTGTTTCCTTACTAAAAGTGTGAGTGAGACCGATATGGGGATTTGTCCAAGCAGCTGCTCTCCATTATTTCCAGTAAAGTGTATTCCACTGAATATTTCACTGGTATGGAATACTGGACTGTGCAAGCCTGCTTTATACTTGGAAGGATGGATGAAGTGAAAGCATGCAAAGAGAAAGGTGTATGAGAGGGCCTGACTGAAATGATCTTACCAATGTTAACCTCATCATCTGTCTCTGCATCACCAATGCACTCAAACTGGAACTCCTGCAGTGACTGGGAGAACTTTTGGGCCGCTACAGAGAGATCTGCGGGGGAAAAACATTTTGGACATCACAACACAGAAAACATGACTGAGATGTTAAAGACACATACTCATTCAAGCTTCAATGCACTTCCGTGATTGTTGGTTGTTGTCTTTGTCTTTTTTTTTTTAAATGAAGCCTTTTATTGTTGGCATATGTTAATGCAGTAAAAGTGAAAACATTTTTAGATATAGGAGTCAAAAGTGTTAAACGTCCATCAATGAACCAGAGTTTTGTTTATATTCTGTAACAAGAAAAAAAAGACATCTTACAGAACTTTTTTTTCTGTAATTATATGAATAATAATTAAAACACCCAGATGAATTAGATTAAAAATGTAAATGTTCTATTGTCGATGTTACTCACTGGTATGATTTCACTTTTCCTTGTATTATCAGCAATGGTTTTCAGTACATTATTTATTAATGAAAAAAAGGCTGTATCCTTCCAACTAGCAACATAATATTACACTGCAATTTTACCATATACTGACATAAATGTCTTTATATATAGTATAATTATCTATATAAAACTACAACATTACTGAAGTTTTTTTTTGGAACAGCTATTGGGACATTGTGTTGATGTGGCATTATTTATGGATTTACAGTAACAGTAAAAAAAGTGATATGCCTTTTTTTTCTGTTGCAGAAAAAGAAAGGTTAAAGGTTGTTGGATGCAAAAACGACAAATATTTTATCCTAACAAATAAATAACACAGCCATCTTGAAATTGAATGAAAATGAAAAATATCTTAAACATCTGTCTTTAACCTTACGCTGTTCAATTCTTCCTAAATAGCCATGTACTGATTTAATCTTTTTTTTGGAAAAACATATTTTAACTCTGCCGTATAGACTCCACTAAAGAAGTGAAACTCGGAACCTCCAAAGAAGCATGACTAGATAGAAAATCTCTCATTTACAGCACCCAGACTTCTGTCAGTCACTGCGCAGCACAGCCCCTTGGGTACGCCCTTTATCTCGACTTCAGGGCAACCACATGCTACCACAGTTCATCTGCTGACAACCCCTGACAAAACACAGACAGCACTGGGGGGATGTCTGCAGCGTTACCCCAAACAGTCTGCTTGTTTGAAGCGCCTCAGATCAGACTAACTTCCACTCAATGGATAAATAAAACAAGTTCAAGCTACAGTGCTGCAGATCCATTAACTCCCATTTTAAAATACTGGTAATTACTATGTCCTCCAACTACTATGACAACCTATGTAATGTCAAATGGGTTGTTTATCCAACTGTCGTGCACAGAGTAGCAACCCTGCTGATTAATAAGACTTGCTCAGAATGGCCAGTTTCCCTCTATATGACTCAGAAGCAGAAAACTGACCATTACAGATAAATTAACTTTAACAACAGTTTAGTAAACATTAAATTAATTGTCAAAACTGATATTTATGGATGCACTCCAGATATGCCACTATATGGACTAAAGAAGAGAAAAAGTGAATTTTGGATAATATGTCCCCTTTAAGGGGTAAATATCATTCATTAAAAGCAACATTCTGCATGTTTCATTATGAACTGCAGTTTCAATAAGCAGAATAGCCTAATATTAGTTCAGTTTTGTACCAATTATTTGTATTTTCCTGGCAGTTTATAAAAAAATTCTTTCTTTTGAGGGACCAAGCAGATTGACACAGCAGAATATAGGGATAAATGCACTGTTGAGCAAATAACTGTTACCCCTTTGTGACAACGTACCATAAAAAGATTGTAATGAAGCAATAGCATAGTTGTCAGAAAGGATTTAGAAATGCAATTAGTGTTTCTGTATTTTATACACGTTGTCAGCACACGGTCTCATGCACAACCAGCGCAGCCTTTCTTCTGCCTCCCAATTTTTTTTTTCAAGTAGTTTTTGTGATTCTCTGCCGCAGCTATAGAATTGAACCCACGCTGTGCTAAACTCAAATGTATGACTTTGTGGAAACTTGACTATTTATTCTAACCCTCAAGAGACTCGGCATGCACTTAAGATAGTTTCTTTTTATTTGCAAGTCCCGAAATTTACCATGCAACTCTTGATTTTCCCGACAAAAACAAATCAGAAGCATTTCTTTACAAAAGAACTTCACACTGTCTCTCTGTAGTTTTAGAATGGTGATGAGAAACACTGGACATTTAATTTGCCAGTGAAAAGCACGACTTCAGATGAGAAGGTCTTCGAAAGGAGAATGCTTCCATGCACCCAGCTTAACAAGAGATGGAAGATCTCTTTGATGCAGCAGTGGGGTGCTTTGTGCCACTTTGATTCCATTTGGAGGGATTGTATCGAGGGAGTGGCACCTGAGGTGAGGCCTCATTCACTCGCTCGCTATTACTTTCGCCTGTCAGTTTCCCAGTTGGAGAGTGTGAATAGCTTGTGAGGAGAGCCAGACTTGCCCTTTCACTCCCAGAGCACACGTAATGTATCCCAATGTCAAATGTTGACTGAAAGAAGCCTTTTCCTAGAACTCCATGATTGCTATATGTTAATGGCAGACACCCATTTCACAGAGGAATTGATCATCAGGAAATTACAGAGAGAGAGAGAGAGAGAGAGAGAGAGAGAGAGAGAGAGAGAGAGAGAGAGAGAGAGAGAGAGAGAGAGAGAGATAAATAAATAGACAGACACAGCTTGGTCTAAGATGCAGTCATGGATATTTTGCCACACAAAATATCACATACCATATAAAAGAGATTTCAAAGTGACTAATAAAATGGTTTGAATGGATGAAAAAAGCTTTTTCATAGCTAATCATGAAAAAGACATCCTACAGCAATGAACACAATTGAAAATAATTAGGAAATTATAAATGAAGTGGATGAGGAACACATCATATTAACCATTCCAATCCTTAGAGGTGAAAAAAAAAAACAAACAGAAAAGGAAAAAATAGTGTGCAGAGTCAGATGACAGTAAACTGGAGAATGGTGTTGATATGACAGTCAGTCTGACTGACAGAGCAACAGAACACTTCAAAATAATAGAAAGTCTAACACGTTTCCCTACTCAGTCTGTGGGGAATATGTCTAATCCTTTTATCAAAATCTGTCCACAAAAACACGCATGCCTGCCGTTCTGCTGCTCGAGCCATGCCAACTGCTTTACAAGGTATTATCAGGAAACCACTGTTATGGTCCTGGATTTGATTTCCACTAGACGGGTTCAAACTCAGCAAGGTTGTCAAAGCTGCATCAACATTAACATAACAAGACACTGGTGTCGCCATCAGCATCCAACACAACACACACACACACACACACACACACACACACACACACACGGAGGCACAACAATGTCTGGGTAAATGCCATCCGAAGGGGGATGGGACATGGTTATACAAGTCTGTTTACACCATATTTCCTGTGGCCGTGTCTTGGGAGCATCATCTGACAAACAAAGTTTCCAAAACCAACAGAAAGGACTTTCATGCCCCAGCTTCAATTAATATAACTACAGTCACAAATCACAATTTTATTAAACTGAAGAAAATCCTTGGAGGCACGGTTGAATCAAATAAAGGGCTCTGTGTCATTAAACCTGCTGAAACTGTAAGTCTATAATGATGACAGTCATGTGTGGCAGCCAGTCATTACTGCCTGTACCCAACAAAGGGGAGTGCCGCTTGTTGCTGATCAACCCTCGTGTGTTTGGAGGTGCAGACACAGTCAGCTGGATAATAACAGGGTGCCTTGTAGTGGAGTCTCTGCTGGTGTGGCTGCTTTTATTGCATGTTCAAAATTACAAATCTCCTCACGGATAGACAAAACTTTTAAAGGCCTCAAACTTCAAGAAGTTTAATGGAAATGTAAGCTCAATGATTAAACTGCAGATAGTTGGCACATAATTATTGCACTGGACTGAGCAAAGATTTGTTATATCACAGATGTAGCGATGTCCAATTTGCAAATACCAGTGTTCCAAAACATAAACAAGCAACTCAAACCACAGTATCTCTGCTTTAACGTTGCACAATCATCGACGATGTCGGTCTCTGTCTGTTGCAGGTTACCAAGCTATCAAATAACATGAGAAATGCAATTCTCTGTTCTGACACACCGACTAGTATGGATTCCAAAAGATTCCAAATTTAAATCTGAGGTTGCAACATATGATCACTCTCCTTTGTTCCTTTTGATCGTCGACACTCATATTCATCGAGACCTCATAGGTCAGCCGATGGCGGTGGAAAGACGTCACTGAAAGTAAGACCTGTGATATAACCATTCTTAATCACAAAGAACGATGCAACAAATTGAGTGTTTACCGCAGTGAACAATGATCCAAAATGGTCTCTCTAAAGTTTTGGCAAGATGGTCATTATAAGAAGAATTTATGAAAAACCAACACCTTGGTAACCAGATTGGATATAGCCTGACATCTTGAACTGTAATGGTATATACCAGTGATCATCAACTGGTGGAATACAGCCAGCCAAACTGCCCATTCGGGCCCGTGACTGGATTCCAAAATTGTGAGGATCAAAGAGAAAATATAGTGTGGTCCACACTGTGAAAGCAACTGAAAACAGCAACAAGGGAGACTCTTAACTATCAGTAATCCCCACCATTTATGACTCTATTTAGACTACATTCCAAAATGAGGACAGACTGGCTTCACTGTTTAACATTTACGGTTGCCAAACAGTTCTTTATTTATCATAACTTTTCCTCATTCCCCTACTTAACATTTGTTTTTATTTCAAAGTCTCAACAACAAGCTTCAAACTAGTACCTTCTCAGGACAAAAAAGGAGGAAAAACCAACTGGCATAACTTAAAATATGCCATAGTCATAAAGGCTAAAAATGCCTTCAGATTTCTAATGAAATGGGAAAAATACAAACAATAAACATCAAATAATAATGTTATGCCAAAATTAGATTTTTATTTAATTTTTTTGGCCCCCAGGTGATTGTTGGGTAAAATTCTTACCCTCTGACAAATATAGTTGGTGACCCTTGGTCTATACTTTAATCAAAGTACTTTACAGTACATGCAGATTTATACAGACATCTTAAATATACTATATCTAATAATTATCCACTTCAGTCTGTTCAGTGGCTGCTCAGGAGCAAAGGGGTTATTAAAATCAGCAGGTGTTAATCACAGCAGTTAGTGCCAATCATGCAGATCACAGTAACGCTGATTTCAGAATGTGCACATATGTGCTGCACCTGAAATCCATTATCCCGCATTTGCAGTGGGATTTCATAATGCTTAGATCACAGTTCTCTTCATTAGCATTAATGCACTACAGAGGACATAAAACTGAGACTTGTTTTCATGAGGAAAACTGAGACTTGTTTTCATGAGGAAAAGAAACACACACTCAGTCTGAATGCTCATCCTGCAAATACATAATACCAAACACACATGGAGTCCAGGTCTAATTTTATTATCCTCACCCCACCTCTGACGGTGGGCGAAAATGCCCCAAACCTCTGTCGCATTCCAAAGTTAAAGACCATCAATAATTTACTCCTTGGCTCTGTGCACTCTCGCTCTCACCCAGACTGATACTGGGCATTCCAGTTCTAGGAATCTTCCATAAAAAGTGAAAAAAAAATGAAAAGAAAACACATGACTGGGTGACATGTAACCTACTCATAGCTAAGTAACACCTACTGTGATAACTGGCATATTATATTTATCTTATAGTTCATATAGAAGGTAGGAGAGGGCCTGAAAACTATTTCTGTCTTATTAAGGATTAAAGGCACTAAAGCTTCGTATACAATTAACACACTGGAGCTGGAGAGTTTTGACATCATGAAACCCAGGATACTAACTGCTATGCATAAACCATCAAGCCCGATCTTCCTGGGGAACTGCGGAGCCCTGCCTGCTGACTACAATAGAGGAAAAAAAATCTATTTAGTTGTCAGTTCACTTTGGAATAAAAAAAAAGGGAAAAAAAGCGCCTGTTGATTTGACGTCCAATTTGTTTCTGACAAATTGAAAAATCTGCAGAAACAAAGAACTGCAGGAATAGATGTAATAGCTGTTCGGCTGAACGTCACTTTGGTCGAAGAGAACAGTTTGATATTCCATATTTCCATATAAATTGTTAAAATTTTATTAATGGCAAACAAAAATACTTGTAGTGCTGCTACAGACGTCCTCATCAAATATGTTTGTCAAAGATCATGTGAAGAAGCTGGAGCTCAGTGATTTCAGATGTGATAGTATTATGATGCCTAATTTCCGTTTGAAATGCTGGCCCTTTTCACACAGAGATAGTGCAACATCTCTATGATGAAGCCCCTTCTTCGAAGCACTTATTTTCATTCACAGTGAATATTAACAAGGTGTCGTAATACCACCACTCTGTGTGTTATCTCATCTAACGAGTACGCGTCCTGCATTTAAGTAGAAGTGTGATGAGAAAAGGGCCTCCGTGTTTAGAGGGATGATTTTCATGCTCCATGAGCAGCACGATGTAAATAACAGAACTGGTGCGGCTATGAGAAATGTCTTCTGCTTGGACATCAATGCCTGGAACCTACACTCACTTCCCAGTTCATTAAATATTTCCAGTTCACAACTGGTCTGATGTCTAATTTAAATCTTCCACTGGTGGGACTCAACTGAGAAGATGTCAGTGGCCTGTCATGCTACTGCTGTATGACACTAGTCTTAATTATAGAAAGACTTGTAACTATCCCAGATAATATGTTTTCATGGATTTGCATACAGATAGGTGATAAGTGAATGATTTCTCCCTTCACATATCACTGTCTGTCTTCAAGAACTAAATATGCATAAAAAACAAGAAAGGCGCAAGTTGACGCCTGAGAATCAAATTCAATAATTAATTCATCATGAATTAATTGACAGAAAACCTGGATTCATTACCATTAATTTACAGTGTTTTAAAAATACACTACTAAATAAACTTAATGCAAACCTCCAAAGCATGTCTGTGAAGGATTAAAACTGTTGTTTTGAAAAATGCAGTATAAATACAATATTCTTCTTCTTCTTCTTATTATTATTATTATTATTATAATTCTTCCGCTGTGTAGATCTGGGCTTGTAAACAAAGGAGTAAAATGACTCTAAAGCAGGCCAGCACACAAGCCTGACCTTTCCTACATACTTCAGGTCAGCTATTTTCCACATTTAGGTCAGTGTTCCCAAATTCATCTCCATTTTAGAGACACATGTGACGTTAGCAGCCCAAAAACAGAGCAGGAAGACCACTTTAATCAGCTCAATGGAATTTCGATTCAACTAGGAGTTAATCAATGACCACGGACGTCTCCCTGAGCAGAAAGCCTTTAATTTTCATTCGTGCATAATTTCACTCATGATTTGGACTATTAATGTGAACAGTCTGACTCTGCTCTTCCCTGCGGTTGGAACAGCCTATGGGCAAATGTCAGGGATTAACAACAACCATTGAATTAGACGCGCTTCAACTAGACCCCAAATGCTTTAACTGGTAATAAAACGTTCCCCAGTGAGACAGCAAAGGATTATGCAGCTCTCAGTAGCTTGAATCAAAGACCATTGAGACATTAGACATGAACGCATCCCCTAATTACGGCCTGTGGCTTCTGGGAGGGTGCATGCAGGACGTTGAACTTATTTCTGCAGCTGATACTCACTCCTGAAGGCGGCGATCAACATGTTTCCATCCTTGATGAGCTCTTTGATGAACTTATTTGTCCGCTCCAGCTCGATTTCGTGGCATGTGATGCGCTCTCTGAAATCCGGACTGTCCAGGAAAGAGTCGGTGAACTCCAAAGTCGGGAGCCCCATGGTCCCCGAGGGTTCTTTCACTCTTCAGATGACTCTCGGCGTCGGTGCGCTTTTACTCACATCGCTGCGGCGGAATCCTGCAGAATGACCACCTCCACAAACTTTTGCTGCTCCTCCACTTCCGCCTGTGTTTTGGGAGTTGGGACCTTTAATAAAAACAGTGGTGGTGTGACTCCTGCTGGTTGGACCGGGAGAGGTTTTTTGTTTTTGTTTTGTAGAATAAGTAAAGGGGGCGAAAGTGCATTAATTGGTAAACAACTGACATTTTTTCCCCCACGCAGACTTCTTTAATGGATTGTATTTATCAATTTAATTTTTTAAACATATTTAAATTTGTCAGCATGTCATATTTATATTTGCTCGACAAATCACCCATATACTGGTATATTATTATTAGCGTTAGTGGTAAAGTAGTGTTATTAGTGATATTTTTTTAATTAAAAAAAAAGTGTGTGTGTGTGGGGGGGGTAAGTCATGAGTCTGTTTCTTCAAGATTCCAGCTAACACTGTTAAATATCTGGTTAATAATGTGTTATCTTGGAATATGGGCCCTGAGGGTCTGAATGAATACATCAATAAAAAAAGAAAAGACGTAATTATACTCCTTCTTAATTGGACTCAAGGGAATTTGTCACATTTCTTTCTTGCAACAGGAAAGGGTGGTAAGGTCACACTCCAAATGCTTTTTTTGGAGGCACAAAGTGACAGGAAGTCAAAGTCTGACAAAAATGTAAAATATGATGAAGCTAATGAGACTTGCTGTAACCGCCTCCTATTAGAATAGGTCCTGACACTCAGCAGCAGCAGCTCATCATCTATGAGGATGGGCTTTGGTGTTTGCCTATTACAGTTCCTAACCCTCTTCCTTGATAACTAACTAATACTTTGTGAATAAGACATCTGTTAGTTTGTGTGTGTGTGTGTGTGTGTGTGTGTGAGCACACATGTATCTTTCTTACATAATGTAACAATATTAAAAGAGTAAAACAGAGGACAAGGGTGTAGCTACAAAGATTTTTTTTTTGGTTCACTACAAATTTTACCACTGTGGGATCAATAAAGGTTATCCTTATCCTTCAGTACAGATTTTTAACACACCTTAGAATGTGAAGTCAGATGAGATTTGATCAAATACAAAACATAATGTCCTGCAAGGGCTCACTGATACCATGAAATTAAATAATGGTCCAGGGAAGGCAATTGAAATCATTTATAGCCTACATAGATTTAAGGTCATAGTCCAGGTCAGACCATATTACCACAGTATTTGAGGAAATAACCCATCACTCTCTTCAATGACCACTTCCATCTCTGATTATGGTACCAGCCTTATAGGATATGGAATTAAAAGGAAGACTAACCTCAGACTGCACACAAGGAAATAGGAACAGGGATTAGATCGGTGTGCATTCAACGTCCACAACTAAACAACTACAAAAAAAATATATTACAAAAACCCTGGATGAGTCATTCAGAGGTGTGATACTCACATTTGTAACCATTAAAATATGTGTGTGACAACTCAAGTCCCCCCCAAATTGCTTTTTGAGATGACAATCACACAATAATGTGTGCATTTACCTGTTGGTGGATGAATTGGTAGCTCAGTAACTGGGCAACTATATGAAAATAAAATTGTAAATAATGCTCATTCCAATTATTTTCATCAGTTGGGAAACCTATGCAGAAAAACACGGGAAATTGCTAGCTGTGTGAGCTGGGGCTAATTGGCTTCTCAAACAGCTTGCTGTCATTGAGAAAAAAAAGTTAGCTTAACTGAGCTTGCTGCACAACTTTACCCCTGTGCTGCTTCCTCCTGATCATGTAGTCAGCCAAAGCAAAAGCTGAGAACTCTCCACTGCATGCATAACACAGTGGAACATTCAGTGCATGAAGGAAGATTCCTTTCCTCCTGGTCTTTTAGTGGTATAGTATGAGTGTGTGTGTGTGTGTGTGTGTGTGTGTGTGTGTGTGTGTGTGGAGAGCTCCTATGCTCTACTGCCACCATTCCCACAGCAGCTCGCCCCAGGGGTGCAATTTGTATTACCAACACAGCTGATGGGAAAACGTAATGCATTAATGTAACTGTTGCTCTGAGTTAATTGCTGTCTGTAAGCCAGAGTGCTGAAGTGGGTTATTGGGTGAAAGATGAAAGAAGAGGAAAAAATAGCATTTCTCCTATCAATTTTCCATCTGAATGTGGAGCAGTGATTGAGTGTGACATGTATTACTCTATGAGATGCCGTTAACTGTTCGGATTGCTGCAGAAGAACTCATTCTACAGTTCAGCTTTATAGTTTAGGGAGGATTCAGATGCAGTGGTGCTCTGGTGTGCAGTCAAGTGAGACAGAGATGCATCACAATTACAGACAATTAGACTTGGTAATAGTAACTACCTCGAAGTAATTTGAGCTGTTCCTCCCAGTTAGGGATGGACGATGCAACCGATGTTAGCAGGAGTTGTTAAGGTAATTGTGTAATTTCTGAGTGGAAATTGTTCTAGAGAAAAGCTTTTGGAAAAATAAGCCTGTCATTGTCTCCAAGGCTCCTGATTGATGAGAATAATTAAGGTTTATTCATTTATTTCTACATATCTAGTCATGCTCTGGAATTACACATCAGATGAGTGATTTTTCTTCTTGTTTATCTCTTGATATAGTGATTGGACCTCTGTGCAAGTACAGAATTCTTCCTGATGGCTCTAGTGTTCATATGATGTTTGAATAATCATGTCATCATTTTACATTCATCCATCTAAATCCTGCTTCTGTGTTAAAGTGTGTTTTCAGTCAAATTACATAATTTCTCAACATTAATTTTATGGACTGATGACATCAGAGGAGAAAAGGTTGTGGACACTTTGATGCAAATTACTCCTCATTTGAGAAGAAAACACAGAAATCTTCCAGCATCCAGGTTAAGTCACACAAATGACTATCTTCAGTGTCAATAAAGACACTTCAATCTGCCATTAACTGCCTCATTAGAGTGTCCTTAGATACGCACAAGGCTGGTAAAGAAAGACTCCAAACTGCATTTGACACAAATTCAATAACTCAAGGTCAGGGCTTTTAACAATCAAACACAAAAGGCTGATCCAGACATATTTTTCATTTGCCTTCCATTATCAGTAATGCCAGTCAAATCAAATGACTGACAGCATTTCCATCACACATGGATGCTGTAACAAGTTTCATTTGGGTATTTTCTGTTGTTAATACAAGGCTTTACGATCAACATCAGATGCAAAATTGACCATTAGAGCCATTGCCCAACGTTTATTTTGAGAGCTGGTTACTGTTTGCTTATAATGTGATGGCAGTCAAACATCACTCTGATAAATGTGAAGCTTGATGGTGGGGTGGAGGGTGGGAGGTGGCCTGATTCTCAGCTGTGTTACAGAGGTTAAAGAGATGGAGATTACAAACAGGCTACTCAGAGACATAAATTTTTGAGTTTCAATACAAATTTTCCTTCTATGAGTTACAATTAGTTTTAGAATTTACACCAAAATGCCAAATTTAAAAAAATATTTACAGATATTAAAATGACCAAAGAATTGTATTTAGGACCTTCTATAGTTTAGTTTTCCTACGGGTACATTACTTCAAAAAAATACAAATTCTACAACATGCAAGATTGGTTGGTATGATGTATCATAACTTCACAACTGCAGTCTGCACAACATGAGTCATGACAAGAACGCGACTGTTGATGGCAAATGATCCAGGCCTCAGGGACGTCCTTGTCTGCCACAACTTGATTTGTGGCTCACATCCACACACTTTCCTATAAGACTGAAACTTGGAGCAATTATTTTCCCAACCGGCCTGATCTGAAGAACTTCCTAGTTCTCGCATTGTTTTTATAAAGACAGTTTTTGTGTGGAAATGCTAAACTGGGATTAGCTCTAACAGTGTAACAGGAAACAGGGGGCCTCGGAAGAGCGTTGTAATCGCGCACTTACTCCAGTGGTGCAGAAAGTCCTGCAACCAAAGCCATTTAAACCGACAGCACAGCAGTTCTACAATGATCAGGAAGAAAAACGCCAAAGACCATCACCAGCACAACATGAGACTGGCAGCAGCATATTCAAAACCCCTAAAAGAGGTTGTTGTTTTTTTCTTCCACAGAGTAAAATACAGTGATCTTTATGTGATTTGTGAGCACTTTCTGATAAATTGCTGTTTTAATATCAACTTTGTTCACCACGATCCTTAACAGAGACCGAAGAACGTCATCTTACAGCTGTATTTTATTACAGTCATCTATCAGTTGGTGAGAATGTTGCAGCTGCTGTCACGTCAGTAGCTTCATAATAATTCCAGTTTGTCTGCATCATCATCAGATCATTCCGATTTTCCTAATAGAATGCACATAAATCATTTCTCTTTGCATTGTCACATTGATTTTACCAGCCCTGATAAAAAATGCTTTGCTGCTGAAAGGGATAAATGTTTTTTAAACAATATGATTATATTCTCACATGCAGCATCAAACGTGTGTGACCGTTCTAAAATGAGAGGCATCTCATTTACTCTGAGGATTTCGTATGCTGTGAAGTGGAAAGACAATACCTCTGACAGCACACACCATTATTTGATGTATTGTAATTCTCTCAGCATCAACTGCTTTGTTTTCAGATCTGTACCTCTGTCTGTTTGTTCTGTGTATTTTTGTCTGCTTTGTCGTGACCATAAAAGAGATGTCCAACATGCTGCCAGTCTTTTAGGCAACGTTAAATCTTCTCATGAAGAAGAAAGCACCTTTTTCTAAATGTATTTGGTTCAGCTTCTCTACCTTTCTTTTTATTCTGGGTAATCTAGCAGTGAAGAGCCCACACATGTAAGATGTTGGTCAGAATGAAGGTTAAAGAGCACTGGTCTCAAGAGCAATTTCCTTGTCTGAGCTTTAAATCAGTCAGGTCAAACAAAGGACATTAATCACCAGAGATAAAAAAAAAAGAGAAAAGAGAAAGTCCACATCACTGTACAAAATGAAGTGACTCTCTGCTCAACCCCTGAGTGTAAACCTAGATTCCTGTTCTTCAGCTCATTAAATCTGAATTGAATTTCTTTTCAAGTGCTCCTGTTGTGGATCTGCATTCACCTTGGGTGATAAACCTCTTCTGGCTGCCAATTAAGGGAAAACATTTACATGCACAACCCAATTGAAATGCACCACCATCAGAGCAGGCATGCTCAATCACTTCAGAGGCTGTCTCATTCATCATGCTCCAACTTAAAGCTGCAATCTCCTCATATATTGATTTGAAAGCACGCGTGCGTGTACCTATTTTCACTCGAACATCCAAGAGAGTATTGTGGCCCTGCTGGGAATAAACCTCAGGTTGCTATTGGGCTTTTATGGCGTGCAACTGTCAGACAAAGAAGACATACTGACAACACCTGTAAGACTTCAGGGGTAAATGATTTAACCCTTCAGTGTATTGACATATTATAATACATAGATAGTAATGATGCTTATATTAATTCTAGAGCTTCTATAATATTAGTTGACTGCAGGACTTTTGAGATGTACATTATAAATATGAAATAAACTCCAGCTCTGGTGGTTCTTCAAAATTCCAACTTTTTCTGCTTCCAGCAGGTTCCACTGCGTGTATATTGATTCATATTCACTAGGGATGTTAAATGATGCCTTTTCTTGCTTTCTTTTTTTTAAAACCAATATCAGATATACAGATATTGTCCAGGTCTTGTTTTCTGATACCAATATCACATACATGCAGGGTTTCCACCAAAAAACATCACATTTCTCACATTTTGAGTGACAGGAGAAGTAGCTGAAGAGTGTGATTTATAATATGTACATTTATAAAAGTTATAGGCTGCACAGAGTGTGTTTTCAGTTTGATTGTTTGACATGTTCAGGTAACTCCCTGCTGACTCTCCTGACTACATGTCAGGTAAATATAGGTTTTTTTTTGTTCTTAGGATTTTGGTTTTAAATGTGAACACCATTAAGGAGTTGAGAGACAAGAATTGTTTCATTTCTTAGTTTTTGAAGAAAGCCTCAGATTGTCTCGACTGATCGCAGTTTTACTGTGACCTACTACCCAGACAATCTTTAAATCAGGTAATATGTCAGCCTGATGAAAGGTTCACTGCACCTGGCTTTATTGTAAAGTAGGCAATGAAGCTATAAAAGGCCAAGTGATGAACTGGATGCTCTTGTGCACAGCTGAGCCGCAGACCAAGGATAAAGCCAGCATTTACCTTTCCCTCCCTCCTCTGTGGATAATGCAGGGCTGCAGCAAGGTCTTAGCGATGTGTCAAAACTGTTCAGTCCAGGAAGAAGCCAGTGCATTAACGGAGTTGATGACACTCAGCTTCATTTGAATCAGAGCACAATGAATAATACATGAGGCATTATCCTCAAATCGATCTGTCTATCCATCTGTCTGTCTGTCTATCATATGTGTAACTTTTTCACGATCAATAACATTCAGTGCATGCTTCTGATGGTGACTGCTTTCCCACTTAACCTCTGAATCTGCTTATAAAGCTCCATCAATCTATACTTTCTACTTACAACCCTTATATTTACAAATCTGCTCTTTTATAAAGCCACACATAATGTGTTTGAAGAAAATTGAATTGCTGCCCTCACTTTCATCCCAAATGCAGAGCTTCATCCTAATTTCCTGATCAGTATGTGCCTTTTTGTTATTAATGGGAAATGTTTTACAAATGTATGACGCATCTTGAATTGTGTTAGTCCTATATCATGTAGTGCTCAGTTTTGTACTTATTACTTTCACATACATTAGTTAAAGTATCATTCTAAGCGAACACTTTTCAGTTTTAAATTGGGACTTTCTTTGAAAGAGTGCCTTTAGAATACGTTACCATGTCAGAAGCAATGGTTTTTAAAAAACACCGTTTTTTAATATGGTAATGATACACATTACTCATGTCAGTCAAAAGTCAAGGTTTAAATATACACTGTATTTAAATCGCAACAAAAGGCTTTTGATGAAGCAAATCAGTGATATTCAGAAAATTGTATGCAACAATCTCAAGTCTGAGATGTGAAATTTGTACAGTGAATTTAGCTGGAGAAAATCTAGTGGGCCATTACATTCATAATACTTGATGTCTGTGGGCGTCTGAATGTTGCCAACAAATATCTCAAAATCATAAGCTACATACAGCCTATCTTTTGTGTGATGTGGAGAGCCTGAAGACAGATTAAAAAAGAACAACTTCACCTTCAATTTTTTTTTGTCTTCCATAAGTAGAATCTAATTTGTTCTTGGAAATCTGCACAAATACTTTAATGAAACACAAATATGCAGTCTTTTCCTCAGACTGTATTGTACCAAAAAAAGTTCTGACAAAGTATTAATTTATAATGCAAATGTCAACAAACTGCAATTTGTATTAATGTAGAAGCAAAAGACACAGGAACAATGAGCTGTTTGTCCTATGACGAACTGTAAAGGTAGAGTTTCTATGTTGCTTTAACTGGAACTATCTTATCTGTCCAGCAAGTTGTAGAGGTCAAGACATCTTCAATTATAGCTTCAATATTTGCTGGACTTATTTACTGGTCTAGTACAATCCAACGCTGGATGTTGACTCCTTGCAAAGCTGCTGCTTTAATCCCTCTGTTCACAGTCTCCAGCAGACCACGGCACACTTTCCTACTTATCATTCTCTGCCATCTTTTTCATCACCAGAGGAATCAGCGGGCCAAAAAACTGCTGAAAAACATTACAAAACCGAGCAAACCCCTATACTAGAAAACCTCTGTCATCACATAACTATATAATTTTAACTGATTGGTTAGTTAACAAATATCCATCCATCCATTTTCTACCGCTTAGTCCTCCACAGAGAGTGGTGGTGGTGGTAGGGGGGGTTTGCTGGAGCCCATCCCAGCTGCGATGGAGTAAAGGCGGGATACACCCTGGACTGGTTGCCAGTCAGTCACAGGGCTGACACATAGAGACAAAGAACCATTCACACTTACTTACCTTTGGGCAATTTAGATTAACCAATTAACCTCATCCCCAATATCAAATGTCTTTGGACTGTGAGAGGAAGCCAGAGTACCTGGATAGAACCCACGCAGGCACAGAAAGAACATGCAAACTCCACACAGAAAGACCCCGACCTCAGTTTGTCTGTCTGCCTTCTTGCTGTGAGGAAAGAGTGCTACCCACTACACCATTGTGCTACCCGTTAACAAATATCTAATCAAATTTTATGGAGAAAACTCAGGCCAAATGATTGGCCAATAATTCAAAGAATTAAGCAAAATCCCTTCTTTTAAAATTTGATTGTATTTTTTCGTGTGAAATGAACACCTGGAGACTTACATTGGGTACAATGTTTTTCGAGTAAAGGAAGCTCAGTTCTTGTCGAAATAGAGAATGTACCATGAGTACCTGTTTAGCTGCAGCAGCATCTGCTTGAAGGCGCTTCTCATGTGACCTCAGTGTTTCCTGGGTGCAGACATGTAAATAAATTAACAAAACTCTTACTATACAGGACCATCAGTTCACACAACATTCATCCTTTAAACACAAATACAAACAACAGTAAAACAGATAAATGCATGAATTGATAAAGGGAAATTGTAATCGTGGTAATCTAATTTGCAAAACTGGCTGCCTGGATGGTCTAAAATGTAGAAAAACATTCCAAAAAGAATACCAAACACACACACACGCATACACAACACCCCCCCCCACACACACACACACACACACACATAGACACACACACTGGCATTAACCTTAAGGGAGTTCATATTTAATTGCTGACACTATAGCTTCTGGCTCTCTGAACCAAATGGGTCTCCTTGCAGGATACATAATCCATTATCGTAAATCAGATTCGCCAACACAGACAGGTGCTGCATGAATAATTAAAGGTCAATACATTAACACTTGTGTGGTTGTGTGTTTGAGCAGACGTCATTGAACAGGCTAAAAGCACTGCAAAACCCTCTCCATCCACATTATATAGCCTAATGCTTTGCACTCTTTTTAAAAGAGAGACACTGCATCGTCATCTTCCCCTTTGTATCCAAAACAGAGAGATTTGATAGAAGAGGTGTATCTACAATGCTTGGAGCTGTGTCTGTCCGCTGTTTTTCTGTGCGTTCTTATCTTCTTCTGGTTGAGCTGGTACACTTGTCCCAACCTGAACAGAGAGCCTGGTTACATTAATTTTATAATAGAGAGTCCAGGGAGCTGCAGGCAGGACTTGCAAAAGGTCTGCTCAAGCAAAAAGGCTTTAGGACTGTAGATCTTCTATCTAACATTAATTACATCTGAAGCAAAGTCTTAGATTTTGGCCCAGATCCAGATATGTGTTACTGTAAACAAAGCATGAGATGAGCCCGAAGTGGCAGGATACTCTTCGTGCTGCCCCATATGAACTGCAAAGGTTCTTTTATCACAGGACATTTTGTAGGTATGAAAGTAATCCTGAATATTTATCACAGAGAACAGTCTAACAGACGAGTAGGATTTTAGCTGGCAGTAGTAATATTAAATGAATATGTCATGCTGGATTAGTGTTGTAGCAATATACACTAATTATCTATGTTAAAAATTAAACAAGTCATGTGAATCACAGTGATCATCATATCAGCCCACTGGGAATACGTTCATGTGGGGTTTTGTGTAGACAAGTGCAAGTCATTCCACACAGGAATAAGACAGGGAACAAAGACAAAGAGTGTAATACTTAGACTTCAGGGCATGTCAGAGAGTCATTGCTATCATTTACGGTCTCTGAGGTCCATGTCCTGGATGATCACGACTGTTTTGATTGAACTTTAACATGGCCAATAACTGTGCCAGTGCAGATCTGTAGTGACCAGAAAAGTACTGTTGCATGCCTCTTATATTATCACATTTCTTTTCTGAAATAAATTACAAAAAACATTTAAAAAATATACATCACATTTATTTGCACTTAAACCAAGAGTCCATACAGAGTTTTCATTCTTCACTGATGTGTCTGGGCACAACCAGGTAACCTGTTTCCTATTCAATATATCTGACGGTTAACTGCATCACCAAGCGTCGCTTGCATTATCACTACTGAAAAGAAGTTGGACACAGGTAACACACATCACCGTGTTCTTCCTAAAGGTAACACAATGTACAAAAATCAAGTCTTCAAATACTTAAGATTGTTGCCTCCATAAAAAAGCGACCCCTCCCCCGTCCCACAGTGTCTGTACACAAAAACAATGCACTCAACTTCTGCTGCATCGCATGTTAGACAGCCGGGAGGTAAAATGATGCAGATAAGTAATGAAAAGAAACAGGCAGGCTGATCTGATCCCTGTATTATTTGCGCAAAAGCTTTTGAGGAATTGTTCAGGCTCTGCAGAATCCAGAGCTGTCAGGGCTGTCTGGATGGGGTTTGATGTCACTTAAACAGGGGAACACAATGTCCAATTAAATGTGTGAACAATTCCTTGCACACACTGTACACTATAGTACAACACCATTGAGAAACTGGAGAAAAGTGCAAATATAATGAATTAAAAGGACCTTAAATGCAACAGGAAGATGAGAGATAGATGGAACAATAAAAGAGCTGCATGTTAACAGGCAAAATAATCCCCCTTTGGCACGGCTTGGACCCTTGAGGCTGGGAAAGGCCAAAGCAAACAAGCAGTCAGAAGGAATTGAGGAGCTGAAGACAGGTGGCTCCCTCCACGGTAATGAGGATGGAACACAGTCCTCACCAGGAAGCTAAAGGCACCAGAAGAACCAATACCAGTGTCCATGTAAGACTCAGTGACAGGCAGTGTGCAGAGCACTGTCGGCTTTTTGCTCGAACACCTACGAGAAGAGACACAAGAGACACAAGAGGAATACAATCCCGATGAAAACAAAGATGCTGATATAAGGTGGACCTTCTTTGATAGTGTGACAATTAAAGCAAAACTGAATAATTTATAATGAAACTGTGCAACTGTGTTCTGTGCAACCTTGCAATTACAATTTTCCCAACGCATCTATGTCTTTGTTCACAAGTGTGTAAAATGTAATATTTCCAAACAGAACTCAGTACAAAGACCACGAATAGTGCTTAATGTGATGTAACAGTAAATAGGTAAATGCACCATATCTAAGAACAGTCAACATTTCTTGCTGTAAAACAAACTGCTACATCTTGGCACAAATTAGTGTTGTTGTACATGTTGTGTTTTGTATTTATTCCAACTCTTTCTACCTTGTTTACCTGATAAAGAGATTATGAGATGATTATTTCGGTACCATCATGTACAAAGATCACGTGGTTTTAATTTGTGAATCAATCAATCATGATTCATAAAAAAAGGGAATTTTAATTAATGTTTTTTAAAGAAAAACTGTGGATTTTTCTGTTTTCACTTTTTCTACAAATTAAAATATTTGTATTGAATTTGTGTTAAATTGGTGTAAGAAAAGCACACAAAAATGGGAGAAATAAGGAGAAGATTTCTGTCCACCTAAAACTTTTTGTTCTTTCTGTTACATTGAGGTTAATTAGCTGTGTCTGAGTAGGAAGCCGTGCGTAGGTAAGGTAATTAAAACAATATCAGCTAAAAAAAACGTAGCTCACCAAACAGCTGTGCTGACTCAATTAAGGGAAGAGGTTGTTACAAAGAGAGAAATTATCTTGTGCACAGAGTATGAATTTCAGAGGTCATATGGTGTGTGTCTGTAAGGGGGGGTGGTCGTTAACTGGCTTACCAGAAGAAGTGACCACCCGAACCTGGGAGCTGAGAGCTCCTTCTCCTCCTTCGCTTAATGCACGCACGTCAATGATATAGGTGCCTCCCTCTGGGAGACAGAGCATGGTGGAGGGGTTAATGGTTCTTGTCACCTGGTTGTAGCCTCTTCCCTCCTGTTTGAGTAACACCTGTTTGAGTAGGACATGAAGTGTAAATTGGTAAATTTAAAAAACAAACCTTTTTTTTAAATAAAAAAGTATTTCTAAAATGGTTTCTATTTTCTAAATGTGATGAAACGCCAAATGCTATTTTAAAGATAGAACTTTACCATGTATCCAATGACATCAGACTCATTTTCCTTAGCCTTCACTGGGTCCCAACTAAGAGACACATTGTTGCCCTCTTGAATCCACATCAGGTTGTTTGGAGGCTGAGCAGGAGCTAAAAGAAAAGAACAAAACTCTCTCTGTGCCAAGGCAAACAAAGCTCAAGTGGATTTCCAACCAAATAAGTCAAAAGTAAAAAGGGTAATGTGATAAATGTGCTGCACTCACGGGATCTTCTGGTCTTAGCTGTGACAGCAGCACTGGCAGGTCCCTGACCGACGCTGTTGAAGCCTTTTACTGTGAACTGGTATAGAGTGTTGCCCTCTAGTCCTGTCAAGATCATGGCTGTTTCGTTTTTCACAGTTCTTTGTTTTTTTCCTGCCTCTTGCTGCTCCATGTCTTTCCAATAGCAGACCTGACAACACCAGAGACAAAGTCATGCATCCCATATGCAGATAAGGAATGTATGCACACCGCCAGCATGCATTTAATAAGGACCTCATATGCTTTTGGTCTTCCAGGACCAAGACTGGGTTTCCAGGTGAGCTTTATTTCTGATGAAGAAATGCTGTAAGCCTTCACATCAGATGGCGCTTCCTTTGGTTCTGTGGAAAAAAAATAAATAATGAGAAATACAAAAACATAAAGAAAAAATCCCTTCATGTAGGATAGCAACCCAACTCACCCCCCTCAGCAGAGTGAATGATGACAACTTTGCTGAATGGCCCATCTCCCTTATTGTTGTAGACTCCAACCTTCACTTCAAAAGGAGTCAGTGGGGGGAAAGTCTCATCTCTGTACTTATACATGGTCGAGTCTGCCGAAGTCACCATCTTTTCCTTCCAGCCTCTGGTTCCATTGGCACGAAAGGCAACAATGTATCCGAAGCCCTCGCCATTCTGGAACTCCTCAGATACAGGCTAAAAAGACAGGGATTTTTTGTGTGAGACCTGGTTAACTGAGTTCACTAAAAAAGCTGTGACTGACTTAAACATATCTGTCAATTCCGAGCCCATGAAACCAGATGTAACTTAATATTTTCTCTCATCTGCTTTAATTGAAAAGACGGAATTCTCAATGGAAAAAAAAAAAAAACATTTCTAAAGTCTATTCAATATTTGCAATTGCATTTGTTTGTCTTGTCTCTTCTTTTCAAGGTGTGCTCAATCAATTCAAATGCAAATTTATTGAAAGTGCAAGAAAAATCTAAACATTAACTACAGGGATTAACTAATGAATGTCAAAGATCTTCACAGCTCATTTGAAACATGAACAAAGACAAAGAAAGAAGGCAAGAAAGGAAGAAAACTGTTTGTGCTGTCATGTTTTCGACTTGCTACGACTTCAAAACAATAATGACGTCTCAACCCATTAAACAGATCGGCCATACTGTTCTTGGTGGAGAGGGACTGGTGATGAAAGCTGATCATGTTTCATTCCCTTCACAATTTCCATGAATGACTAATTACAGCGATGATCAGTGAAAATGAATTACCTCCCATCAAACTTTTAAAGAGATGACAGGGAATATGATGTAAACAATTTAGCAAGATTAAGTGCCAATTTCCAAACACTTCCATATTTAGGAAGTGAGAAATGTGGATACATCACAAAGGCAGGTCCTGCTGAGGCACTTGAAGCCTCCTGGATAAAGCCGCAGGGCTCGCTGGGTTCACTGATACTGACTGTGGGCTCATCACTAATGGTCCAGCCAATGGCTCCCCGAGAATGCCGTTTCTTACCGTCGACTCTAATGAGACGGATGAATGAAGCTGCAGAGACTATTTAGTCATTCATCCTGCTTAATAACCCTGCCCACCATGGCCATCCAGGCTCTGACAACTCGGCACAGATGATTGGGGAGGCAGAGCGGCGTGGCGCTCACAAGACTCGACTGCCAGAAAGGGCTAACATTCCTGCCCCGTCTCCTTTAATAACTGTCCTCATTGATCATCCACCCTGGCCTTATTTATTCCCAATTTTTAGCCAGAATGAGTGAAAACGGGGAAAATGACTTAGAAATAGAGAGAAGAAAATGAAGGACATTGCACAAAGGTGATGGTTTTACCCAAAATCATGCATTTTTTGTGACATGATCACTAAAAAAAGTTAATAAAAAGTAAATAACAAAAAACTGGAGGTCTAAAACCAAGACCTAGCAGTATTGTCTTAACAACAGGGTGCTCTTGCAGTGATTGAAATACCTGCATGGCTTAAAAATAACATCTAACAATTAATCAAGTACCAATCATGGTTTGGAACAATTTGATGTAATTTCTTGAACATGGGTTCCTGTAGGGTTAATTATTTGTGAGTCGGTTGTCATTGTGTTCTACTAGTGACTGTAATGACATTCTGAAGTTATAAATAGGTAATATTGGGCAGCCAAACAGCACCCCATCTGGAACAGACATTATCCCCCTTAATGTGCCACTGAGGGGCACTTCTCCTCATGTGAAGGTTATCTTCTCAGTGGCAGTTGGGCCTCCATACTTAATAACTACAAGAATAACTGTCAGTTGCCTCCACATCTGTTCACTGTTCCCATGTTAATTTATCCTCCAACTGATCTCAATTGCAAATTTTCAACTTTAGCTCATACTTATTCTGCACATGCTGTGCCTAAATCTGGAGATGAGCCAAGCTGTCCACTTTAAAACAGTTCAGACTAATATCCTTTTACTTGGTGCAAGATTTATTACATTTTGCACAACTGCTGTCAAGATTGAGATGACAAAACTGCATTCATAAATGTCTGAATTTATTGGAAATGACTCAGGGTTTCAAGGCTTGTCACGATCATGCCTCCCCAGTGGGACCAGATTTAAAATTCACAGCCTCCTAATCTCTTGCTTGGCTGATGGTAGCTCTGTGTAATACATGGCCCCACTGGCCTTTTTTCACAGCTGTGTCAGCAAATTTTGTAATTGTGAACAAGTTCTGCCCTTGGACTCCAGGAACTTCTGAAAGAATAAGGAAGTACCTGATATTAAATGTAATAGCCTGTGATCTGGACGATGCTAATTCATTCACCCACTTAAGTTTTTATTTCTTTGTTTTTTTTTATTTTATTTTACTTCGCGTGGGTTCAGACAGGTTTACAAAGAAAGATGCGCTGTGCATATGTTAAGTACAAATACCATCGCAAACTGACCAAAATTACACCCTGCTGGCTCTCTATGAAACTCCAGGTGAGTCTGCATGCTGATGAGCAGCAGGTAAGAAAAAAATACAAGAGGATAAAGAGGAAGAGTGCTATTTATAGAATTATGACAACAACATGCCGTCCAAGTGAGACGATGCGAGAGATTTGTGGGCTAGTCTCACCTACAGGATGAAGAAGCATTTGGTGTTGCATTCAGGCACCTACTAGCGCATGCTGCGTTCGTGCCTTTTTCAGTGAGAATATAATCCAGCATTTTCTGACGTTTATGAATACATGTGATTCTGACATCCCCAATGTGTCCCGCATGTATTTGCTGCATGAGCAAAGAGAGAGAAGCACTGATCTGATCCCTGTCTCCCATGGCAACCCATATCCAACCTGCATATTGTCCCAGAGGATATGCTGTAATGAACATATTCATCATAACCTATACACCAAGGGTCACAGCTCCTAGGAAGTAGAGTGTATTTACACATGGATTAACTCAGCTTTAAAAAAAAAAGGGAAAAAAAGAGGTACAAATCTAAATATTAAGATATTGCTGCTCACTTTGCAGCCTAGTTTGACACTATTTTCTTTGTGGAATTGCTTGGAGTTGACACACTATTTTCCAGGGAGCAAAAATAAAACCAGCACCATAATCAGCATTTCTGCTGAGCTCCCAAGTTCATTTCTAAATACATTAAATGAAACTTCAGCTACCTTTCACATTTTCACCTTCAGCAAATGGAACCAACTGTAATATAATTCAATCCTGCATAAATTTCATCATCATCTGACCAGTTTAGGAATCACTGGGAAGGCATTTTACATCAACAATGTTTTATTTCATGTTCAGTATGAGATTTAGTTCTTTATTTGTCTTTTGTAATTAAACACAGAATTGACATTACAATGAAATGCTGCAGATGAGAAGAACCAGTCAGCTCAGCATGAGTGCAATTAAAATAAGAATAAAGTTAGTCCTTTTAATAATGGCTGACAATTATCCATTTTTTTAATTACTCCTACATATTTCAGCAGATTGTGTATAACTATTGAATCAGAGTAAGATCCAAGATTAATTGCCTTTGTAAGTTTTGTTAGAACAAACCAGTATCAATATGGTGATCCATGTTTTTTTCCTGATGGTTTTTGAAACATTTCTTACTGTGTGCTTTCTGCAATTAACAAATTATTTTATCAGCACAGTGGAAAAACTAACCAAATCTTCATTAATTCTCTTTCTTTTACCATTTCCCATCATCATCATCATCATCATCACATCGTTTCTTATTTTTGTTGACATTATTTATTTTTAAACTCAAAGTCTGAGTGTAAATGTCTGAGGCTGAGAGAAATTTTGCATGGTGCAATCTTCCTCTGCATCAGTCAATTTTCTCTCTTGGTTTAGTGTCCTCTAATGACATTTCATGGTTTATGACATGGTCTATGTGTGTTTGACTTTCTCAGGAAGTTTTCTCCTTCAGCTACTCCATTCTGCCTCCCACTTCTTTATCTGCAAGGTGGATGCTAAACTGCACTGACCTTAAAGGCTTCTTTCATAAATCAAAGATGACTATAAAGCAGGAGATGTCTTAATTGGAAAAAAACATGTTTGTTTTCTTGATAGACACTCTTTTCACATGTCTACTGTAATGATGGCAATTCATAACTGGTATGGAAGAACACTTACCTCCCACAAGATGACGAGTTCGTGCCTGCGGCCATTCCCTCCACTCACGTTTGCTGGTGCCACAGATGGAACTGGTTCCAACAAAAAGGTCAAGTTGACTAAATGTTCATCATGACTAATGTGCCTTACCTTTCATTAGGTTACACATATGTCTAAATAACAACACGGTTAAGTAAAAGTCACTTTATTCTTAATGTATTTCATTTCAGACTAAAGTGAAAAAAGAACTTATGTCAATCAAATTAGCAATTTGTTCCACTGCGTTGAATTTGTAGACGTTTGACATTTGTGTTTCAGTTTCTAAGTTTAAGGACTGATAAATCATCAGAACTGTGGAGATAAAGTAGTTAGTGTGTTAATTACACTAAAGAGATAGGAACGATTAAATTAGCTACTATCAAATGACCAATGACCTTTGTAATTATTACATTTATAAATGAGATATGAGCAGTTAGTGATGCAGCATACATCATCTAGTCTGTCTCAATAAATTGTATCCAGCCATAAATTGTGTATTATGCTGTGCCTTTGCCTGGGGCATTAAAGCATTATTGCTTTAGCAGAAACACAAAACTTGCTGAAATTAATTTAAGCAGGTTATTTTCTAAAACAGAGTATATTAACAGCATCAGTGTAACTTAGAACACCAGCAACTTCAACAATTCCTGGGTCTGCATGATCATGGCTGGTAAAACTTAGCAGGTTTGAGGATTTACCCGCTTCTTTAGTCCTGACTCCTCTTGAGGGGACACTGGGATCTCCAGTTCCAATGGCATTAGTGGCCACCACCCTGAACTCATATTCTACCCAGGGGTTGAGTTGCACAGCCATGGCTGATTCCAGGTCCCCTGTGACAGGATCAGGATCTGCAGACAAACAGTGATGATGTAATAAACCTGTATGCACGACATGCACAAACGCACAGCCTGGTGGCACAGTTCACTTGTAAATTTAAATTATGGACCCAAAGTATTCTCTCAGTTTCTAAGATGTATGTGTGTCATTGCAGTTTTTTGCTGCGAATAAACATTTAAATTTACATTTGAACTACCTGGTTCTCAGAGAAAATCATTTATAGATCTTTATTATAGAATGCATTGCAATTAATTGTATTTCAATCCATTTTTGAACATATTGCAAGGATATGTGTTGTAAGGATATGTGCAATATTCTTCCTACAACTAACCAACAGTAGCTAAAAGCCAACCAGTCTCACAAATATAGCAGAGGTCTCTCTGTGCTAACAAAGAAAAGGTTGGGGGAACCAGCCGAGCTCACATTTTAATCATCTGAGGCAGCTTGTAATGAGAACACTCTGGCAAGCAAGCTGCTCTTCAAACATGAGTTGATAACTCAGTCTGCAAAGAGCAGGAGCTAAAAGCCCAATCCTCTTTTATGCTAATCTAACAAGTGCAACACAGTGCATCACAGAGTCCTAATTGTTCTTTATCACCATAAATGTGGTTAAACGGACATGATGTGAGCGTATACAAAGTGTGATTTATGCATGGAGGGATGAAAGATTATGAAATCCTAAATTCTCAGATTAGCTTTTATTATCACATGGCATATTGAGACAGATTACACTTGGTAGGCTCAGTGAAATTATATGCTTTAAAGTCAGTGGTTTTGTTGTCAAGGTTCAACAAAAAAAGAAGAAAAAAATCCCTATTTCCGTGTTAAAATTGTATTTACGCTGATGGACATTGTCATGTCCTTTAATAGAAGCATAAAAGGTCAATTTCACACTCACCAGTTGAATGCCTGAATCAAATTAGAAGAAAATTGATGTGGGCAAATGACTTTGACATTTCAGATGACAAGCTCTACAGAATTTGCACGTACAGTTGGAGAGGGGACTTTACTTTAAGTTCTCAGGAAGGCGTTCAGGACGCAAAGTTAAACAACCCAAGTCAGCTAAGACTTTCTTGACATGTTTTGAAAGGCTGAGTGTGTTAATATATAAAAGTAATTATATCTGCTGAAATCAGTAAGCTGATTTGATTCACAATCTCCACACACAACCTTGAGCAGGATTAAGAACTCCAGATGCTGCAATTTGCTGCTTATCGATTACCTGTTTTGACAGTTTGCCAGCCTAATGAAAATGGGCTGCGGGCCTGTAAATTATAGGTGCTGATAGGGCTGTGGTTGTCCAGGCCACGAGTCCATGACAAAGTGGCTGTAGCATCAGTGATCTCCTCCACTATCACAACTCCAGGTGGTCCAGGAGGACCTGGTGAGAAGAAAACAGCATTAAAGAGCAACACCAACAAAAAAAGGCATGAGGGGAGGGCGTATGCTTCTCTGTTTGAGTCTAGGATGTACTTCAGATGTTCATTCTTTATTGCTGCTCTCAGATACACTAATGAGTACATCAGGAGGGATGTGTTGCTATCCGCATACAGTGAAGACACTAGTTCTCTTTTAATCTTAGCACAAACAAACACAACAAACTAAACGGCACCAGGGTTTGGGTGGGCATAAATCTGTTAAGGATTTTGTGCTGATTAAGGGATGGAGAAGCTTTTGAGGCATTTCTGCTGAGCATGACTGCTCTGAAGACATCCCTGTATTTTAATGCAGCTCGGCATATGTTTACCTCAGCGTACAGGAGTGAATGTAATGCAGCATATTGGAGGGGGGGCTGCAATTAAAACACTGGCATCTGCTAGACCCAGCGAGAATCAATGTACTGTGTCCCCAAAAGTGTTGATTAGAAAGTTAGAGTGAAGCATTTGACATCAAAATGAATTTTATAAGGCAATGAAAATGCAGTCAGTTCTTAGTGAAAAGGGTCTTATTGGCCGGACCAGTCACACATTTTCCTGCCCTGCATAATTATGATTAAACTAATTTCAGAATAAAATTTTACTTTTTTTTGTACTTCCTGAAGGTCTCTAAAATCATAAACATGTTTTGTTGTTGATCATCTGGGGGCTGAAAAATATCGGCAACAGTCACAGAATGTGATGACTGGTTGTTCTTCCCAGTCTGCTTAACACCTTTTAGAGTTGTCCATGCAAATGTTCCATCTGTTCAGCCACAGTTTTGTAAAAAAGAAAAAAAAAGAAGTGAAGTTGTCAACAGAATATGTAGAAAGTTCAGGTTCTGTTGGCATTGTTATCACTAAATGAAGGCTATTTTAATTTTGTCTGATTTCTCAAAAACATGAATTTCTGTCCAGTATTTTTTTTAACAATGACAATTTCTTGAAGTCATTTACTTGCCATATAGCTCGCAGGTACACTAACAGATAATATAGTCACCTCGAACAAGAAGTTCTGCTTCCGCAATTACGGTGTCAGCACTGGTTTGGGCCCGGCATCCATACCTCCCAGCATGTTTTAACAAGATATTCCTGATCATCAGATCCACAGTTGAAGACTGCTGTGAATACGAAAAAAGAGAAAAGGAATTTGAAAGAGACTAAATGGATGACTCTTGCCTCCCATGGAAGCTTAGGTTACTTGAGAGATTTGTGTTTAATTCAGCTGCTTCTTGCTGCAACATTCCTCAACTGAAAGGAGAATACCTTAAGGCGAACCTGGGAATAATTCAGGATCTACAGGCGTCCATTTAACAGGAAAGCTGATTAAAATTGCAAGCCACGTTTTTAGCCAAGAATTTGTGGTGCCTGTAGGACTGTCATTGCAAATACTTTCTCTCCAGAGCATAGAGAATAACAAAGCACACACCAGGCTTGATTTACTGCCAGTGTTGATAAAGGAAAAAGTGATGCAAGACTCCCGACACTAACGGTGAATTTGTTTTCTGATGTACTGATCATTTACCATTAAATAACTGAAGCAAGAACAAACACTGATTTGATGGCTTTGTAACAAAAATATATTTAATGGGCGTTTTGACAAATTAAAGTTCTTTATTTTTGACTGAGTTTACAAGAAATATGTAGAAGAAGAACAAAATCCCATCTCTCCTGTCGTGTCATATCTGGTCATTTTTCTAACTTAACTGTTTCTACAGACAACACTGACTTCAAATCTATATAAATGCACATCAGAGAATGGGAGCAGAGAACTCACTTGCAACAATCCGCTATGGTTATACACCTAAAACAAATCATCAGGTAATAAAGTCAGTCAATGTTATCTTTACAATTCTTTGCACTGTAGTGCATCAACGGGAAATCTGCAAGTAGTCCTACCTTTGCTCTCACTGTCTGGATGTATTCAAAGTGGCCTCCGTCCTGTTGAAAAGTGATGGGTCTTTGGTTGAAGAACCACTGGAACGTCACATCTAGTGATGTGTCGTGTGTGGCCTTACAGCTCAGCACCACGCTCTCTCCTACGGTAACCTCCACCCTGTGCGGGCTGAGCTCCACACGCATGGCATCTGTAAGCACAAAGTGGCTGCACTGTCACCCCAGGCAAACCCAGGTTGGCTGTGATGCTCAATTTGACTGGGAGCCACACAGAAGAGCAAAATGGAAACCCAAACTGAAAATAAGAACCTTTAACACTATCACATATAAATCCAGGTGGGTTTTAGTGCAAGTGTGAGGCCTGTATGTGTGCTGTTATGTGTGTCCTTGTGTAATATGATTCTTCAGTGTGAGAGCCTTTGCTTCACGGGTGAACGAGCACAATAAATTTCCTAGCACCCGTGCAGAAGAAGGGGGGGGGGCTGACATTGGGGTCTGTTTCCTGGTGGCGAACTTTCGCTAATCTGGCAGAAAATAAAGTCCCTCCAGGGCACCACTTACCTTTTACCCACAGTACAGCGGTCATCTCCGCTGAGCCAAACTGGTTGTCTGCCCGACACACGTAGCTCCCCTCATCTGCCTGGCTGGAGTTAACGATTCTCAGAGTGTTGTTGCGTAACAACATAATCCTGTGACAAAAAAAAACAAAACAAAACAACAACAATACAAAAATCAATATGTGAAACAAATTTATGTCTGGATAAACACTAAAGGTTCGATTTACAAGAATGGCAATATTCAGCAGGGATGAGAAAGGCAAAATTAAACCAATAAACCACATTTCAGACATTCTTATATAACCCACCGGATAGCTTAGTGCAATACGTGGAGGGTACAAACATATTTATTCTTATTGTGCTACTGCTAAAGTAAATGTGCTACTTGTAAAGGACATGATCATTTTTGTGAGGAGTGAATGTGAATCAAAGAACATTGCCTTGTGTCTAACCTTCAACAAAGGAATGCCAAAAATCAATTAACTATTTAAATGAGTTAATGAACCTGATTTGCAGATACCGCTAAGTAGCACCATCTTCAATGGGATTAAAACACAGATGCTTCAGAGATAGCGACAGAGTTAATGGGGACAAGTTTTCAGTGAAAAGTCCCTGTTCAGGAATCAAGAACAAAGAAACACAGTGTTCCCCTGACTTTTATAAGCCATATCTGATCTTGCTGCCTTTGATATGACACAAAAGGACTGCCCATTCAATTAATTTAATCCCATTTAAGAATTCATTAACATGCCATTCCAAAAAAAGTTGACATTTGATTTGTCAATGCCAACTAACAGCAAAAATACAAATTAACTAATCTGTAGAACAATTACAGTAATTTAATTTGCAAAACAAAGAAACCAGTGCTTTTTATCTACACTTCTCTCTGACATTTTCATAATTATCAGTTATGCATTTTTACATTTTAACACCAAATTATTAATTTATTGTGTTACAATTAGAGCAATACATTACATTTGCAGAAATGATTCTCCTTGCATGAAATTCTGAACGGCTATGGCTGTTTTTTCATTCAATGATTCCAAGTGAAGTTGTCAAATTAAAGATGTGCATATCAGGTCGACTCCTGGGAAAAAACAGTGTAGTAGAGGAAAAAACACACCTCGCCTGTGATGATAAGTGGCAGCTTATCCACCTGAAGGATACTTGCAATATGGCACTAATATTTCATTCTGACTTGTAAATAACAGCTTGAAAATGAAGTGCTTGACATGAGATAGTAGTGAATGTAAGAACACAAGAAGCATCTGTGTGAGCAGATGGCTTAGAAAAGAAATCACATAAAAGTTGTACTAGAAATCATGCTTTATTCTTGGTGTCCAGCAGACCCTTTTCATTTAGTAGACAAATTCAGTGTTAAGACGAATAACAAGAGTTATAATTTAGATATTTCAAAAATGACTGGAGAGAACAAGAAGGTGTGAGAAAAATGTCACCACCCACAATCAGTTCATTTTTAGCCAAGTTTCAAATTAGGGAATAAATTCACAATCGGAAAGGTCACAGAAAAATGGACAGGAGAAAGGACAGGTGGGAATTTCAGGGAATTAAAATGACATTTAGATTATAATCTGAGATAAGCCTAAATGTTAGAATATAACTGTTGGAAACTTTGCTTTAACTTAACCAATTTTAAATAAAATACTTAAATAGACACCTGTGTTACCACTGCCTCAAACCTTCAAACTAATAGGATTAATACTTTCTATTTAAGAGACAAAAGGCTGTACCATTAGTGGAAATCCATGTTAATTACAAACCTTCATTAAGTCAGCACAGCTGTCAATGTTAGATAAACGCAAACCTGTTTCGATCCCTTCACTGCGTCCACAACAACAGGAAGTCTATGCGCTCTTTATTTTAAAATAGGTAATGGCAGAAAATCCATCTGAGTCAAGACCAGAAACCTCATGGCTCCTCATTGTCATACTGTCTGCTTAAGATAGTGATCACGCTTTCATAGGTGTTTTTTTTTTTTTTTTTTTTATCAGTGCGCAGCTCTTTCAACACACTTTGTTGTTCCTTTATCTCCAGTAGTACTGTTAAATGACACAAAAGACAGCCCATTAAAATGTCAAACTAAGTAGACTGTTCTTTATGAAAGCTCCGTTCATGGCTGCTGAAGAGGAATCAGTGACAATGGAAAGATTCACTCAGTTTATAAAGTAAAAGGACAATACAAGACTTAAATGTGACCGATAAATTCATCTAAGGATAAAGGGACTATTTTTCACCCTTTTAAGGAAAGACTTCATCGGCAGGAAGGGTTTGAGCAGTTCAGAATCTTTCTTGGCAACAACAATGAAAAATACATTGGATGAATATTTCAATGTATTCATCAGACAGGCCACAGTCGTTAATCACCATTCGATGAAAATCAACTAATTTATTCCCACATTAGTTCCACTGGAGCCCGAATCAGCTTCTCTGAATGAAAAATGTGATCTTCTGCAACAGTTTCTGAAATGGTGAGTTAATAAAGGATTCCTGAGGGGCTTGGTTTCATACAGCTGCTGTTGCTGCCTGTCTGAAGGAGAAGTGAAGGATCTGATCAACGCTCTGTCCTCACTGCAAATCTGTTCAACACACCGCTGAATCTCAGCTGATAAAAAAGCTGCTCCGTCTCTGACTACAAACTTGGCTTTCTCAGCAGTGACTGATCATTTCAATGGTGTTGCGCGGTTTGATTGATGTACCCTCTTCCTCCAATGATCCCTCGAGGTACAACAGAGAGACGTTTCTCATAAAAGATGATACATCAAGCAGCGTATGAAATCCAAATGCAATTGTGAGGTCGAAAATTGTCAGCGTCCCTGAGAAGGAGGAACAACTGAGGGTGATGCTCCTGAGCTTTGCCAGTACCTGAGGAGAATTATTTTCCTAGTGACACTTAATTTTGCTTACAGTAATGAAACTGTGCTATGTGACAACAAGACACGAACCCGATTCCTTGAGGGTTTGAATCAGACTGATAATACTTGCAATTATTCCATGAAACAGAAGGTTTCTTGCCTAAAGAGCGAACTGGTCATTTAGTGTTATTCTTGACAAGAAAAATAATGAAATATCATTAAATATTGCTTGTATCAAATACACAATAAAATACAGAATACCTTCCAACATTTTGGGATTTTTATATGACTTAAATTGACCTTATTACTGTTTGAAAACTACAACTGGCCCACTGTGCATAATGACTGGCTAAGGTTTGATGTGTTGACCCTAATCTCTTGACTCATGTAAATATCTTTGCACAGGCAGACGTGTGATTCTCAGACACTCGCCAGACTGCTCCGAGCCTCAGGGCTCACATTGTTTCCCAATGAACTCACAGCACATTTTAAAAACCCAGTGTACACCTCCAAAATGATGGTCCTGATATTTATGTATGACGTATTTTTCACTGTGACAGGGAGGGAGAATGCAGCAGAAGACTTTTGGTACCTCTTATTTGGCTGTATCCTTCGGTCTCCTCTCTTCCATAATATTCGTGGTTTCGGTGATGCTCTGGGTTTGCAGTCGAGAGACACATCCTTTCCAAGTGTGGCAATGACCCAAACGGGATTGTCAACAAAGAGTGGAGCAGATGCTAAAAGACACACAGTTAATTAAAGAGTTTAGCTTTCAAAGTTTACCTTAAAAATTCATAAAAACATTTCAAGTACGCTACCCCTGTACTCAAGTTTGCTTAACTTGGAATGTCAGTGATGAAAAAGACACTCTTACCACTTCTTACCAGAACCTGTTGTAACAAAATAAACAAATAAATAAAATGAACGCTGAACCATGTAACAATGATCGTTTCATAGTATTCAGCTATAGTTTACGTTAAAATGTAACAGCCAAAAAAGAACTTCTTGCTGATTAAATAAATCTAAACAAGGTCACCCCACATGGCAGGAAGCCCCAGCAGGATAATGTGCCAGACCAAAAATAAAATATGTTTTGCGAGTGGCTTAAAGCTGACACAGAAGATCAAGGCCTTGACCTGTCTTCCAAAACCCCCAAATCCCAACCTAAATGAGAATTTATGGGAAGTGACTAAAGCTCGGAAAGGTGGTGCTCCGTCCTCCTAGAACCACACTGATCCACTCCCAGCATTCCCCAGAGGACAGAAATCCCTGATTTGTGTGCTAACAGGCCAGAGCTCTTATTGCGGTACATGGTAACAACATATCTGCCAGGTCATCATGTGAGTGATGACATATCTGGATGCCATTTTTGTGGGGAAAAATGCTTCAAACATAATAATACTAGTATTACTATTTGTGACATAATCAACCATGACAGCTCATTCCTGTCGGTACATGCGGGCTCACTCTCTTCCTGGTAACACTTGTGTCTCTGGGCCTGTACTTGCATGAGTGGCACAGGTCCCTGTAGACACGCAAAGCAGCAGAAAACAGAACAGTTGCTGTGTGTATTTGTTTTAATCACAATAAGAGCAAGCCCGCAGCTGGTGACAGCTCAGTACACTTATTGTTTCACCCACCACTTTCCCAGAAGAACAGAATCTGGGACAAGATTGCAGGCACGAGGGCAGCCACTGCCCCGTGTAGCCTCCAGTGATCACTCAACTACAGGCTGTTATTAGCAATGTAATCTGTCCTGATAGTGTTTGCTTGTGGACATCTCTGCAGAGCACAGGTCACGAGAAGAGATGGCCTGGGGTATAGTTATGAAAACATTCATCACTTGCTTCCAAATATGATCAGTGTGACTGGGATCCTAAGGAAGACAAAAATGCCTCCTCATCAGCTCAAATAAGGCTTGCTGCAGACCAAAAACATCTTTTAGAGAGCGCAAAAAACAAACAAACAAGCAAAAAAAAACACCTCATCAATGCTGTGAGATTTTCAAAATGCCAGAAATGCCCCTTCCAAAAAGGCCATGCCATGCATACAGTAAATCAAACTATCCCCTCGGGAAATGCAAAAGGGGAGTGGATGTCACCAGATGGGTCCCTGTATAGAAGATGACAAGGAGAAAATAGTGCATCAACACAGAACAGTAGACAGCTACCCAGCCTTCAGTTTTCAGAGTATGGCCTTAAGTCGGAAGAACACACTCTCCTTGGACTTTCAAAGACTGACATCAAAAGATATTTAGAATGTGTGAGATTTATAACTGGCAATTTATAATCAAAGATACTGGATGTCTGCCGTAAATGTTTCTGTTTTTCTGTGGGGATTGTGATTCAGGATTTGCACTGATACCAAATGACAGAGTGGAGATAAAACCCTAATGGAGTCATTAAAGGCTATCAAAGAAACCACTGGTGTATCTCCTCTCGCATTTGCTCCCATTAGTCCAAATCTATACCTACAAGCTTTTGCATTTCAATGTCTTCAATATGGTGGGGCTGTTCCAGCTTTTCCTGAACTTCATGCATGCAGCCACCTTTTGAATATAACCATGAGGTTGTTAAATCAGGGACCATTGATTGGCAATCAGCACATCTCGGCATTCTCCCCCTGAATTTCAATTCCCTTCATCTATCATCTGGCGCCTTATTCAGTTGCTCTTATTTAGGATGTAGATTTGATCCGTCTTGCAGTATATTTCAAACCCTCTTTCCTGAAAGGAAAATTGCTTGTTTTCTTTTGCAGTACCATTGATTTTCAAAATTATTGACTCCATGCGAAGATGTGACTACCTAGAATCTTGAGCTCAGCGTTAGAGTAGATGGCCCCGTATTTGTTCTCTGCAACACACTGATACATTCCCGAGTCTGTCTGCTGCACTTTGTGAATGGTCAGTTCACCATTCATTATCTCAACTCCACTCTGTAAAAAGAAGGAAACATAAAAGATCAACATTCTAAAACATTCCATGCTACATCATCCTGATCTATACAATATATGTTCTGTCTGTTCATGTCATTTAAATTTAAATATTCTCGTACTTCATATTGCAATCAGAAATGAGGAGGGTATTTTCAGGTATGATGGGTACCTGAGATGTCAAGGGCAAACCATTACGAAGCCAGCGATAGGTAGGTCGGGGCCTCCCCATGGCCTTGCACTCCCACCGGAGCTTCTCTCCACTATCCATCTGAGTATCATTAATCATTCTGACCCACTGGGGGAGGGCTGGAAGATGAAAAAAAATGTTTTAGAATGAGTAATATACAGCAGCGTATCCTTGAAAGAGCCGCGGAGAGGAACATGCATGGTTCCAAGCACAACTGAAAAACTGATATGTAGATATAACTCCAACGTCATGCTCAGTGGCAGCCTGCTGGAGCAGTTCCCATTGTGTGTGTTGTTTTTTTCACTTTTTTTTCTGAGAACTTTTATTTTGTTAAGGTGTGTTTTTCAGGGTTTTAGCTGAATTGGCTACTTTCAACTTTTAAGCTTTGCTTGCCGTTACTCTTCTGTTATTTCCATGTTTTTGCTATGAAGGGCAACACAGAGAGGACCAAAGGCATTGTGCACCCATAATCAGCTGATGGAGATCTCCAAGATGGTGTTACTTCCAGGAGTTAGGCTTGGAATCCCAGAAGAGCTGTGGAGGAAACGCCGTGGCTGAAGCTAAAAGCAGAGGAACCACAAACTCTCTGTGCCAGCAATTGTGATAGAGAATGTGAGGTCTTTGGGGACTAAGACGGATGAACTCAGAGCTCTGGTTGGAAACCAATGGGAATATCGTGAGTGCATCATGTGTTTCACTGAGAAATGGCTGCACATCCTGGATCACAGTGTTGCTATACACAGCTTCAGGACTGTATGGACGACAGGGACATTATTCGGAGAAGTAAGAGGGAAGGTGAATGGATTCCTCTATATGTGAATGAGAGGTGGTGTAACCTTGGCCATGTTCACCTGAACAAATGTCTCTGTAGCCCAGACATCAAACGCTTAGCTATTGGAATATGCCTGTATTATTTGCTGAGGAAGTTCATGTGTGCCATCGTTTATTGATCCCAATATCAGCTGATGCAGAAACTGCAACTGACGACTTGACACTAAATGCCATTTTTATGTTTTTTCATGTAACAGACAATGGCTCATTTTCATTTTCAAGGCATTTAATAATTATTCAACACCTGTCTGATTATACCTCATCTTTCTGATCTTCACATAGCTGCCTCATAATCTCGAGGTCCTGGGATCAATGCTGAAAGCTTTGAAATGCTCTTTTTCGGAAAATCCCCTTCCCTGCCATCCATTCTGACACTTTTCCAAACAGTGCACAGTACATGGGTTTGAATTTCCTGAGTGCTCCTTCTCCCACAGCATATTGCTGCTGTTGTGCTTTGCATGCAGAATATCACAAGTCGTTTTTGTGCGGTTTGATTGAAAGATTTGGTCAGAGAGGTCTCTCCCACAAAGAAAGTTCAAGCTTCCAGCTGACCTGAGTGAATTACATTTAGCGTGAGCTTGCTACAAATTGGGCTCCCTATTCTCCTTGTGATGTCAACAGAATGGAGGTTGCCAAGAATTGGAAGGCAGTGGAAATGTATCCTGCTAAAACCGAGGCAATCTATTATATGGGACCAGTCCACACACGGTAAAGGAAAAGGAAAGCAGCGGGCAGGTATGCCTCCATGATGAGGTAATAATTGAGCTTGCATAACTTGGTTAGAGTCAAAACTGGAACTTTTCTTATGAAATCTATCTTTGACAAAATATAAATTACACTCTGCCAAATACTCAACTCTGTTGGGCTGATTTACCAAATTTCCAAATAAATTTGCAGTGATTGCGCAGATAGCATTCAATGATTGACAAAACAGTAGAAACGGTCCTATTTAAATCCCATCCAAAACAGAGCTCCATGTGCAAAGCAGATTTTTCCTGCCTACCAAGTAGAACAGAAACCACAGTAACTGCTTGCACTGTTCATATATATGTCAGTGTTATTGATCTATTTCTTTTCCCATATTTTGCACAATTCAGATATAAAAAAAGACAATTAATTACATACTATAATAGTGCATGCAGTATATTATCTGAGATATATGAACTAGAAGGGTTGAAGTTATTATTATTATTATTATTATTATTATTATTATTATTGCACCGCTGGAGAGAGTTGAGCTGTACCCTAACTAAGTTATAAAAGGATTATCAGCCACAGTTATAATCCAAGACAGAATCGAATTAACATCTTGGAAGAACAATGAAACATAGTCACTGTGATCGTTTCTTCATCTTCACTACTTACATAAATGGTTGAAAGCCTATAAAACCCATAAGAAAATGCTGCTCCAACTAATAATTAAACATCTAAAGCTCTTTTACAACATTAAAATGGAACAGACACTAGCTATTGACCTTTTCTTCTGTTATTATGTGGAGCTGTTTTTTCATCCTCATTCAGTTCATTCTCTCTAACAAGAGCCATATCACCCGTAGGTATAGAATAGTTTCATATACTGTAATGCATGTCTTGTTGCAAATTGAAACTTCAGAGTAATTCAGTCAAATTCCTGAAGCAGACGGGAATCCTCAACAAAATGATGAGGACCTAATTCTACACTAATGCACCAGTGGGTAAGCATTTTATCTCCAATATTTTTAATCCTCACAGCTGCAGGTTACAAGGATTAATTTAGTCATTTACTTTCAAAAGTGACTGTCTATTTTTCCTTGAGGTTTCACCTTGATCACCAAAACAAGAGATATGACTTCTTACTTTACCTCTATTACATTAAAAAAAAAAAATTATAGTAGGTCAAAGGCATGACTTTCTTGTGAGTGGATCTGAAAACAAAGACGTGTTTAATAGTTGTACTATGTTAATGAATGTGATGAGAGCTGGTTACTAGAGTGATCTGCCTTAAATATTGGGTGCTCAGACTCTGCCATGGTCATGCATTTCCAAGTAGATTTAGGATTCATGCAAGAACATTATAATAATTAATGTTCTTCCATGAAAGGACATGGTTTTATAAAGTAGATTTTTTTTGTGTGCGTGTTACTTTGACTATGAATCCTACTATTAATCCCCTCTAATTATTGAGGAATCAGGACTGATCCTCAGTCTTGAATTGGGAATACTGGAACAAATCAAACATGACACTGTGCAACCAAACTGATTATAGCACAGCCAAACAGTTAGAAACCTGACAATTAATTTTGAGGTTCATACATGAGAAAGTGAAACGTGAACACACACAGTTACGGCAGCAAGAAATAAATCAGGAATAGATGAGCACATGTTCGGACTCACTGTAAACCTGCAGATGGCCTTTGAACGCTGTGCCTCCTCTGGGATTCTCAGCTTTGCATTCATAAGTTCCAGAGTCCTCTAGCTGAATGATGGGGATTTCCAGAACTGCCTGGGACTTTCGAAGTCTTGCTTTTTTGGGGATGTTGCCATTTATCTTCCTCCATGTAATTGTTGGCACTGGGCTGTGACCACAGAGGAGCAGGATGGATTAACTGTACTGTGCATGAAGTAGCTACAATAACGCATCTGGCTGCTGACATTGAAAACATGTTGGCCACTTGGCATGCAGTTTTTTTTTTTCCTGCAAAATGTATAGATTCAGATTATAAAAACAACAACAATGTGTTTATTGTAACAGAATATGACTCACAGATTACATAAATAGGAAAATTATAGTACTGGTAACAATAGCCAGAGAGCACATAATAAGGGATGTGGAGCTAATGTGATCCACTCCTGTTTATTCCTAAGTGATCCCATGAATCCTCATGATAACTGACTCACAAAAGCAAAGATAGAATGTCATACTACAGTAGAAGCTTGGCACCAGTGTCACTCTGGTGTATTTTGACAGGTGTCAGACAAATGGAAATGTAACAACATGCACACCACCAGTCAACCCATCAATCATTCAGTCAGGATGGAAATCTCACATTCAGGAGTATTTATTTCATCTTTTTTTTTTTTTTTTTCAGAGGGACAATGATGAGCTGGTGACTACAATGGCCATAGATTCACATAATGATTTAGCTGGATTAAGCCATAAAAATACTATTTGTTAATCCCATATTTTTCTAAATAGATTTGTTTTGTCTGGCAGGATAGATTGGAGACTGATAGAAAGACATATCACATTATCTTTGATTCCTGATGATATGTGGAAAAGTATATTAGTTTTGATGCATTTCCTGTCTACTGCACCAGCAGGATGTTCATGTGGAAGCACTACAGGCACAGAGTCTGCACTCAGTATTCAGTTTCCTGATGTCATTAAAGCAGAATTCTGTTAAAGACCTTTGATGCAGCTAAATTGCCAACTAGAATGACAACAGAGCAAACCTTCAGAGGTCTCAGAAGGCTGGAACATGAGGACTGTATCTCTGAGTCCATGACAGGATTTCACTTTGCAGGGTGAATATTGAACAGCAGCTAGTGAACGCGTTCCAAAGACTGGGTGCAAATACGTTCATGAGTCATACCTGATGTTCCATGCGGAGGAAGAAAAATTACAAGTGGTTCACCTGAACCATTGTCGCAGAGGTACTTTCTATCGCTCCTAAAAATATGGTTCTTGAGATCTGTAAAGCTAAATGAGGAAAGTAGCGATAAGGACCCCGGGAGTTTTATTGCTACTGTTGTACACCAAAAGTGGAGTCTGCAGCAATTTGGATGACAGCTTCCACTACATACAGCGTATTTTATTTTAGGAGGATAGTGAGTGGGAGACTAGGTAACCTGTTGAGTAAGTGCAGCATTTTAAAGTACAAAAAAAAAAGGCCATGCTTCAGTATCCATTGAAACGGATGAAGCTCAGGGCACTGCACTTTGGAACCATTGTTCTCCATACGTGGTAGGTTTGAAATCAAAGATGTGGAAAAATCTATTTTGAGGCTCTGCCACTAAATTTAAAAACTTCACTGCAAGCTGGAAAGCAAGGAGTGCAACAGTGAAGGATAATTCCATACATTTGCATCTGCCGCGCTTTCTATCTAACAAACGTAGATGATCAATGCACATCAATAAATTCATGTATGTATTGATGTTGTTTCAGCGCTGTATTTGTTCGCAGAGCACTGTGAGTGTTACATCACTGAACACTGGCACTCACGGACTTCTTTCCTGTCTTAGCTCACACCGCTATCATAAATATTGATCAGGGGGAAAACAAAACCCATTTTACCTTCATTTTCTGTACCATATAAAGACTGACATTCCTTAATGGGGTGCACTGATAAATCATTCATCTCTATGTAAAAGAGAAAGTCACTGGGATCATTGTCAGACTGAAAGCCATCAAGCACAGATTACTTCATTGAGAGAAGTGCTGAGTGAGGTCTCAAGCTGTTTCACTACTGAAGAGCATCCGGGAAGACACGCTCAGCTAAATAGAAAGAAATAGAGAAACTAGAAAGGGTGTGACACTATCATTCACTGTCTATATATTCATTTAGGAAATGGGTTTTCCCTAATGCTGATAATTAATTGAAATCAAGGTAAATTATGAGTGCAAAAATGATCTGCAGATTAAGGAGATGGATTTCCCTTAAGACAAGAGTAAGCAGCTAATAATGAATGTGAAATATTTCCAGAATATTAATTCTGAACTGGATATACAGCAATCTATTTGATCTGAGTTTATACTTTAGGGGCTCAGATAACAAAACCTTAGCACTCAATTTTCATTGAAATATTTTCAGATTATATCTTGATTACAAAGACGGTCTCGTTATGAATGCAGAAGGGCTAACTTTAGTAACGGTGGTAAGTGGTAGAGATTGTAATCCCTGCGGTCTAATGTGTTTTCCCTCCTGGCTGACAGCCCTTACCAATTTCATTTTTCCTTAGATGCAACCTTGGCTTTGTACATTCATAACAGACCCTGAAAGCACCAAGGAAACACAGATACATTAGGGCTCTCAATTATGAGAACACATGGGTCCCCAGGGCTGAAGTCTTTTTTCAGTCCTCCTCCCTGTGCGAACATGCCGTCTACCAGGCGAGCAATGATGCTGCACTTCTCTACACTCACTTAACATCTTGCCTGAAGACAAGATCTACCCAGTCCCTGTTCAGGTAATGCAATGATGCCAATTTAACGATGAGAAGGAAAGGAAAGCAAGTATTACCTAAAGGATGTCTAAGAACAGAGAGGCGAGTGGCTGCAGTTTACTGCTCCTGCTGACGAATATGATACTTTTGTAATAAACAACTTGTTTTATTTCCACAATATGTCCTTGTTTACTTACTTCCCCAGAGCAAAGCACTCCAGCCTGACAGTGGCTCCCCTGGCAGCCAGAACAGATGTGGGGAAATGCACTTCAATTTTGGGCTCATATTCACCCATGATACCTGCAAAGGTTAAGATAGAGGAATGCAAACATTAGAAGCCGGCTGATTGAAGCAGGTTTTTACCCATGTTTTCCCACCATCTTCATCTGCGATTACAGCGTACTGCAGCAACACTGTGAGACCAGACTTTCCCACTTTTCCTTGTTTATGTGAAAGAGCTGAATGTAAGAAATAGCGCAGATCAATGAGAAAAACAACAAATCAACAGTTTGTGATGCATGGGATTATTAGTGAAGCGTGAATGCACATCACATGCACCATCTGGAATGCAGTTCCTCTTTATACACTGGGCATTACAACTGGTATCGTTGCTTTTTGTCTAATAAAAAAATATGAAGAATGCTTAGCTCAGGAAAAAGGCCCTCAAACATCAAAAAAGCCCAGAATAATACAACAGTCAAAAGTAGCAACATGTTATCCTTCTTGATAAGTGTCACTTAACTGCTCTGATCTGTCATTTCAAGCTAACAGGGTCTCTCAGTTTATCCAGCACTGTGTTCAGGCAGCCATTTATATCCATGTGGCAGAGGGATGAGAGTGAGCTTTCCGAGTAACACAAAGCCTTCAGCTGAGATTCTATTGTAATTATTTTACTTATTAAATGTGAGTTTATAATATGAATGCTGCATTAGGCTGTTACCCTTTTCAGATGAGTGTTAACCTGTATGATGGGAATTGCACCACTCAAAAACTCACAAGGAACTTCTCAGAATTAATAGCAAAACATATCATGCCGTACACACATACGTTATATGTGCCCAGCAACGCCTGATCAGTGAGACTGATGACTGCAGTGACATTTCAGAATGCATAATTTCACCTCCTACATGAACCTGACGCATTTTATGTGCTAATATGAATAGTGCAGACGGTGAGCCCACTGACTTGTGGCTGTCTCTGAAAGGAATTTTATGATATCTTTTTCAAGAACTTTTCAATTTTCAATCTCATTCCCAACATTTATGGCTGTGACGGAGCACCTGACATATAATGGATTAGTTGTACTTCTTTGGCTCATGCTGTGTTCTGTTTCATTAGGGGCTGAATAAGATGGGATTGAAAGAAATAATGTCTTCTCTTTAAACAGTGCATCTTATATTTATGTTACAGTTTCAGTTCTCATCACAAATATTAAAATCACTAATGCTTCGCCTTTCTCCGACTAAATCAATCAATAAATGAATTAAATTTAATCACTCAAAAAAAATGAAAATATACTTAGACATATAACTAGACCATAGATATTGCATTTAAGACACAGTGGAAGGAGTGACAGTGGTGCAGGAAGTTATATGACTATAAACATAAATAAATAGATGTGCACTTTTGTCACATCTGTATAAGTTCATTCACTGAAATAAGGATGGGTTCAAATGCTACGATCCATTACTTGACACACATTTATGCTGTGATATGCAGGAGTTTCTTTGTAAGGTGCATTAGACCAGAGCACTCAGCTATGTTCAGAGTGGATTGTAAACTGACGATCAATGACTGCCAGCAGGCTATAATGGAGCCCAGATGCTTGTTTTGATTAAGAGACTCATGTTTGGTGCTGACAGTGGTAAGCCACATGCATCCGGCTTGATCTCTCAACTGTGCACACACTTTTACTGAGACCACCTGACTGTGCTGTTGGTCACTTTCCAACAGATTTAGAAAAAAAAACAAAAAAACACAGCGCTGCAGAATGCCATCCTGCAGCCCTGGATACCATTCTAAAGAGTGCCAGTACATTTTTGCTATTTTAAAGACAAAACACAGTCTGATAAGAATATCATATCCTAACAATATACATGCACAGCCTATGCAAGGTTCAGAAATGAGGCTGAGCAAATACAGACAGGAACTTTATTGCAGGGAATGTGATGCTTGAGACAAAACATCAGAACATTTGGAACAAACCTGGTTCCGAGGTATAACAGCTCTTTCACAGCCCTGTTCTTTCTAGTCTCAGTGGTTCCATCAAACCTTGAAAATGACAGGCACTTGTGTGCAGTGATGGACATGTCTTGGCATAGCCAAATGTAAAAATTGCCTCCAGGTGAAAATCGCTCCTGTATTCAACAAACAGCTCCACAGCATGGCTCCACAGAGGCCAGTATAAAGATGTAAAATCTCATCCATGGCAAGGACCATTGATTCAGTTAATTTTATGCTGGAAATGATTTCCCTGATGGCCAGTTTCAGCAAAACACATTGTGAGGGATGGAGGCTCCTCATACTTACCAGGAAATCATTACTCACCATCTATTTAGGATGTGTGTACAGCACAATCCTCCAACATGAGTTTGGCAAACAACAATATTTTCCAAATTAATTTGTCTATAGATCAAGATTTCTTTTAATACATAATATGATGAAATAAATGAACAGAGCGTAAATTATTCTTTGACTTTTTCAGCTAAACAGGTTCAAATCTGGTCCAAGTTTCTTCTGCAAGTGTGATTTGTCTGATTAGTCTATTTCAGGATCTTGGAAAAAAAAACAAACTCTTTTGTAGTTAATTTCTTATCTGAACATGCAATACTGCAGGAAGCCTCACCATCATTTTTCAGTGTGAGAGGTGTCGGTGGGCTCAGAACACGCGCGTTAGTCACAGTGTTCTTCACCAAGCAGATGTAACTTCCCACGTCCGACGACTGCACCTTGGAAATATACAGGTTTCCCGTGTGCTGGGAGATGAAGCGGCGACTGTCCTCAGCAACAAACGAGGGGAACACATTAAACACCCAGCTGTAGATGATCTCTGGAAACACAAGAGGAGAGTTGACAGGCCAGGAAAATGTGGCACCATTATTGTGCAGCCAAATCTATTTTATCATAATTTAAACTTCCAGCAAAAAAAAAAAAAAAAAAAAAAACAAAACAACATGTTTTCACATCATGATTGAGACTGAGTGGACACTGCTTAGACTTTCAGGTCATGCCCAACAACTTGGAATGTTTGAATGAATCTGTAGCCAGCAGACCATTTTTAATGTCAACACTCTTAATCAGCACTCATCACCTTTGAAGCTCTCATAAGTTTAAGACATAATGACTTTGGCATTTGTGCCGCCAAATCGAGACCAAGCCGCTCATCATCCTCTTACTGCCAGGTGTTCATTAAATTGTGATATTATTAAAAAGGTGATAAATACTTCGCAACTCTGATTATGCAAACAGCAATGGCTGTTTCTTCAGAGCCGCTGGTAACCTACGAGAGGACCGCTCAGCAAAGCGTGACAGGAATGTAATCGGAAGCCGTGCAGGTAAAGAACTGTTAATCAAAGCCAAATACAGACTGATCACATGTGCTCAAGGGCATACGGTAGAAATCCCAGCTCTAAATCATTCTTACACATTGTTTAGCACTCTGAATTTTAAATGTACCTGCTCTGAATCACCACACATTCATCCCACTGAAGACCTTTATCGCTGCACCATTCTTAAGTGTATTTCATGTCGGACGTGTTGAAGTGCTAAAAGCCACGCGCTTGCCCTCAAGTTTAATGGCATAAAATTTAAACATGATCTAAGGCTGCCTCGAATGGTGAATACTCAGTAAACAACCATAACAACCATAAATACACGACTTTATTTCTGTACTTGCATCACCTGAGAAAAAAGTTTGACAGGTATGGTGCAGTGCACAGCACAAATTTGCACTTTAAAATAACTTTTATGTGGTTTTATGTGTTATTTTTAATGTTAATAACGATAACTTTATAAATAAGATCTACTGATCCAAATACACCATCTAACATACCTCATGTTATATTTTATAGTGATGTGATTCAGGTTATTATTACAGATTATTGTATGTGGAATGCGGAGTCTCAGCAAACGCTGAATTACAGTTAATTCATTCAACCATTTCTAAAGTTTGTTTCTAATTCAATCAGTGAGAGATAAAAGTAGTAGTAACACTACTACTAATAATAGCAATAATAACAATGATAATGATGATGAGATTGGATTGATTAATAATATTGGAAACTAGCTATGCTTTGGGTAATGCAGATTTTTGGATCATAGATCTTTTAGTCACTTCATATATTCTATTACTGACACTCTGGTTAATGCTATTTTAGAAAATTCATTCAAAAGGAAACTGAGTGCTGGAGAGCACTAGGCAAACATTTTCATGTCTGCGTATGACTCACATATGTGATCTATTTGACATAATCATCACATCCCAGTTACACTTAACTTAGCATTACCTGGTGAATGAGGAGGTGGGGTACACATCAGGACCACACCTTGGCCCTCACGAACTGAGACGTCTCCTCTGGCCTTCCTGCTGAAGTCATTCAGGTCTGCAAGCAGAATTTCAAACAATCTTTCTCAACAAAGCAGTAAAATATAACACCTCAATCTTAATCAGGAAATATATGCTTTATGACAAGAGCTTGATTCTTTATTGACTCAATGATTCCAAATGAAAATTAGGGACATTTTGATCTTTGGGCTATTTAGGACAGCGCTAATTGTCGGTTTGTTCAAACTACAACAGAGATCTGCTGTAGTGACCCACAACTAGAGGTTCTGCTGGTTGCGTTGGGTTGTCTCTGACATCACCCTGCTAGCTTTAAGCAACATTTGTTCTTGCAGAGTCTGCTCACCAGCTCACAGCGGCAAGGAAGAATGTCTTATTTTATTTCGTCATGGATGATCTACCTGTAACCTTATGTAGACAAAATATGTGAGTTAAAAAAAAGAAAACCAAAAGAAACCAGGGGGTTCTGACAGATGTGTGGTTCTATAATGCATCCTCACATTACAGTTTGACTGTGCTAGAATTGTCTATAATTTGGAACACATTGCAAATGCAATCCCATAATTTTAGCCTACTTTGTACGTGTGATTTTTGAGATATTTATGTTAACAGCCTGCCAGCAGCGCAGCGATACAGCTTGTGAATGTCACCTATCAGCAGCAGCTGTCAACCAGCCGCTGCTTCTGTTGCACAACTACAATCAAAGGTTACTTCAGATCAATGTTCTCTTCTATAACTTGCATTTATGAGCCAAACAGTCAGTGAGCTAAATTTATTTCCTCTCTCCTGAAACCTGAGTGATGCTTGCTTGACAGTACAGATGCGACTTTATTGCTCTGCACATTTATTTTCCCTTCATTTATTCAGCCAAACAGTGAAAATCTGAGTCAGTCCTCCATATATAAAAGTGATCTATATATCTTGTGGCATATCTTCTACCGTGCATGTTCAAGTGATTGATAACGGGCAGTCTTTAGGTAAACAGTCATCCAAAGTTGGGATCCTCAGTCTGAGTTCAGAACTAAAGTTTGAAATAACACTGATGTGATACTTAGAACGTGAGAAAACCATCTGCTTGCTTATTAATCACTACACAATGTAAAATCCTTCACCAGATACCATTTCCACCCAGCATCCTTGTGAATTTTCATAATTTCTTATCCGAAGCAATTCCTATCTTCACATTTATGAGAGTGAATTCATACTAGTGACTATTTAATCATTAGAAAACTGCCAAGTCATTACAACCTCCTTCAAAATTGGACAAGAGGTCTGTATAAATGTAGACTCAGACGAGCCAAGAGGAAACCTAACTAACCCAGGAGCAGGAGCTAAATGCAAATCAGTTACTTTACGATCAATACCAGCTCAATTAATGGGCATTAATAGCTCATCATTTCAGATTTGTAGAGCATTTTAAAGTAGCATATGCATTCTGTCGATCCTAAAATGCTCAAGTCAAAGCGTACTGTTAATTTGATCACTCTTGAGCTGCTGAGAGAGCTTCGATCCATGAGCCTCAGCTGCGCCCGAGTCTACAGAGAGAATGCCAAGAACTGTTCAGGTAGGAAGATCTGAGGCCTTTGTTCTGCCTGCTGCCTTCAAATATCACCACTGAAACCAGCCCAAGTGTGAGTTTAGCATCTTTTAAAAACAACAGCAAAGAATATTGCACTAAAACAGCGCGGCCAAGAGAAAAGAAATGGCCACAGATGAACCTGGTAACAGCATGAAACAGAGTTGTGCTCAGTTAGCCAGCTTAACAACTCTGGACTGGGCTGCAACTGACACCCTGGGGTGCGTGTGAAGTTAACCTTTAGCAGACCCCACAGAATTCCCTCATGAGGTGGTGAAAACCCTCCTGAATATTAGTGCGTGTCTGACTGGGAGTTGTTTCATGTCAAATTATTACAGAGCTCAAGAACCTATTTAATTATACATATTAAACATATTAACAGCAATTTGTTCTTGAAGCCTGTATGAGAAAGAATCGTTCATGCGTGTCAGATCTTGTTAAAGCGGTCACCAATTGAGTCACTGTATGAAAATCTGCTGGCACTAGAAGAGAAAGAAAAGTTAAAAATTTGCACTGCGTGATAAATACCCTGCATTTGTTATCCTGAATGAGAGGAAATGGGTTCTTCATCCAAATGTGTGCCACAGGCCACAGCTTCTTGGATGTGTTTATTGAAGGGTAACAGTTGAAAAATTGATAGGAAATAGAGCTCAGACTGTAATTATGTCATTATGATCTTTATCAACAGATATACAAAAGAAATCACTAAATTCAGTTTTATTACGTGCATGCAAATAGTATTACCAACAACAATGACTCAGTATTACATAGTTCACCAACTTATATTGTGCTGTACACTAAAAGAAGTAGGGTGGCCTTCATCAAAGAATGACTTACTGGAGTAGAAAATGTCAAGATAATTCCAAAGGTAACTATTACCTTTAATAAATCATGCAGAAAATGCTCCCTCGGTGTTGACTGACAGGGCGGGTATTGTTACAAATGCTGAGGAAAATGCTTAGGTGTTATTAAATGCTAATCTAAACCTTGTGTTTCTCATGTAATTCCTATAGAAGCTGTAATACCACACTGGAACATGTACCATAATGTACTTTCTAGCTCAGTAAGACCAGTTATCTCCCAGTGGACCTGCCAGCAAGGCTAATGGTCACTGCTCCTCAGGATACAATGGAGGAACCCAACAAGGTATTTCCCTCTGAGCACTGGGCTGCTGGTTTTTCCATGTTACCCAATGATGCTTTGGACTTATTCCAGACAATTACTGGAGGATGAAATGTCTTTTCTGCTCTCATTAAAACTGGGACGTGACATTCCAGGACACACACCTTGTTAGCAGTGTTAGTCAGGAGAATAAAACAAATGGAAACTCGGTGTGTGTGGCATTTTAAACCTGCAGAACAACCAGCTTTTGTTTTAAATGAAAGCAGGCCTGGAGAAATTACTAAGAGAGGGAGACAGTGATGCATCAGGATGTGAAAGACTGACAAATCCGACTTGATTAGCTTATTGTTTGTTTTTTAACAAAAAAAAACGAAAAATGCTACCTACTTTTAACAAGGAATTTTAAGCTAATTATTTGCTTTTACTTTGTATCTACTCACATGCAAACTGTAAAAGGGCATCTCGACTGAGGATGGTCCCAAAGCTGTTCTCCGCTTTGCACTGGTACATCCCATAATCACTGATCAAGCTTGCATTGTTAATAATTAGGCTTCCGTCGATGATGCTGTACCGATAATCTGCCTCTGCATCGATTTCAGTCCGATTCAGATACCAACTGAAACACATCAGGACAGCATGTTTGTGAAGATGAGGAGTAAAAGAGCAACAGAGGAGGCAGAGGAGAACGTCACACCTGTACGTGGGTGCTGGATTCCCTCGAGCTTCACAGTGCATCACCACCTTCTTTTCATCGGAATCCAAAGGAAAAATAACGTCATCAGGCTCGTGGATGAAAAAAGGTCCAAACTCTTCATTTTCTGGGAGGAATATAACAAATTAAAGATGAAATCATAAGTAATCATAGTTTTAATCATTGCAATATGAGCATCACTCAGCTGTTTCTCTTGTAAAAGTGCAAAGATTTATTTATTTTTTTTAATCCCCATGTAGACAGATGAAGTCAAAGCCAAAAGCATTTCATTGTATTGCTCTTGCAACAAAATAGACTTAAGTCTTCACAGAGCTCTGCATTGAACTTCCAGCTGCAAACTTTGGCTGTTTTGATTGAAGATGCTACTCCCTGCTGTGATTATAATTCAAGCTGAAAATTTTATTATTCACTTAGTGAGCTACATCACAGACTTGTGTCATGGTACCCTGCTGGTGTCCCAACAGTACTGGAATTCCACATTTACATCATTGGAAGCATACTGTGCAATCCACCATTACGTGGCTTGAGAAGGGTTCAAATGAAATATTATTAGGGGCTAGTGGAAGCCTGCATGTTGGAGAGGCATCTTCAGTGACAATATTCTTGCCAATCCCCCCAGTATTAAAAGCCAACAGGACAGGAAGATCCACATAATTACAGCTTTTTTCGGATGCGGCTTCCACCATTCTAGACATTCAAGACTGAACCTTTTTTACATATTGTAGTCTAAAAGATGTAATTCCAGATGATTTTTATGATTTAGTACACGTGAAAAGGCTGAATCTAGTCTAAGATGCTTCAGTTAGTGTTTTAAACTGTTCTCAGCTCCTCTTGGTATAAACACAACACAGATCAGTAAAGATTGAAGCCATCGTTGCATTTCTAGTGTTGCTTTAGACAGTTTGATTCAACCTTTAGTCGTCAAACCTAAGACATGGAAAATCTGTCTGAGCTGTTTCATAAAGAAATCCTGCAGAGTTACGTACAGAAACAGAAAGGGTTGTTTTTTTTTTTTTTTTTGCTGTTACGTTCTGCAGAGTTACGTTAGTTTAAAACACAAAAAAAGCAGCATTAAAGCGACTGTGTCATTATGAAGAGCCAGGATGTTTTCTCGGGGCATGTTTATTATGACTACCAGTTTGTGTATCACTTTACTAGTCTCCAGGGAAATAAAAGGCTTTGATATAAAACCCTAATCAGTGTGGGGAAAATGAATCAATATTAAGATGCAACACTGTGTATGTAATGCAAAACCAGTCTGGGGCAGTGCTCAAAACTTAAAACATTAGGTCTCTAAATTACACCTTTTCTCTTCTGGAGAAGCAGTGAGCTTTCATTTATATGATGGTGCCGTGTTAACATAAATATAAACACAATATACACCATCCACAACCACAAATTTGGAATTTAAGGGTGAAATTCAGAAATTCTCATGGATTTTATATCCAACTAAAAAAAAAAAGTATAAATGTGAAAAGTATACAGCTGCTACTTTTCACCCCAAAAGCAATATCCTCTTTAAGCTACAAAAGGTGCTTTTTACTTTTGTATCTACTTCAGCCACTGAACATCCATCCAGTGTAATGGTTGAACGCTCTTGTCACCACTGACAGCAGAATGGCATCGGTCTCGCCTTGGTAACAGAGATCTTTAGAAGCCTTTTTATGGTTGTGATAATGCTGTCAACACTTAAAGAGATAAAAAAAGACACTTACAAAGAGATGAGACAGACACTGGGAGAGAAAAGTTGAAGGAAGAAATGATTTTCTACACCTTGTGACACACGCAACTTGTATTTTTACTACCGCATTAATTGACGATGATGTGAGTAATAACACACAAGGGCCTCATTACATCCACCAGAACTCTTCACGTTAGGTAAAGATGGCATTTGCGCTAGATTTATGACAACGTGTTTCCTTGACCTGTTTCGGACGTTAAATTATCTTCCTGACGAAATTATCCATCACGTCTGAAATGTCTCCAGACTGGAACACAGAGATGAATACTGCCATGATCCTGCGTCAATTTCACTAAAAGTGCAGCCCCGGTCACCACAAATGCTTGGGGCTGATGATTGATGGGTGCGATTCATTTCCAGAGCAAATGTGAACGGGAGGAATTCTACAAACTCAAGTGTGACCAGATATGACAGGCTGGTTTGAACAGGTGTATGTCATTTCTTGAATATAAAGCCCTTTAGTTATTTTTGGCTTATTTCTGCAGGTGAGAACAATGTCATGTGAGCTTAGGTGGCTCCTCCTGTTTACATACAGAATTACAAGCCTGATTAAACAGAAAGCTCTTTAGACAGAAGAGGGCAGCTGCCTACATTTCATATTCACAAATACACATTAGGCTGCTCAGGTTACTTGTACTTTGGCTTTTTAAACAGACTGTCTGACTTCAGGAAGGGAAGAGTTTATTGCATGGAAATGAAGGATTATTCACCTTGTGTGTGCAGCTGCAAACACGAACGTCAACCGGATTTTTACCTTCACTCACGTAGTCCTCCTGAGAGCTCAGCAGACTCACGGATGATAGAGGGTGACTGGAGAACACGGGCCACTCACGGGTGCCCAACCCACTGCGGTGGTGCTGTCGAGGTCGGCCGTGCGAGTTCAGCGCTGACGAGCTGTCGGCTTTCATTCGTAACACTGCCGCATATGACACAGGCCGGGCTGCAACCGCTGCTGCAAAGTCTGGGAAAATATTGACACGCAGTGCGGAGCAATTTCACGTAGATGTCACGGTTTTCAGTAAGATTGTGTGATGGAGGAAATGAAGGGGCCAACGCTCATACTGGGCTGACCAATCACAGAACAGTGTTGTGACGTCATCAGTTGAGTTCACCTCCACCTCTTAAGAATAGGGAGAAATCTTAATTATAGGGCACACAACTGGGAAACCAGCTCCTGCAGGCAAAATGATCGACCTAAAAGCGTATGTAGACATGAAAAATACATATAAAAAAAGGCGCTAAACGTGTGCACACCAGCAGTAACACTGTCAGAGGTGGAAGCAGGTGAATTCAGCACTCACAGACAGGCGTTCTCTCTCCATCAGATCATGTTTATCTCTCGGGTGGCAATGTCAAAGTTGCTTCACCAAAGTCTCTCGTTAAATACGAAGCAGTTGTTCTAAAATTAACAGCTATTTCTAGCTTACAATAAAGCACCTAAAACCTGAATGGCTTTTCCTTGGCGAGAGCAACTGTGGGGACCCTGATTGTGTCACTATCTTAAACAATTATATCTGTTAAATAAAGCAACTATTGGTGCCTCATTCACCAGGACACTCTCACTGTTTTGTGTATTAGTTAATAAAAATGGAATAAACAATAAAAATGTTGGAAATCCTTTTCCATGATATTCTTAAATGTAAGTTGCTAACAATAATATTTGAGCTTCTTGTATTAATCTTTTAATGCGTCTATTTTTTTGTTTCAGCTTCTTTAAGACCAATAATAATTTTTACATGCAAATACTTTGTGTGGCATGATAATCATTATTTTGTTTAAGGATTATTGAGGATTACTGGGAGGAAAAATGGAAAAAAATACTTCAGACATTCTTATTCTGATGTGGATGGAGCTGAAAAAGTCCCCCAAATATCAGCTGCTAATTGGCTTTGTCAAATAAAATGGCATCAAATTTGCAAGAAAAATAACAAGACAATTAGAGATATGTGATTATATTATAGAACTGCACTGATTTCATTTATCTTATTTAAAGGGAAATGTAGACATGTCACCTCATTAATAAAAGATGCTTATATAAACATCTTCCTTTATGAATATAAAGCAAATTCAATTCCATTAAAGGTGGTGGATGACTGATAGCAATGATTATGTTAAGTTGAACGCAATTACAACACATGAAAAACAAATTTATTAGACTGTAACTATGTAATTTAAATTATAAGAGGCATTTTAGATGTATCAGACAAAAAAGTTTAAACTTTGATTGCAAAATGATATATTCACCACACACACATGTGCACCCCCCCACACACACACACAAACACACACACATACACACACACACATACACACACACACACACACACACACACACACACACTTCAGAATAATTATCAAGGGATAGCAAAGTTGTTGTTCCTCAACAATGTGCATATCTATCTGTGGCTGTCTGGGCACAAACCAGTCCCCCTACTGCCTGAGTGATGCTGGATAAACAGCGACCAAGAAGAGAGCGGAAGTGGATGATTGGATTTATGCAACACACAAACACACTTATGAAAAACTAACAAACAATATTCACTCTACTTCACTCTACCACTGCAGACAGATGATGTGTCACTCCTATATCAAAATGGGTCTGGACAGTCCCTGAATGGACTTGTGTGTGCATTACAGACAGTTTAAACAAGGCCTGCAATCTTTTATCCTTTGACTACTGAAGCAGTCAGGAAGTGGCACTTGTTTACTGTCAACTTGATCTGATAAAAGCACTGACCCCTGCAGATCCTGCTGATCCTCATCTTTCAGAAGTGTAAAATAAAAACCACAGTGTTGTGGAGAGGGCTGCACCACAGCACAGAAATGCCATCGGTGATTGTTTCAGGTCTTTACATCACCTTGATGGTAACATCACCTCGGGACACAACTGCACCTTTGTTCCTGTTCCAAGAACACAAAGCCAACTGTTCCTAGTGGCATGTCTTGTCCCCATGCATATGTTTAACATAAACACCCTGAATTCCGCATACACGAACATCACATTTATCACGAACTCTTGGCCAGATCTGAGGAGACTTACACGGGCTTTGGAAAAGGGCCTTTAAAAACCAGGAGTAGAGGTAAAGGTGAGGCTAAGGGAAGGTGACATGTTTCCATGAACAGAGGGGAGACCTGGGGAGGGAGTGAAAATCTCATCTAGAGTAGGTCATGTGGTTGGCACCACACTGGAGATGTTAAACTGGTTTGAGTTGAGTTGCTGGCCAGTTTGCAGTCCACAGATGGAAGGGACAGCCAACCAATATCCATTGGGCCAGCTTGAAAAAAATTGCCTTTAGTTACTTGCTATAGATGCAAATTTTTTGTTAATAAGGATTCCATTTTAATCCCTGTTTAGAGAGACAGCATAACAAAATATACAGTTTGCCTGTCTGTTTGTAAAAAAGAGCAGATGTGATAAAATCCTTTAGACTAATCAAATCAAAATAATCGAATAATCCCCTTTACCCAACTTTCTGATGTGCTGTGCAAACATATTGCTTCTGCAGCTCTAGCAGATAAAGTGTGTCCTTTCTGGTATCTTTTACGCCGCCATACTGATAGTGGAAAAAAAAAAAAGCTGCAGGCCTGAATTTGTCTGCTTCATCTCACACGAGTCTGCAGTGTGAGCTTTTGGACTCATCTGCAGCCTCTGGACTGTATCTGAAAAATTAATTAGAATAACGTGTGGCAAGTAGGTGACATGCTGGTGGGGGCTCGAGGAGATTGACATGATTAACCATAGCCTGTAAGATTAATGAAGACCTTCACAGATTATGTTGACTGAAGCTGATTATGCTTGAGACCATTTATTCAGCAGAATATCATTACAGATATACCAATCCATACATCATATGCAAACTCACCTCACCTCCCATCACAGCAGACGACTCACTAAAACCCAATCTTTCTTATGATCCTTGGTATCATCGGAATATCAAAAATAGTCCCTCCAACTTTGACAAATTTCAAAACCACAGCAGAGCTGCATGTTCATGCTACAATGACCCGCTCCTGTAGCAGTACTCTAAAGCAGGTAGAGTCTGTGCGTAGCCTCTGGCAGCACAATAATTATTATTACTTTTCTTCAAATGTTATGGACTTGTTAGTATAACAACATTATAAAGTAATATGACACAAAATCCACACATAACATGTATTCTGAACAAGTAAAGCAGACAACTAATGCACAAACTTTGGCATCGTCACACGGGCTGATTAGAAGTTCTTGTGTGAAATGCCAAATATAAAATCCTTGGGTGCTGATTATGTTGTTCACAACTGCTAATCAGATTTTTTTTCTTACTGACTAAAGCTGTGAATCCAAGAAATACTTTTACAACTTTGAATCTTGCCAGATGGAAAAAGTCCATTTGGTTCTGATGATCAGAACAGAAATTTTTGCCAATGCTTGTGAATCCTTCAGTTAACAACACAGAGATTAACAATCATGAAGGTCCTGCGTTATTAGGACAAGTGGAGTGCTGGTAAAAGTATGGAATTAAGACCTAAAAAATGTTTGCTTAAATATGATATTGGAATTTCTATTCTTCCTACAGCTCAGTTTTGTGCACATAAATGCCACACAACTGTCTGCACACAACAATATTTATTGCGCATGACTCTTTTGCCCTTGGTAAAAATGACTGCATGCGTCATTTTTACAGCATTGCACATTTGCATTCACAGCAACCCACTTTTAATATTGAGATACCGCAGACTTTGGTGAGGACCTACCATTCCACTCCAAGCAATATACGTATGTATTCCAATGAGAGGTGTAGCAGATGGAATAAAAAACATGAACCCCGAAGTCATGGCTTTTGAGCCACTCTAAAACATGACATCATTTTAATCATACTGCACCAAGCTTAGAGATTAAAGTGCCCAATATTCAGAAAGAAGCATCAATAATCCATCAGAAAGTCCTGTCATGTACATGGAAGTCCTTTCTATTGCTTGGGCTGTTTTCATTTAGACTCTGCAGGAATGCAAAAATAAAGAAAAGGTGGAAGTTAAATGGACGATTAAGGTAGAGCTCAGACAATCAGCATGTGCCTGGTATAATCATTCTGGCTGTTCTCATCATGAGCAAACACTAAGAAGGATTGTTTTAAAAATGTAATTAATGGGTGATTACCTTTTAAAAAGGAATGTGAAAACATCTTTTAAGTAGCATGAGTAGAGCAGCTACTGGAAATTAAATGATAAGAACCATCACAGACACACTGCTTATTTCTGTAGATCACAGTCAGACATAACTGTGCCACAAAAAGCTTCTTGATAATTTATCTGGAAATGAATTTTGTTGGGTCATCAACGGCAGGTGACTGTTACTACTAGAAAATCATGTTTCACATTAACTATTACTAAAGCAAACATAAATGAAAGAGTGAAGATTTGTCCAACATGAAGTTCTCAATGACCTGATTCAGATGTGTGAAGTGCAGAGGCGGGCAGAGATGATTCCAGAGACTCAGGCCGAGGTTTCTGCTCCAGAAGGCTTTTAAAGGACACACTTGTTTTGATACAAATGTTCACATTTTGGAGGACAGATGGTTTTCAAAGAGGAATAAATTAATTTGAATAAATTGGAGCAACCACCCTCTGACAGCTGCTGGCTCAGGAACTTCCAGCCACCCAAAAATACCGTCCTGACAGTCTTTCCCAGGTGAGATGAATCACATTCATGAGACCTCCATGAATCACAGGGTGGCAGTGGGAGTAATGACTTATTAATGGGTCACAGTTAGTAGGGGTCTCAGGCATCCCTACTAACTCATATAACAGCAGGTGGGGTCAGTGATTCGTGATCCCCTCTAAGATTTAAAGGCCAAGAATATAATCTACACAACAATGGAACAAAAAATTAATGTACAACGTTTATAATAAGACGTGGAATTGTAGAACAAGAGAGGCAGGCAATCACACCTTTCACCTTGGCAAACCATTCTATGTCCATCAACTGAGATGATGAAACACATAAAAAAAACCCCATTAACATAAAATAATTAAAAAATAAACTTTTGAATTGCTTACCTGAAAGGCCACTGATGACAGACAAAAGAAGAAATGGTTTCCATGGTGACCCCATGTTGTTGGGAAGGATCCCTTGTGCAAGAATGTTAGCAAATCAGCTTCTTCATTAAAGCTGCTCCTATGAGAAAAAAAAAAAATTTAGTTTTCTTCTTTTTTCTTTTGTGCATTAAAACAGGAAACAGAACTCCTGTTTTTTGATGTGTTTGCACCGTACTTACATGTCTGATTACTAATGGATGGAACATAAAAAATATCCTCACTAATGTTATGTAAACTCCTGTTTGTTTCCTGTGGATTTCTTTACCTCAGCACTTTTTGAGGCAAGAGCAAAAAAAAAAAAAAAAAAAAAAATCTCAGACAGTTTAACCTGTGCCGGCACTGATTTCACGGAGTTACAACATCATTGCATTTCTGCTTATCTGCACATTCACCAGAAACTCCAGTCAAACAGCCATTCACTTTAAAACAAAGCCGGACACAATCAGGCAGTAACACAGCTGAGGTTCGTGCAGGCACATTATTTATCTGCTGTAATCCAGTTCGGTGACAACAGGACCGGTGCCAGCAAACATTCCAACAATGGAGAGAGAAACGGACACAATGGATGATTTCAGGACAAAACCGCAGACACAAGGAAGACTTGTAAGAACTATTGTCGCTGTATTTACAGCACAGCTCTGAATATAAACTAGACTAATTGAAAATGCCGGCTGTGTCAGCCTACAGGATGAAGCCTCTAATGTCTGCCGACACTGTATTCTCCATCACATCCATTCATCTCTGCAGCCTTTCTCATTATATGTCACAATAATTTTAGGCTCTTTAAACATGCACTCACTCTCTCTCTTTCATGTTTATCTCAAAAACTGGCCAGCTAAGGTTTGTTTAAGATGTTGTAATCAGATCAATGGAGCAGGAGTTGTAGTAATGGAAGGTCATACAGTAAGACTGTTGTGAGGGTCGAGGGGAAAATTAGAGTTGCATGGTATACAATACAGAAAAATCACTACAGCACTCTGCTGCTCAGATCAATACGGCACCGCCCTTTATTGATACCAACAGTCAATTTAAGAACAGGAAGCTCCGTCTGCAGCTCCTTAGTACTCTGTTGCTGTTCCCAAACATGTGTTTCATCTGTTGGTGAGACAAGAAGGACAGAAGAGTGTACTCCAGACTGTTCAGACACCAGATCACAAAAAAAAACTTAAGGATCTCTTCACTATGTAAGCACAAAAAGAGATTATGTCTTATACAGTTTGTTTTTAGCATCAGTATCAAGACATGATATAAGAACACTACACTAGTTTTGCTCACTTGTGGAAAGGCCAAGGTTGTCCGTCTGCAGACTGCCCTTTTGAAGAAGTGACTCTTGGCCTCCACTTCACTAGAACCTGCTTTTCACTGGGCCTACCTACATCTTGTAAATGTTCACAGAGCACTTCAGCTGTCACTCAGACAAAACATAACCTATCATTTAGACATCTGAAATAAAAAAAAAACAATCTTTCAGTGAAGAATACACAGTTCACTTTTCCTAAAACAACCTTTATACCTATACAGAAACACCATGAAAGAACAGTCATGCCTTATCCCATGGCCTACTTTTCCTTGTGTGTGCCACACTGACGGAGCTGTGGAGGATGATTCTGCTGCGCTCCTGACAAGGCAATCAGAGTTCCTCCAGATGGTTATTAATGAGGTACAGCACAGGGTGCACCGAAGTGCCCAGACAGCACTCACCGTGATGTCTCATCCCGGCGACGTGGCTGTGTTTTCGCAAATGTGCTACATACGAAGCAGATGCAGACATCATGTAGCTGCTGAAGGCTCCACAAATCCAGAAATACATACTACATACATCTTATTAACCACTCAGCTGTAGTGCTAAGTAATTATATGAGTTTATAAGTGCCTTTTGGGACAATTATTATCACTACTATTATTATGACTACTACTTAAATAGTAGTAGTCATATGTATGGTTTGTCTTCCAACAAATAAAAGAAAGTAAGAGGCTGGGGACACCACATCTATTCAAGTTGTTGTAAGAGAATAGCATATCTGTTACTGATTTATTTGTGAGCTATTGTGTATCTATAATAACACATCAATATTGTCGCTACCACTAATTGTAAAATTCAAACACTGAATTCACAGGAGCATTTGTACCTGCCTCAAATAAATAATGCAGGAGTACTGTACATCTCTAGGGTGTCTCATATGTTCCACACTTGAATCAAAGCAAATTTAAATCAGGACTGTCCTCGATTTTCTCTTTGCACTAACCCTCCAATAAACCTGGTCTGCAGACGGAATGAAGGAAATACAGATCACATGACATCTAAATGCATCGCTGCTCCTTTAATGTGCATGAGATTATGTTGAATGAATGGAAAGAGAATCATCCATTCATAATAATTTTACCTTTAAGACGAAGAAGTAATTTGACATTTAATCTGGATTATAATTACTATTGACTCTATAAAGCCATGTGCAGATGAAAAAAAATTATCATCTGGACACACACGTAGAAAAATATTTCAGATGGATATTTTAACAAATCAAAAATTAGAAGAAGAAGAAGGAAAATAACTGCTTTACGTTCATTCTCTGGAGCCCAGCTATGGTTCTATGCTGTTGTGGACAGAGTTTAGTGGTTTGGATTGAGGAGCAGACCATTTGGACATTCCCAAAACACATAATGAGTGTTCATCCAGGAGGACCACACCATCCAGACGCTGGAGGAGAAGAAATCCAGGAGATCCAGGCTGCAAGCCGAAAAGGCTGGCGCAAGTGTGAAATTGGACAAAAGGATGGCGGTGAAAACAAAAATCAGTCTATTGTATCCTTGTCTTTACTGCCTGTATAACTGCATCTCAGACAGGCTGCGGGTGGGAGTTGTGTCCAGAGAACTGGACTCCAGCCAGGGAAGGCGGGACTGTTTACTCCATCTATAATTTCTATTCAAACCCCATAAACTTGATGGACATTAGTCCATAGTCAGCTGGGCAATCATCACTGTTATTGCTGCTGTTTCCATGCTTTTACGGTGTTGCTAATAATTCCACATATCGTAATGGGAGTGCTTTAACTTTCTCCATTTTGACTATAAATGTATTATTTACGAAGGATTTTAAATCTTTAAAAATAAATAAGGACCCATCCCTTTTTGATTTATGCAAATTAAACACGTCTTCTCGTATCAGTTTTGCAATAAAAGGTCAAGAAAACCTATATTAAAAAAAAGGATTAAAATAGAATCAAAGCTCCACTAAAGGTTCTTTTGAAGTCGTGATTTGTCTTGCTAACATCTGCCACTAACCTGTCACTCATCTTGAGGAGCTGTCTGCTCAGAAAGGGTGTGTGGCCTGGGGGTGAGGTAAACAGCATCCATAAAGCCATCAGAGGTGTTGGAGTAGCAGCTGGCTGATGTGTGAGCAATGCCAGCTATCACCTTGTTTCAGATTGGTTCCTGTCGGTGGCACAGTTAAACACACTGCTCCTGTGCATCTTTAAAGAGATGTCTGTCTCCAAGCTATGTCCCTTGTCTGTCAGTTACATGTTGGCAAATTAAAGAATTAAGTCACAATAACGATGTGCAATTTTCACATGGCAATATAGAACTGATGCTCTCCGACTCCATTGCGTGCAATATATATGTTTTAAAATATACTGACAGAATTGAAACATTTCTAATTAAAATACGCCCACACTGTATTATATATACAATATTGTATATAGTATATAGTTTTGTAATCACTGAAGGCAGAGCTACAGGTCACCAATAACTAAAGGGATTTTCAAACAAATGTTTCATCATGCACAAAGCAGAAGTGAAATGTCACACTTATAGGTTGTTGTTGATGCTATTCTTAGAATTACTGACATGAAAAGTACTAAGAAAGTATTCTCTAAAGTTCAGAGAGAAAAAGAGCGGGTTGTATAAGGAAGAAGATCCCACACAGATGCGAACAGCTGCAGTCGGTATCGTTGATACTTCTGTAGATCTATGAGACTTACAGTGAATCATGAATTGATTTTAGTGTTTACACGTTGTTTTCATTTGACATGACACACGTATTTGTTGTCTCCTGGCATTACGTTTTGTTTTTTTTTTTGTTGTTGTTTCCAAGTGAAACAGTTCGTAAAAGCTGGTCATTTGAAACACAGCATGTGCAAATGCAGCCTGTGAGAGAATCACTCAGCAGAAGACAGCACCATTATCGCTGCAGACATGTCACGCATGCAAGATGCCCGTCAAACATGGAGCTGGGTTCTGGCAGGTCTTTGTCTCCTTGCATAGGGACATGCTGTGGTCAGACAAATATGGTGTGTTATGATTCATCCTCATCTTTGGGGATTGAATACTAAACAAAAACACCGAAGTGTCTCCAGCAGAAATTCTGAGCTCTAATAATCCATCACCATCTGCTGATATGAACATCTTAAATAAAACCATACTCAATTTTAGAAACTTATGTAAGCTAAAAATACATGTAATAGTAAGCACTTGTAGACTTTAACTCCTAATAATCAAATATATGATAATTTTGAATTTATGATATTGTTGGATTTGAATATATATATATATATATATATATATATATATATATATATATATATATATTCAAATTGTGTTTTCTTTTTTAATCTCAACATGTTCCATCTGAAACATCCTCATAAATAATTTAATCAGTTCACAACCTGCCAATAAGCTAATAAAATATTCACAAACCAGTGGACGTGCATCAAAGCAGAATATACAAATGGTATCATTCATCTGCTGAACACTGATATGCCCTCTTCTGAAGACGCGCAAAACCATAACGTGCATGTGGGCAGAGAGCAGAGAGACAAACTGGAGTGATGATGTCATTTACAGACGGTTCCTGGAGCTGTTTTGGTGAATGATGACACAACTCTTGGGACAGTGACTGTCCCGCAGGCAACAGAACTGGAACACAGGGATATTTTCTACAGCCCTCTATGCATGTACAATTCAAATGGATGCAGTATTTAGATGACAAATCCTGAGCCTGGTGCCATCTATTACGTTTGTCTTTCTGGATCAGCAGGAGAAAGTCAAGTGGTGACATAATGACTCGAGTTTCACTTCAGCAAGCTTAAGAGTTACTGTCTGATGGCAAAAGAAGCTTCGCGCATCTGAAGTGGAATGAAACAACATCCACAACTGTTCAGTAACAATCTGACATTGATTAAAAAGGAAACATAACAAGAACACCGTGAAAGTGAGTCATTAGTTGATTGTTTTCTGTGATGAAGCTTTGGTACATCTGCTTTCTGAACATGCACTTGTGTGAAGAAAGATGCATATTTATTTTTAAACCTCCAACATGCCGTTGTCTGGAAGACACTCTGCGCATCATCTGTTCTACCTGCGAAGGCCATCTTGAGTCCCGTCTGCCACGTTTTATTCTTCAATAGTTTTAATTGCACTGATGACCTCAATCAAAAGGCAACTGCCTCAGGGAGTGGTGACATGGGCAATAACTGCCTTCACAGTGAGATAGGCACACATCTGGATGGAACCTTTTAACATTGACAAAAATTACACGTCTGCCGAGTGACAGCCTGAGACAAAAAGAAGACGCAAATAATGCTTGCGCACCCAGACCAGCTTAACCAGTGAAAGCTACAACGGTAAACGGAGAGGTGAAGTCAGGGCGAACAAAGACGAGCTGGAAGGGAAATTAGACAATTTAAAAGTCATTGTGCCAATAAAACTGCAATTGTAGAGGAAGTCAGGCATATTTCATAAACTTATATCATCGCGAGCTGCATTGTGCTGTATGAGATTATTAAAATCCTCCATTGGTTCAAGGATCGGTGAAGGGAAGCACACTGATGCTGGAGAAATGACATTCGTTCCAGGACGGGGGAGAGGAATAAACCACAGGAGTGTTTATCACCACTGCAGCTGTCGGGGATCACCGGGAGGGCAGAAACGCAAGAAACAGGACTGGAATCAGAAATCAAAAAGCAGCGGCTCCGGTTTAGTCACAGTGGAAAGCTCTTATTTCCAATATGGGTGATGGTAAAATCAAATTTCTAAAAATATATAAAGTGATATGTTCTTTCACTGATACATCGCTACTCTTCCATGGCTCCCAAACGCCACACAACATTATTTTCTAAATGATGGGCTGTGAAGTCATTAGAATGTGAAAGGCAGCGCAGAGGCTAGCGAGGGAATTACAGTGAGCTGAGGACAGGATGGTTGCCAAGGGAGTGCGCATACCATCAAAAGGTCTATTAGGGATTGAAAACATTAAAAAAAAATGTATACAGCTGTTTCACAAGGATCATAAATTTGTCCTCACAATTTAAAGAGGTCAGCAGGTACGCGCTTTCTCTATTTTATTACGTTGACTGTCGACATACAAACGCGCATTTACGGCTCCACAGCTCTACAAATGGAGCAGAAGGACATGACTACAGATTAGATGTGTCTAGTTTGTGCTATTTCATTCCTTTTTTTTTCCCCCATCAAACAAATTGGGAAACTAAGGGGAGTTTGAACATTTTAAAGAGCTTCTCCAGATTTATTTTGACAAAACTAAACAGTTTCACAGCTTTAATTCCTCCTTCAATGGAAGTGTGATTCCTGGTGTGATTTCTTTATTTTTAAGCTTTGCCACATATTTTATTTAATAATCAATTTAATCTGAATTGATCCGGATTCTTTTTCTTCTCACTCATTTTACCTGATGCATTATTGGTGCCGTTCTCTTGCTCGGGGGCCCACTCCCATTTCATCTTTGTCACCTGGATCATATCAGCCTCATAAATCACTGTGTTGTTACCAACTGAGGCATTTAGAGAGCGCAGACATGAACTCAGATGCAGGCAGAAGGAGGCAGCAGATCCCCTGCGAGACCTCCCTGCTGCCCAACTCCCCCCACGTATGAGTGAGTGACTAATGAGGGTAATTAGGTTCAGGTGCAGAGATGGTAATGAGGTCCTCGTAGGAAAGATGGAGCACAGAGATCCACGTGTAAAAACATCTGGAGACATCTAGTGGACAGGTAATGTCAGATGAGATATATTGGCCTCTGTCACACCATTTACTGAGACATAATCAGCTGATTCGGTTCACCATGACACAATGGAGATGTAAACAACTGGTGGTTGTGGACTCCTGCTGATGTTCAACAAAAGGCAGTCAAATACCGTCCTACCTCTGGCAGAAAATGGTGAAAATCAGAGGATACCTACCCAGACTGATAAGAGAGAACATTGGCCTCAAATCTAATAGAAACCCCTGTAATATTCATCAGTCCTTCATTATTATTTTTAATCACACCACGTACACCATATAAGCTTAAATAAAACCGCACAGCTGTCGAGTAAAGACTCAAGTTCAACACTGACACAGCAGAGAGTTCACACAAAACAATGGACTGTTGGAATTGATTTTCTGCTGTTAATGCATTCATTTTCAATCTGAGAATGCTGCATTTTCTCCAGTTGATAAGTGATAAAAGAAAAAAGTTTCTGATTGCAGGCTCCTAGCAAGTGACGGGTCAACAGGTCATGTGATGTGGTAAAGATACTAAAAGTTTAGTGGTGTAACTAAAGGAAAAACAAAAGTGTTTGCAGAATTCTAAATATGGTTACAACACATTCGTAGGGTATACAATCAATTCAGTTTAATCTGCTCCAGCACACAAAAAAGGCGGAGGAGAGGTTCAGTGGGTCAAAATTTGTTGTTTCCCAAAATAATGTTGTGAAAATTAAGTCAACTGAGACAACAACAGGCTCAAACAGACAAATTGATGAATAAATAAATTACACTCATGTTGTAACAAATTAAAAAGCCACTTATCACATAATGACATCAGCCATTTACCCGCATCACATAAACCTCAAAATTCACCTACAGAGATGACAGTTTAATCGAGCTGAGAATGGAAAGCAATTAAAATCTAGATTTTAAATTACCGGCAGAGCCAATCAGAATGCTGCAGGCCCGGAGGCCATTTTCACACCACAACAATGCTTAAGACAACACTGTCGTGTGAAAATGGAAGAGCCAGACACCAAAGAGAGACGGGTGGCTGTAGGGCAGGTTTACAATCAGCTATTGTCTATGTGGAAAAAAGACAGCCATGAGAAACTATTCCAAGATTACTAAACAGCTGGTGCCTGTAAATGCAGCATATTAACAGCCACCAGTGAGAGGAAGGATGCAGCAGTCCTCCTAAATGATTAATGACAACTGTAGACTGATCACATGGTCTCCTACATCATATATGTTAAATATAATAACTTCTGATTATTAAATGTGCAGTGTGCAAAAGCTGCAGTCTAAAAATGCTGAACATTTGGTTCTTTAGGAATTGAAGGAGAATCTGCAGTCATGATCATAGCCGAGGCTTATGGGCATCTAAATGTTTAATTCCACACAGATGCAAAACCAACATCTGGGGTGTGAGTCAGAGTGTGCCATTTTACATGTGCGAAAAAACACAAAACAGTGCCAGAACTTCTTGTTCCATCTAGACCTGCATCAGAGCCATGGCACAGTCGCCAAAATAGATGAGAACTGCTCAAAAGAGTAAACAACACCACAAATTTGTATGAGCGTTTGAATAATCATCAGCCTATATAGTAATTGCCCTGAGAGTTGAAAATGCATCTTAGCCCAAAATCAAACCCCTTTGTAGTCAGAGAATAAAGAGTTCAGCGCGCTCTTCCTCGCATATTTTAGGGCACAGTGGAAGAAAATGCAGGCAGTGACAGCACTCTAAAATCATCGTCAGTGAGAGCTCAGAGGATCCTTTTTAATCAATAAAGAAAAAAAAAAAACCTTGAGGCTTTGAATCTTTAGACCCTTTCCAGGAAAAGAACTCTGACAGTGAAGGTAACCACTTGTGACCAAGATGAATGTTTCCTCATGGCTCAGACGCCTCAGCTTTGAGATCAGATGTCAGCATTTTCCTTATTTTACTAATACCAATGACAGAGATGCTTCTTGCCAAAACAGAAATTATATTAACAAAATAAAGTTTGATGGAACTTTTGATGGATAATTTGTTTTGAGTCAATGTTTTTTAATTGGCTGTCATGCGACCCATAACCAACTATGACATATGGAAATTAACAGAAATGTGAACTGAAGGTGAGTTTTGTACAGTATATCCTCTAAACTAAAAAGGGGGGGGGGGAAAGGGAACTCTTGATGCTGCTGAAGGATAAAAACAAGTGATTCTGCTTCATCAGAGCTCCTGCAGTATTTGCAATCGTGCTCTGTGATCAGTGAAATTTCATGAATTAGCTTAAATTTCTGAGTGAATTCACATAAAAGAGGAAGAGAGTGCGGCGTATATGTAAATATGACAGGTCTACACGCAACAAGGCGCAGCAGAAGAAACTACTATATTCGAGAGACAACAAAAGCATGGAGTCACACCCAAAGCAGCTCAGCAGCCCGCAAACACGTACGTAAAGATAAAAGCCAGCAAAGGAAGCGCAGTATGTAAGACTGCGTGGTGCATAAAATAATAACTGCACACTCATTAGAGCCCTGGAGATGGAGACTGCAAACATGTTTTCTTTTATCTATATGTTTATTTTCTTCTAGTTCTATGTTATCTTATTGCATTCTCCATGCATCCTCTGGTTATTGTGACTTATTACACCAGAAGGGTGTTGGAACAAATCTCAGCAGGTACGACAAATCAAATCATAACTGCAGAATCACTCTTTAAAATGCAGCATCGAGATTTTTTTTTTTCTCTCCGTTCAGCTAACTTTCAGTACGTTCCCTGCTTTTCTCTCTTCCTCTTTTCCCGACTTTTGATTTCTTTTAGCAAATGAAATGAAACCCGACAGAATGTCAGCAGCAAGAGGCCTGTCCAAGAAGCTGCTCGGGCAATTGTTTCCCAGCTGGAGGAGAAATGAGGCACAGAGGGACCTTACACGCCCCCCCCCCCCCCACCCCCCCACCCACCCACACACACACACACACACACACACACATATACACACACACACACGCACGCATGCAAGTGAGAACCTGAACAAAACAGGACATGTTGACACACACTCACAGGTGACGACAGATTTCCTACTTGCAAACTTTCAGTACTTCTATTTGATACCTGATGATTTGGCCTAAAATTATTGTTGTTTTCTGCTCAAATCAAAATGTTTGCTCGATGTGACGTCTGACAGGAAGAGCAGTTAACTCCTGAATGACATGCAGGTCTGACTGACACATTTATCAGTCTGTTGAGAGGAACGCAAACACAGCGAGGTCCCGGTTTGGAGAGCAAGGTAGCTGAATTAAAGGTCACATTTAACACCGCCACTATATGACCTGATTTCTCCGACTCAAATCAGTGGGGCACAAGTTGCTATGGTAACTATAGTATAGACCAAACATATAGCGGGTTTGTAGAGCCGCTTTTGAAAATCCCTTCATCCTGGAAGAGCGGCATTGGTAGACGGAGCAGTAACAGAGCTGTGATTGTGAAACAGTGAGAAGTGAGAAAAAAATCACAACAGCTGCCGAAACAGAGCTGCAAGCACCCATCTGTCTCACACATCTGGAATATTCTCCATTCTGCTGCACGTCTCGGGCAACATTGTCCTCCGTTCTGTTTGCACTGGCCACTATCATCTTTAATCATTCATTACAGTAAATACTGCACAGTAGAAATCAACACACAAGGGAGGGTTCCTGGGGGGTGTTGACCAAGTTCTTATGAATAAAATATTGAAAACGTGTTAAAACACAACAATTATCTGTATACACTAAAAGGACCTTGACTTACAAGACAACATCAAGGGAAAAGCAACCTAACTCTTCTTTTGGGGAGTTTAAAGTTAAAACCTAATATGAGGTGAAATTTTCAAGATTTTTTTATTTAAACAGAACAATGTAGTCAGATTTGTGTTGGTTGTCAGTCGATATGTGCAATCTACACCACCTCCCACTAAAATATCCCAGTTACTAGTGTTACCCTCTGGTGACAACATCATGCAGTGGAGCCATGGTAACAAGATACTGCCAACACACCCACATCTGCTGTCAATCAGAACTGACGTTTCATTCAGTTTTGTTTTGTTTTGTTTTGTTTTTTTTTTATCAGCAAGAACTAATCTTTTCTCTTTTTTTCCCCCTTTCATTCAAAATAACCCGCCCCCCCCCATTTCGAAACAGCTCAAGGCAAACCAGTGAGACTCGCTCAAAACATGGATTACACACTGAGATTGTTTGTTTTCATGATGATGAAACACTAATTAATGAGTTGGACACGACTCATCACAGATGAGAATACAAGAAGTCAGCTGGAGACATCCGAGACGAGAACAGCACAAACATCCTCCGGCCTCACCCAAAATCATCGTCATCATCCAAAATCTGCCCAATCTGCCATCTTTTACACTTATTGATCTGTCTGACTTGTAGAAAATGAGGCCATTCGTTAGCCTGTCAGTCATCCAGGTGTTAGCAGGATGCTTATCTGATCACATTTAAAGTGTTGATTATTCTGATAGGTGAGAGGGAAGCAAAAACTTTGGCTCCTCAATGAAAATGTCACCATGTGAATAAATCAGAGGAGGCTGAAACGACCACAAACCACCATTTTCGCCTCATTTCTAAAGCTTTCATGTGATTCCAAGAGTAAACATTTGGCATTCGACACTCGCCATAAAAGGTTCCTTCTTTCATTTTCTGCAAAACGCATCAGAGCGTCTGTCTTTCCCCGGTGCCTTATGAAGCTTATTCATATCGCTGATGCATTAGCGGAGTGAGAGGCTATTGTTTCGGTTATTATTCCAGTTCGCATTACATCTATCTCAAGTGATATCAACAGAATTTCAGCAGAAAATCACTGGAGACGTGAAAACATCAATCGGAGCCCGTTCAGACAGCATCAGCACGCGGCTGCACGTAAAGACGATATTGAAAATAATAAAGCTGCACCACTTTCACTTGACTAAAATAAATCCAGCGTTTGTCACGAGACAATGAACAGGGAAGTACAGCAGCAGTACAGCCGGGCATATCGGCACTGTTAGCTGTAGTCTGACAGATACCTCCATACACATTTCATCTCCTGGGAGAAAGGAAGCATGAGAGTGGAACGTAGCAACTCATCATGAGCCTGCAGGATAAATGTACGCTAAGGAAGGTGACCCAAAACACTCCTCTGCCTCTTTAAATGCACGCCATTGCTGCTTTCCTCTCAGAAAAACCCTGTGGGCTGCAGCAGACATGCAGCGCTTCCTCGGAGTTCGAAAAACTGAGAAAGCAGAGGAGAAGAAGTGGAAGGAGGACTATTACGATAGGAAACAAACCACTGAAAACACTTTAACAAAATAATTGTAAAAACAATTGGACGGGGGGGAATCACGCAGCATCTTACGGCAGATGTCAATATTCATCATTAAAGAATAATACGGATTCCAACTGTGACTGGAGACACTGGGAATGATGTAATCAGCAGGGTTGGTGCATGTGTTGGCTTTGGATTATGCTTTTACAAGATGCAATTTTGCATTAATGAGTATGCAGACGGCGCTGTTAACCTGCTGGGCCTGCAGACATTCTCATCAGGGTTAAAGATCAGGCTGTAAAATGGTAAATCCAGATAATTAGATATTATAGCAAATATGAGACGAGCATTCGCAAACGTCTCGGCGTGCAATCGCCCCTCTGTTTGCCTGAGCAGACTGATCAGAAAGACGGAAAGAACTCCGACCTCAAAAAGACCCTTGTGATTTCTATGCAAAGTAGGAGATTCATTACATTAATTATTGCGAAAGTGCACATCCACAAGATCTTTTATACACAAACGTGAAACACCAAGGTTGTTTTGTAGACAAAAGAGCAAGCCTCCTAACACTCTTTGTTCTCCTCCTCACTGTGTCTTCTCACTACATGGGTCGCATTTTTGCTCTCCATAACATATTTTTGACTTTCCTGATCCTCAAGGTCAAATTGAAGTCAGTATTTTAACTAATCTCTAAGTCGCACTATCAGCATCATGCAGATATCGCCTCAGACCCCGTTTTTGGCTCATATTTGGGACCCAAAAGCCCTTTTTTTTCCCTTTACACCTTCATCTCACTAATCTGTCTAAAACATGCAATTGTTAGACGCTCAAAAGATAAAAATAAATCAAAGAGTGCAGCGCTTCTCCGTGGCCTTGCAAGATAAGGGCCTTTACTGTCACATAAAACCTGAAGCTGCTCGCTGGAAGAAAAAAAAACAAAAAAAACCCTGCATCCCAGATATTCACCAGCATCCCCACCACTCTCCTTCTCTCTCACTGGAGCAAAATCAAACCCACTCCTCTTTTCCTTCTCAGCTGATTGTGACTGTTCTAAAGTGCCTGTTTTTTAATTTCAGGAAGAAGAACAAAGAGCCTACTTTATTCTTGAATTAGCCACTGCCTGCGCAGGCACAATTCCTGACTGTCAATCAAGGAAACGTAAACTCAAGGGCATTTAGGCCTGAGTGACAACAAAAACTCCTCTTCTGCGACTGATTGAAGGTCCCAGTTTACCTATTTAGATCGTTGAAAGGAAACTGGCCGCAGAATTCCGCCGCGGAGCCGAGGCGTGGATTTATTCTGGCAGAGTTCAGCGGCAGCGTGTCAGCATCTGAGAGGGGACGGCGCGCGTTTGCTCGATGATTTGGCTATTTTTGGTCGCCTTTATTCCACAATATGTTCGGGATAGAAAAAAAAGCCCGTCTAAAAAAGGGTGTTCTGCATATTCGAAGAGGTCCATTGTTGTGTTGGCGTCGCTCAATCAGCTCATAAAGTGGTGAATTAGTGACACTCCCGGAGTGCGGCGCTTTCTTGCAGCCGCTGACAGCGACTGGCACCTCCGCCGTTGCTCGAGCACGCGGCTACATACATTTAAGACCGTTACATCGCTTTCTGACAACTAAATTGCGTGTCAAATTAGGAGAGGAAAAGGCTCTGCATGAGCCACAATTACCAAATAAGTGTCCTTGTTTTGTGGCTCACACATGGTTTAATATGACAGCATCAATGTGCCCTAAAATCATCTGTTTGACTCAGTGAATGTCAAATTCAACTCCTTCACGGCAGTGACACATTGGGGGGGGTGACGGGGTCGTGGCCAGTCAATCATTCTAATGCACATGCTTTGAAACAATTACTTAAATTAAGTTGTCAGATGAGTCCTGGGGGATATTTATCGTCAGGGCCCCGGAAGAGAAACGGGCCTCCTCTCCCTCCCTCCCTCCCTCCCTCCTCCTCCTCCGAGAGCTGCGCTATAAAAAGGCACCCGGGGAAAGGTTTGCTACTGTTAGGTCGAACAACACTTGTTAGATAAAATCGGGTTTTTAGCCAACGAATGTGTTTGAGGAAGACTTCGATTATGAGAAAATTGCACTCTTGCATCTGATACCAGCAACATGTTTATATACATCAGGGTGTCCTGTGCCTGGCTGTCTCTCGCCCTCGCTCTCTCTCTCTCTCTCTCACACACACACACACACACGCGCGCACATCTTTTGTCAGTATAATAGAGGAGTAAAAATGTGGTGCTCTAGCCTGTGTATCTGCTTCTGCAGCCTGCTGAGTGTGAAACCGCACATCACCACACACATTAGAGACATGTTGATAATGTGAAATCTGCAAAACAATTTTGTCAATTTTCCCTTCATCCGTCTGCAGTCTCCCTCTGATGGGAGTTCCCCTGGGTGCCGTTGCCTCTGCGAGACACATGCGAGACACATTCTATCCCCGTGCTCCATCACGTCAGCCCTGGTATTAATTTTTTTTTTTTTCCCTCCCGAGCGTCTCTGGAGTTATCTTCCAGCAGAGCTGTCATTTTCAATTAGCCATAAGCTAAATACATGTCTGTTAGCGCTTGTCAATAATCGTTTTCTTCAAGTGGAGGGTACAGCTGTAAATTTGAGCTCTTCCATCCCCATCAGGATCATTTGCATTTTCACGACACACCTGCCCCCCCACCATCACCACCACCACCACCATCACCACCACCACCACCGCCCCACCACCACCCCCTGAGTAAAGTGACAAACATCTGAAAGCAGGTCTTTGCAATGAAATAGCTCATTTACATGTGATGAGGACGAGGCTGACCTGGAATCCCTGCCAAGTGAAGCAGACCCAGCTGGTCCATCCTCCAGCCTTTCCTCAGAAACCAAGCTCGATTTGATTATCACTGAGTTTGATGGTGCTGACCTTGGGTCTGCTGATAGCGTGAAGCATTTGAAAACATCTCAGGAGGCGCTGCAACGAGCCGATACGGTCTGGGGTGGGTGATGCGCGACGGCAAACATTTATGAAGATCATCCCGGCAAAATAACAATCGGGGCCTGACATCAAAGCAAATGACCCCCCCTCCCCTTTGAAATCGCAAACGTGACTAAAAGTTCAAAAACCCGGAGTCTAAATGACGCTTTCGGAGCCGACAGGAAACAACCTTGGAAACAGGAACACTGACGCAGGCTCCACGGTTTTAATCCTGAATTATGGTCTGCAACAAAAACAGCGACGTTGCTTAATGTGTAACACCTTTTTTTTTTTTTTTTTTTCAAAGTGAAGAAAAGCCACTGCAGCAGGGGGATTTACTGACAGCAGACACACTTCATAAGATTTGCGCCCCCCTTTTTTTTTTTTTTTTCTTTGGCAGGCTCCATTCTGTCGCCGCCGTGGTAAAGAAAGTCACGCTTCAAGAAGAAAAGCAAAGGAAATGCCTAATTAAAGGACAGAATCCTCGCATCGTGTCCAAACAGGGCCCTGAAAACCCAAATCAATGGGATCAAAGAGCAGGGAGAACGCGTCTAAGCCACATTAACATGACCTGAGTCTCTGGATCAAAACGGTGCAGATGGACGCTTTAAATTAGCACAGCTCAGATCAGATCGCTCCTGTGGCCCCACTTGTGCGGCGCTGCCCTGCTGACGCTCGCACGGACCTCCATCGACTGAGGGGGGTTTGGATTTCGCTCAGGTAAAATGTTTTTTTTTTTTCTCCCTTTCCCCTTCCACGCACTGAGTTCCTTTCAGCTCCCATCAGAAGCAGCAACACCTCCAACACTTCAGTTCGAATCTGTTTCCGAGCAGGAGAGCTGGAACCTCAGCTACCCCAGGAACCCAAAATAAGCAGCGCACATGATTAATTTGACATGTGCTCTTCGCTCAGGAGCTTTTGTGGTCTGATTTTGAAATCCAATTTTTCTTTTGACCAACAGAATCCGGTTCATATATAGGCCTAAATGAAAACAAACAAACAACAACAAAACAAAGGAAGAAGAAGAAAAGACAAAACACCAAACGCAAAAGACAAAAAAACGCAGTAAATGGTGGAGCTCAATGAAAGTGTGGGTCACCTGTGGGATGGAATTATCCTTATCGCCACCTGTGTTTGCAATAAAAGTCTGAGCTGTTACGCAGCCACACTCACACAAACACGCATGCAAACAATAAAGATTCACAGTTTACTCACTCTGAGAAACCGAAAGTCGCCGTCCGCCTCACTTTACCTTCCTTCGGGGCTCGGCTGACGTCTTCTCCCGACCCGAAACGACAGCGGGCGCCGCCGACAGCCAAGTCCAGGTCGGCTGATCTGAACCCGGCCAGTATATCCAGCACCTGCAGACCACTATGGAGATACCATCTCTGTCCGAGTCAGGCTGCTTCTTGTTCTTCTTTTTCTCCTCTCCTCTCCCCCCCCACCCCCACCACGCACACCAACACACACACACACACGCACACCGGGCGACAGATCTGTTCCTCCCGCTTCAGGCAGCTTGGTGGCGGCGCTGCGCGTCGTGCGGAGCGGAGCTGCGCGTCGCTTTGACCGCTGGCGCCGCCGCCTGTGAGCGCGTCAGGAGCATCCCGCCTCACTGGTGCTGATGGTGCTGAGGGAGGACCGAAGAGGAGGCTCCGCACTTAGTGAGGACTGGCTCAGGTTTTTCGGACCGCTTCTCTGTTTGAAAATCCGCTCGCTCGTCTTTTAAAATGTTTTTTTTTTTTTTTTTTTTTTTTTCCCCGTCTTTTGTCGGTCTCCTGCTGGACACGTGTTGTTGGTCTGGTGGCGAATTGAGCTTGTTTTGCAATTAATATTTCAAAAGCTCATGTAGGTCAGGAGAGGAGAGCTCTGCAAAACATAAAATAGAGTCCGTTGTTTCAATAAGAATATTGAACTGGGGGAAGAAAAAAAAAAAGCTAATCAAATTTCTTGAGGCCGTTAAGCTGACCTACTTAGTTACAGACACAAAATATCAGCACTGGTTCATGACTACTTGATGACAGTTTATCGAGTTTTATTTTGAAGTTTGAACAGAAACAAAGCATTTTATTGGGTTTAATATTAAAAAAAAAAACAAAAAAACAAAGCTGGTTGTGAATTGCAGTGTTATTCTAATTGCGACCACACGAGGGCAGTGATGATCATAAAGCGGATGGGTGCGAGTTCATCTTTGCGTATATATTCTCCTTTTGTCAGAATAGGAAAGGCTGCGCCCACATCATCATCATGTTTTTGAAATCACACAAAGTCCTTTCGGATCATTTAGATTCATACACACACACTTTCCACACTGCCTCGTCTTCCAGACCTGAACTGGACTGTAAGGGCACGGACACCGCAGCTGAATAACAATCTGAATGTTAATGGTTTATTGAACAGGGCAAATGTCCATCGATGATTGTAAATGGATTCACTAATCAATATGCCAGTTTAACACCTGACTGAGTTTCCAACTGAATTCAGCAAGTTTGGGGTGAGGTGTTTTGTTCCTTTATTCATTCGTGTAGGTTTTTAGCTTTACATTCATATATTATTTACAGTGGGGCAGTCATGATGAAGATGATGTGATGAAGACCTGTTCTGCACTGAGAGGGTACCTGAAGCTCATGGTGCTTTGGAGAAACATTCATTTCTTGCTCGTTAACAGCTCTGTCTTTGTGTTTCTGCAGCCAGACCCATTGCGTGGGCCGGCGGGTTTGTTAATTCATATCACTGCCCTCAGCGTTAATCGCATTAATAAATAACACATTATTTTCCAAAAGTAAATCTTGTTTACAGCCTTAATTATGCTATGTGTTGTTCTGTTGGATTTTTAGGCACTTTTCACGGCCAGGTTCTTAATTTAATATACACATATTAAAAATCTCCAACAGACCAAATCAAGACTGAAAGCCAGTGCTGATAAACGATCATTGTGTTTTTCCAGCTGCATTCAGAGGCACATTCTGTGCTCTTCACAGAGCAGCAGCACCGTATAGATTCATTCCTTCTGTTTCACATATCTGTTACAGAGGTCCTATTGCCGCCCTCTGCTGAGAGTGTTTGACTGACACTGTGGAGCTAACTGCCTATCTCTACCCCCTATCATTAATTAAACAGTAGCCATGACTGAGTGCTCTTCCTTTTGCACAATTGATCCATTCCATTGCTTGTCTCTTTTATCAGCTCTCAGATGCCATCTTTGAGAATGCTGCATTTGAAGGGCCCTTGTTATGGCTTTGCCTTTTTATTATTTTGCTCTGAAACCATTTTGTGATTATCTGCGCCCAGGAATGGATTTTGGAGTTGAGCTTGTTGTTTCTTATCCATCAATCTGTTTTGAATCGCATGCATTTTATTCATTTCGGTGGAAAGTCCAGAAACGCAAACTCACAAACACGTTAAGTGAGAAAAATGCTGCTTTATGATTGCTGCATTTTTACTGCAGCATACATCAACGACCTGAAGACAGCGCTCTCTTCCTGACTCATTCTTTCATTATCCTTTGTGGATAATATTGGCAGAGAAGCTACAGCTCCAACGCCCATTGTTTGGTGAAATCTTCAACGGCCGTAAAAATAACTACACGGGGGTGAGATTGTGATTGCAGCAAAAATAGAATCCGAAATTCCAGCCTGAGAAGAAAGGCCAAGTGATGGGCTGAGTCTGATGGCAAGATTCAGGACTGGAGCTGCACTAAACCGGTTTTTGATGGTACTGGCTGGTAAAGTCTCTGAACAAGTCAGAAGATTCTAGGCAACATTCAGACACAATTTGCTTTTTTTTTTAAGTTTCAATGAATAAGAAAGGCTAGGCTGCTTGAGGGGTAGCGCTGACTGGAGGCAAAGTGTCTGAGTGTTTAAATGCCTCATGGCTGAAATGAAAAAAGTTGCAGATAAACCAAAGCAGCTGTGCTGACTGTGTGCCGTCCTTGAGGGACCCGGTCAGGTCACCAAAACACTGTTAGCACAAAGAGGAACCTGTTTCTTCCACAGTCGTCCTTCAGTCCGGTGTTGTCCGCGTTCCTGCGTACATGCTCACGCACTTCAAACAACCCCAGTCTTGACACCTACACTTGAAGGTGGTGTGCGATGTCTCAGCTGACTGAATCCTAATTTTCCAGGAAAAGGCGAAGGAGACTCAAAACATCAGCATTTGAGCCAACACAGCACTATCAAGCAACACAACATCTTAATTTATCTTCATTACACTCTCAGAGCTGTGGTTGTGCTACGCTGCTCTTTTCACTTCAGTCCAGCACCTCCGACTGGTTCAAACTTGGAACATTGCCCTTATTTTAATTAACCTAAACTGAATTAATGAAATCGTTATCGGTAATAGTCTGGCTACGTGAATGCAGCGATGAAATTTGAGAAATATTAAAGTAATGTTTTATTTTTCTTCATTAATTTTGACATTTTTGTGTTCTTGAACTTAAACGCATTGTTTTCTTTCAAGGTGTGCATCAGCACACTCAGTAGATTAACATGCTTCGAAAATTTAAGCAATTTATATTTATTGCCCAGCAGATGCTGACGAGATCGAAGTGGTAAATTATAATTTAGCTGGTAGACTGATTCTTTTCATTACCGATCGCACCGACATCTGCTGGGCTGAGCGATCGTACACACTGAGAGCTGCATGAAATTACAATAAAGGACAGATGATTTACACCCTGTTTAAAGAAAAGGCAGAACAATGGAAAAACAAATGCCTTTAATATGAGTTTCATCAGAGAACTGAAGGAATGGTCACACACACACACACACACATACACACATTCTCATATTTTTATCTTTCATAGACATAATAGATAACCCAGCTCCTTACCTTAACCCTAACCTAAACCCAATTCTAATCATAAAACTTAAAACCATGTCCTTGCACCACCTTTGAAGCATGAAACGAGGCCAAACGAAATGGCTCCTCCTCACAAACACGGCCCCACTTTGATCACAGAATGAGAACATTTTTTTTTTTTTTTTTAGGAATATTTAGGCTTTAGGAATTATTACAGTTTTTTGTGTGTTTTCATAGCCAAGCGATTGTTGTAAATGACAGATGGAAACCTAAATATCGCTCGGTCGCCACCTGCAGAAAGTGAAATCGTCTGCTGTTGCCGTGCAAAACACTGGCACCTCGTTTTTTAGGGCTGCTGCCAGCGAAAGCCCAGCGCCGCAAATCACCTCCATCAGATTCATCGGGTGCAGACAGTCGCTCTGGTGGTGTTTGTGCTGCTGTAATAACACTCTGACACCGTTCGGCGCTGATTGGAAATAACATTCGTAATTAGCGCGGCGTAATCGCCTCCCTCAGCCACCACTGTCACCTGGAAAATCCCATCCGTCTTGTTTCATAATCAATTGGCTGGCTTCACCAACAACAGCCGGTAAGAGGAAGAGAGGAGCGGAAGTCTCCAGGCTGCCCAAGGTCACGCGTGTAACATCTAACATGTGTGTGATATTTTTATGTGATTCTGAGAGAGACCTACAAGCACAGGTGTGTCCTTTCTACACCTCAGAGAGTCCTGATGTCATTTATCCACAAACGCACACACACACACACACACACACACACACACACACACAATAATGCCACACAGGAATAATGTGAAGGAACGTGTGGCGGTTGCTGTTGACCCCTTCCCTTCGCTCTCCGTGTGAGGATTTCCACATCTCCCATGTGGCATCCCATTTGTCCTGAAGTAATTCATTACTTGTTCACTCGGTAGTGACAACACCTCAATTCCATCTGGCTCTCCAGTCTCCCGGGGCACGAGAGCCCCGGAATAATAAGTCGAGTCACCAGGAAACATATTTGCTCACATATTACTGCCGCAACTATGTAATGATTGATTCCTTGTTGGATTATTCACGTGTCACCACACAGCCAAGAGATCTTTTAATGAGAGAGAGTCACCACTCGCACTTCAAGTTCCTGGATAAACCAAGCATGTAACACTTGCAGACTGCACTTCAAACACTAAATTAGCCCGGCGCCTTAGCCATGAAAATTGAAATTAACATAAACTATATTCCACCATGAGGAAACTGACCAGTTTCTCCCGGGCGTGCGGAAGAACAGCACCAGTAATTGCTGCGCGGAGATGACTCGCGCCTCTTCCAAACAGTTTGGCAGCTCTGCTCTTAACGACATGGACTCCTTCCAAAGGAGAAGAACGCGAGGCTGTCATATTTACATTCCGCAAGATCGATACCAGCAGCGGAGCAGCTCGGACGCGAGGACGCCGTGATATTTAACAGGGTTGCAGCGCTGTCAAGATCTAATTGATGGGGCCACCTCACTGCAGGCTGCATCCACCCAGGATATCACTTCAGAGAGCAGAAGCTGCGCCTGACAGCTGGACACATGTTGCCGCCCAGCCCCGCTGAGGAAGATCTCTCTCTGCCCAACAGCTACACTTTGAATCCATGTTTGATCAGAGGCCAAAGCGCCCGACGCAGGAAGAACCTAAACTGCAGCACACGCTGTCTGCTATTGAGCCCTTCACAGCATATTTAGAAAAGAAAATGCCCGATACTTTGATCCAAAAGTCATTTCCAGTGCAACCATTGAGGACGCATCGCCGGTTTGTGAAAGGTCGACAATCCCAGCACGGAGGGAACGGAGGCGATGTGAGGTTAACATGGACTGTTAGCCAGCAGTCACGCAGACACACAAATGCGCGCATACGCGCACACACAGAGACACACACACACACACACCCAGGCTAGCTTTGCATCTGGGATCCGTTCCAGCTTGGCTAAAATTGATTAATAGTGGCTTTAATTCCACAGACTGCTGACTGCAGATTGTGTGGCTTGAAACACGCTTCCAGTCTCATCATTAAGATGTGTGTTTTGAAGAAGTTAATGAATAAGTCATTAGGAAGTGACGATGACTGATGTGTTACAAACAGATCTGCCCCTGCTGCCGCTGCCGAAAGTCAGTGCAAGGAACCGACCGAGTTCGACACGTTGCCGCCGCTATGTCAAAGGGCTGTCTGATGAAAGACTGCTCATACGTGGTCTGCTCCTTAAATGGAGTTTATATCTGCTCCAGATCTCTTGGTGCACGTGGAAGTGAAGCTCGGTGTCCCCGCATGATTGTAAAAAATGATATTTTACTTTTGCTGACTTGGACACGAGCAGAAGTTATGACGCTCCAGTGGAAATCAACAGTTTTCATTACTTCTTAGATGGACTTTATTGTTAACCTTGTCCAGCAGAAACTCCATTTATAAATAATGAATTAGGGAATGGCAAATGTGTTCATAAAGGAAATGCTGAGGCTGTTTATTTGACTGAATAAAACATCAGTGTGGTGAACTGAAGCTGCTGCACTGTGTTGGGAGGACTTTGACACCAAAGCTGTATGTGGTTTGAAAACTTCCATTAGTCTCTTATGAGTTTTACGCACAGGAATTCATATTTTCTTAGGCTAAATTATCCATTAAATATATAAACTGTTACCTAAATGTTCTATTGCACGCTGCATATATTAAAATGTTTATTTCGCGTTGCCTTGCGCTTTGCTTATAAAAATGTTACCTATCAATCCCAGAGCAATTAAGACTCAGCAGGTTTCTGTGCTTGCTCTGTTGATTAAAGGACGCACAGGCGGGGGGTCTGTCTACATCTCAATTTTCAGCAACATGTTAAACAAAAATAAGAGCGTCTCAGTCTTTCCCTGATGCATCAATGCATCCTATTTTTCAGCTGACCGGGTTGAGGTAATACTCTGAAAACATGCATAAATCCCCTCCATCTCTTGAAATTTTATCTGACTCAGGTCCGATTCTGTAACTGCTCTCCACACAACAAACCAAAGAAAAGCAATATAAACAAGGTAGAAGTCACGCACCTCTGTATTTCACTGTGCAGGAATGTATGCCTTCTGGATGCTCCATTTTATCTAATCAAATGATACTTTATTAAATTTAAAACACTCACTAAACTCAGAGGACCCAGAAACATGCGGCTGCAATGCAAACCCCCCCATTACAGCAACACCACAACACCAGTGCAGTAATAAACAACAAGGATTTATGCTGGGAGTCACTGTGCATTAGCACAAAACCCTCAAAGCAAGTTCAGCTGCTCTGTGAAAAACATGCTGGCGTACTTCCCTCTCAAGCTTCCTAAAGTGCTGTATAAAATGGTGCAGAGCCTTGCAGCCGTTACGTCAGGGATGCAATATATAAAGAATGGCTTTAAAGGCTGCTGCAGAAAATCATCAAGCAGATTCATTTCACACAACCTGCTGGTGTGTCCCGTAAATTGTTTTGCAGAGCCCAGTTTCGTAATCCAAGCATCTGCTGTAAATAGTTTGTAGTATTTTTGTTGTATTCTCAATGATTCATATGATAAAAATGGATAATAGACATTTTTCCACATCTATTCAGCCAACGTTCTCCACACTGAGTGGTACAATATTTAAGAAAAATGACCCAGTCCATATTTCATTCTTGTCTTTTGCTCTCCTTGAATTAAGTAAATAAAGTATTAGACCTTCACTCCAATATAAATAAATGATATATACTGAAAACCTAACATAAAATAATGCTCTCTGCAAGATCAAGGAGGAGAGTACCTTGCCCACAGCGATGCCCTGCAGCCAGGCCCGGGGAAGGAGTCCCGTGGTTGGTACCTGGGAGCTCAGGCCGGAGCAGGGAAGACGTTCTGTCCTCCAGAAAACTCCCGGAACTCAGCGAGAGTGAGAGGGTTCCAGGGTCTCACGAGTCAGGGACAAAACTGCTGCCCCTGTGACCCAGACCCAGCGAAACGTGGGAGAGCTGAAGCAAAGCTGGAGGAATTCCATCATGAATGATAATAAAGGAGGGGCAAAATGTACACAATAGACTCCGATGGGAAACACAGAAAAGAGAGAGAGAGAGACTGATATAAAAGAAAGAAAGCGGGGGAGACTAATAGAAAACTTTTTTTTTTCTCTTAAAACCACTGTTTAATTAAAACATCTGCTTCATAATCTCATCTCTTGACTACCATTTAAATGGTGTTGTCTTGTGTTTATTTGTTTATGATGACAACGAGCTAATGCTGCATGTAAAAACGAAACTGGTTTGGTGCGGAGGATTTCATCTACTCTTCTGGCGTTCGGGTTCAGGTTGTTTGCAGTCTCAGCAGAGTTCACCTGCTCACGGCATTTGTTCAAGAATTGTATTGTGATTTCAAGACATTTAAAAATCCTCTTTTTACTGTTACATAAGCTGAAGCTGAAGACACGTCAAATGAAAGCAAAATCAAGCACAGCCTTGAAATACAAGAGCATTCATATGTTTGATACTTCCTAACCCTCCAAGATACAAGGAGCGGCTCCACGTTCCTTCATACTATTGAGAGGCTTCTGACCTTCCCCTCCCTATCTTGAACAAGCCTCCGAATCTTGGGTTCAGGCTACCTTTATTCTTTTCCTCCTGCTATGAAAACCTTTTTAAGGCTCAAAGGGAATTATTCACAGTCTCTTCAAGGCCCTGACAAGGTCACAGGTTTGCTGTCTCCCCTCTGTCTTGGCTTCTGTTCTGAACCATAATTGATTAGGTTAAGCAGCGAGGGAGGGAAGGTCACACCTGCAGCAGTTGATCTGGAGTGCTCAACAGCACCCGTGGACAAAGACACATGGTTTCCATCATGAGACGGCAGTAAGGTTAGAATCGAAACGTGGGTCCATTCACAACAGAAGCGATTCAGATATTGTGACAACGACTTCCGTTTAATGAATCCAAATCTGGAAAAGGCACATACTTAAAAACACATCCTGTAGCGCATAAAAAGTGAATCATAACATTTCACCATGAAAAAATCAAAGATTAAAAATAAAAATGGCTTCTGCAATTTGCAGGACTAGACTTTCTCTGAGTCATTGGTTAGATTGAAATTGTGTTAGAAGGGTGTGAAAGTCAGTGGATGAAGAGATCGGGATGTCATTTTGAAAAAAAAAAATCAACTAGGTAAATATTCTTCTTTTTTTTGTTATTATCCACCAAGATTATTGAACCAACACAGAGAATCCAAGCTCTGTAAGGCTGGTGGCACAGGCTGATGTCGTTCAGAAGATGGTTTGGAATACAAACAACCTGAGCCAGTGCAGAAATATCGCTCTTCCATCATCTCAACCAACCTCACCACAGACATGTGGAATATTGACTTTTAAGGTTTGGCATTGAAATGACCACTTGGCAGTTCATTTGAATTCACGTGTTGTTTATAATTTATTCATCCTCAGTAGTTATTATAGTGGCTGAGAGTCAAGATGTATGAAACACCACTGTGTAGCGCTGCATGCAAATGAGCAGCAGGACTCCTCTACACGTGCGCTGCAGCTGGCCGCGGCGGCGAAGACTCCGTCTCCGCTGAATAAATTGCAGTTGACTTTGTGAGGGCCTTGAAGGAAAAGAAATGGCAGAACAGGGGAAAAGGTTTGGTGCGGGGGAAATGGCAGAGCATCATAGATTTGTCACAAGGCTTTTTCCCCAGACCACAGACGTCGGCGCGACTGTGAGAGATGAGGAAGTCCTTTTTCATATGACAACCTCAAATTGACATTTTCAGCTGAGACCCAAGAGAAAAGGATAATAACTTTCCCTCACTCCACATCAAATTGTTGTCTTGTCCTCACAAAAGTCAAAAGAAAAAAGCAAATCCAAAGATCACGCAGTCCAGCGTTGGAGAGTCTGTCCATCCATTTTCTATTCACCACAGTGTTTTCCTAATCAGGGACAGAATGACCTTTGACCTGGAATCTTCTCCTGGGGTGAGGACACTAATCACTGTGCCATTGTTTCGCCCTGTAACACATGGCCAATCATTATTTCATAGCCAATGGATGGCTTATAATGTATTCAAGAACCCTTATGTGAGAAACAGTATCAAAAAACATAGTCAAGCTGTTAAATCGGTAAGATCCCACTGCGGCCAGTGTGCTAATTAGCAATTAGCATCTGACTATTTCATCCTGGCTGGATGGGCAAGAACGACACGGATGAGAATGTCACTGGCTGAATAATGAATACCGTGACACTTGTGTCAAGAGCTTATTACCTCTCGTGACTGATCTGAAGGAGACATTCAGCCTGCTCGGGAAGAAAAGGTTCTAATTGATCTCATGAAGCTTTGAATTAGAAGCTGTTTTTTTTTCGGGCGTAAGGTAGGCGGTCCTTCTCCGCCCGTAGCTCAGCCTCGTCAACAGTGCCTAGTCCTGCTCATCCTGGGTGTTTGGATGTTGGGGCTATGACAGTAAAGCAGATAGGAAGGAGGTGGAGGGGGGGGCTGCAGAGTGCCGGAGCAGAGAACACAGCTTGTTACCCAGACATGAGGATGAGTGGCCAGCTGCACAGACAGAGAACGGGAGAGAGAAAGCTCCCTACCAGGCAGTGATGCTGCTGTGCACAGGGACAGCATGATAAATGAGGCCTGGTAGCTGCAGGAGGCCATAAATCAATATCTCCTCCTTTATCCTCTCTTTTAAGGTAGACACTCCCATACATGCCTTCCTGTCCTATCTTATTTTAAAGATGATGGAGAAACTGCAAGCGAATACAGCGATATCCCTGAACCCAACCTCTGGACAGCTGTTAACCAGCTCTTGTGGTAGAAACAGCACAGGTGGATCAAGACAATGTTGGCATCTGGTTTCTGGTTCCACTCAACATCCAGCTTCTTCTAGCTTAGTCATCTGCTTCTGTTAGATTAAAGGCAAGAATTATGGTAATATTAATGCCTGTTTGTAATCTAAGCTCTACAGAGGCTACCTAAACAGCCCAAATAAGCTCACAGCATGGGTGGTGTTACAATTCCAGTATTCAAGCATGTCTGGTCCATGATTAGAAGCAGAGTTCTCTGACTCACAGCACTGAATTCAGGTTAATATCATGTAATCTTGTCCCGTTTTTCATTATGGGGTTTGAACATTATAATGTTTAATTATTACTTTGCCATTCAGCGATCTCACGCTGGTAATAAAATTCAAACGACTTTGTAGAAGTTTGACAGAAGTGCCTCAAGGGCGTAATTTGCATGAACTTCCTATTTTAATTTTTTTTTTTTTTTGCAATGGATCTGTCTAATCTACATGCAGACGGTCTGAATGTACATACGACTTACATGCGACGCACAAAAGACATAGCGTTAAATACATTACATAACATTAAATACATTACATTACATTAAATAACAATATTTACAATTATTTTCAATTTTACTTGACTCTGACCTGCCTGAAAAAAGGACACCAGCCCAATAATAAAGTATCTGGAAGAAGAATCACCTAACCCTAACAATAAAGTGGTGTCTAAGCTATGCAAATGTCAGCGTTACTGTTTCCATTTAATGACTATATCTATGAGTCCATTAAAGGGGAAGAGCATCATTCTGGTTGTTTCGATCAAAACCACAACGGAGCAGGCATCTGCCGCCTTTATCGACATGTGTGTCCTGTGACTTCCTGTGAGTATTGAGCAAACAGAGTGGCCTGCAGAGAGCTGCCTATCGTCATCTCCGGGCTCTTTACTTGCCCTGACAGCATCTACCGCCAAACATTTGAGTTGAGATAAGTCAAATATCGCCAGAGGAGAAGCTCTCTCAAACGGCTGAGCGAACGTTGTCCCCGGAGAGGAACTGGAACTGAGCTGGAGCTGAGGCTCAGAAGCCACTGGTCAGTTCCAAATTGGGTTGTAGTCTGCTAGGTTGATAAGCACAAGAGCTTTTATTTCAAAATGCTAAATGACTATGCGCGCTCCTCAGGAGCGTTTGACCAAGTTTATTAATATCAAGAGTGCTCTCAGAGAGGAAAAGAAGAAAGAGAAACACAGGACAGTGGGAGGCAGAGCGCGGTTCACAGGAATCTATACACGAATCAGTGGGCTGCTTCCAACTGCAGACCATCATCAAAGACGTCGACTGTGGGGGCTTTCTGACTTCACGCTATGTTAACATTGCAGTGAAGACTGCTGGGAATGGAGTTTAGAGGAGAGCTATAAGTGATTTCCAGCCACTGCCACGGTGGTAATCTGAAAGTGTAATTTCATGTAAAATTGTTTTACTCTTATTTTCCTCATTATTTCATTAGTGGGCAGTGGGATCATTCAGTGATGGCCGGTTTGTGTGTGTGTGTGTGTGTGTGTGTGTGTGTGTGTGTGTGTGTGTGTGTGTGTGTGTGTGTGTTATTTTTTTCCAGTTTCCACATTTTTTTTAGCATAGCAACACCCAGCCTTCTCCTAAACAGAAGACTGTGACACTGCAGAGGGCTTATTACTAATATTAACCCATGGTGGCTGTAATGATTCTATAAATCCTGGATTTGGGGGCGGGGGGCTGACACTGGGACTTCAGGCAGATCCCTGCTGTGAATAGCGATGTTCTCTATGAATTGCCCTTGACAAGTGTTTTGAGGAGTGTCCTTGTTCCATGCTGCTGTTGTGGAAGACGACGAGCTGAGGTTCGGTTTCACCAACGGAGTATTAAGCACTTTGTCCGAGGAGGGGGGCTTAGAGCATCATTCTTCTGTAAACATTCATTACTGTCAGACACAGGACACTCAGCAGTGACAGCCAGGAGAAAAGCTGAATAACACAGACAAAGAAAGCCGACTCATGGAATCTCCTGCCTCTGAGGTGCAGCGGGGACACTGCTAACAAACTCCTTTGTGTAAAAAACAATAAATTTGGTCTCAGTTTGTCCCTGAGGTGCAAAGGACAATAGCGTTCAAACAGTGGGAGAGAACCTTAAAGGGTGTGATATAATTGTTGAAATGGCCTCTGCAGAGATCAGAAAGGCTGCAGAAAAGGAAGCTGGAGGACAGAAAGCTGCAGAGCTGATGCAAACGCCAACAGTTTTGTGGGCAGATGGGAGGTTTTGTTGATGACAGAGGCTCAAGGTTTTCTCTGAACTGTGTGTGGAGGTGTCAGATGCTGTTAAACCCACAGATAAAAGAGGCAAAATATTCAGGGTTTCCTGAGTTTGCAGGATTTTTGGGGCTCTGTGTGCAATAGTGAGCGGAGCTGCTGTTAACATTTAGAAGTGTGCCGAAGCTCAGACTGTCTCCATGCAATAACCTGCTTCCAGATCGTAATTGGTTTGCTTTAATGAGGGGAAACATTGACATATTTTTCCACACGCGTCCTGCAAAGATTTTCAAAAAGAGCAGACTTCATGGCAGAAAGGTCCCCGTCAACGCCATCAATAACCTTAATGGTCAGGCAGACATTTATGTTACAGTTATGGCGATGAGCAATGAGGCTTTTACAGGAAGTCTGAGGGCAACGTTTGTACACACTGATGTATTAAAAAAAAAAAGAGAAAAACGATTATCTTGTCAGTAAATGACGTTGATTCATACTCAACGCACTCACTTTTCTTGACAGGCTCTAAAAACATCACACACTCAGAATAAAGACATTATTGGCAGATCATTTATGTCAGTAGATAAAGATGAAAACTAGCATCTGTGTGATATCATTGTAAAATAAAGTTAGACTAACAGTAAATACCCCCCTGTAAACTCCACCAGGTAATTAAATACTAAATTTCCTGACTCAATGCCTAATTTGTGGATTTATTACTGTGACTAAATTGTGGTTACTGATTTCATTTTAATGCTTGAGTGTATTCTCCTGGCTCCTCGATCCTTCATCTGACAGAGGATTGTTCCTTTCCTCAGGCCTGCATAGAGCTGAAATCTTAGTCGTCTACCAGAGGAAGTGTTAACATAAGATAATTTCATGTTTTTGCCACTTGGGCTGAAGTAGCAGCACGTTTCCGGTGGTACATTTCCTCTCACTCTCAGACACATATCAGTGCTAAATATTCATTTTACGACACTTTCTTTCTTTCTTTCTCTCTCTCTCCCTCTCTCTCTCTCTCTCACACCTACACACACACACACCCACATACACACACCCAACCTCCCTTCTGCTCCTTAATTCAGTTAGAAACTGCTGTAAAGATGTTGAATGGTTGTGGTGACTTTAAAAACTTTCCTCTGACCTGGTTAGGGCAGTTTACAGCCTTTTCTTATTGCTTCTTTTCCCATTTGAGTTGACTCTTCCAATATAAGTAAACTTTGCTTTTGAGGGTGTTTGTGCCTGAAACGCCACAGCTAAAGAGTCTAGAGAGGTATTTTTCTGTTTGCCCACTGCAGCCACAGTGTATAACGCAATAGCTGTTCTTGGGTCAGCACCAATGAGCATCAGCAAAAAATTAAACTTGAGACTTGACAGAATTGTGGCGGGTTAAAGTCTCCGTGTAATAAAACAACTTTCCAAACATTTGTGGAACTACAACAAAGTTATCTATAATATAAAACAAAGCCTTGAGCATAATTTTGTCTTCATCTTTGTGGCACGCATGTAGCTGCACTCCAAAACTTCCTCTCGTCTCTGTATTTATCTTTTTTAGCATTTCTTTTTTGTCTGAATTGAATGATTATGCTAACTGAAGTAATAGCAGCTTTTAAAGGACTGAGTCTCCACTCTCAGATATCATCAATTATGCTCCATTAAAATGTCCATGCGCAGTTTTAAAATAGAGTCTCAAAATGAAACATCATTTTCTGCACAGGCTGTAAAAACAAATTTGATGGCTTGGGTGTTGAAAAATAATGCGCACCGGCCGCTATTATTACGGCTGCATAACATAAAGACCGACTCGTGTTGGTATTACATGCTTTGCTCAGGCATTAGCCAGCTAATCAGACTGCGTTTCAAATTGGTCACGTAGCAAATGGGCAGGAGCACAAGAGACATGTTCAAATTCACTCGGACAAAAACCCTTATAAAATACTTTGTCTTGCGCATAATGCTGAAATGTAATTTCAGGGTGACATATTTGTTTTTCAGGCTGTTGCCGATTCCAATATCGAACAGAAGGAGTGATCTGGCTTCACATGAGCGTCCAAAAAAAAAGTTACTGATAGCAATAAAATGTAGGGGAAAAATGAATGTGATTGTTTGGGTCATTAAGCACATGATTGATCTCTGCTCCGACAGTTAACCTCTTTTGGCATTTAGCCCAGAGGGTGGACCCACAGCATGATAAAGTATTGGATATGTGAGGAGGTTTGTGTGTATCTGTGCGGTGACGTCTATAACCCTGTAATGGTGTGTGTGTGTCCGTGTGTGTCCGTGTGTGTGTTTGTGTCAGCATGCGGTCTTGCCTCTGGTCATGCTGGGCTCCGAGCCAACCACATGCAGGGGTCTGGAGAGAAGGATGCGTTCAGGAGCGGCAGAAGATGCCCGATCAGGGTGATGGATGCGTGCGAGCGTCCTCGTACACACCAACATGCGCACCTGCTGCCCGTGCCCCACTTATTGAATCCATGAATCAATTTAATGAGCGAGAGAACGGGTCAGGCCTTCAATAAACACCCCACCAAGCTTTCAGGTTTAATATCTGATGAGTGAGTGATGCTGGTCCAGGAACGGGGCTGCAGAACTTGCACTATCAGAACCCGTGTGCACGGTGCACCATAGCAGGAGCCTGACGCTCAGAAAACCCAATCAGATCTCTTTCATTGGTAATCAATGGTGCAGCAGTGACCCAGGCAGTTGCGCTGTGATTCATCCCATTTAGAGATGGTTGGCTGTCTGACAGAGACAAGCCTGTGATTTCCCTCTGGATTTTTCCAGTGACTCATTGTGTGACCAGTGACTCCTTCATCAGACACTCCAGTTAAAGAAATAAATAAACAAATCCAACCTTCTTTAGGTCAAAGCAATCATCCCGTCAGTAGATCTGAACGCGGCGTGATTACAAACTCACTTTCCCCTCCACTGGTTTCACCCTGAGTGCAGTTCCAGCTCCAGAGGTCGTCTGAAACGCGAGCGCGTCAAACGGGACCCAGAGTTACGATTCATATGTCTGCGGCGTCCCGGTCGCCAATGCATTCTTCTTCATCTCATGGGGAGGGGGTGGGGGGGTGCTAATGAAGCATGAGAGAGGCAGTTCCCCTGGAGTGGCGGAGCCGAGTCAAGGCCCGTGCTCGGATGTGGGCTGAAGACAACAGTTGTGTGAGACTCAGAGGGAGCACGCTGTGAGAGTCTGGGCCAAGTCAGGGGGAAAACCTCAGCGGCAGTAATTGGAGAGCAACACAGCAGGCAATTTTATACATTCTTAATCCAAACTGTGAAGAAATGGACTTTGGAAATTTTCACTGAGTAGAAACGCTCAAGGTCAAATGTGCAAAAAAAAAAAAAAAAAGAAAAAGGATAAAAAGCTCATTTCCATCATGCTGTTGCTGCCCGTCGTGCTCATTCTTAATCCTACGGAGATGTATTTTCATTTAATCAGATCAACACCATCAGGCATCTATTAATGGGACTTTAAGAGATCTATCCAAGCAGACACCACCAACACACTGTCCAGGTACTCTAATTTCGCCTTCATTACACTTGTGTGGACTTAGATAATAATAACAGAATGAAATCATTTGCTATTTATAATGTACTATTTCCATTCGTGCTTTATCTGGAAGAGTCAAATGAGTCTACTGAAAACAGTCCCTGTTGTTTGTGCTACACGTTCTTCCTTTTTCTTTAAATCCCGCAATGTGTCAAATCACTCCAGATTTTCTCCCAAAACTCATAATCTGTTTTGGTTTTTTGGTTTTTTTTTTAGGTAAAGCTGTGTGAACTATATTATGGATTATGTCACAATGTGGGGTGTGGGACCCAATTACACAACTTTACGCTGTGTTGCATAATAAGCACCAAGCTGCCACATGGACTGATACAAAACCAACATATACACCATTCATACCTCCCACATGAAAACACAAAACATATGCAAAGGGTGTGGAAATATGAACACACACACACACACGCACACACACACATACACACACACACACACACACTCAGGCTAGGTCAGTATAAACTTGTTTAGAAAGTAGCAGACTAACAGCGGGAGTGACATCCTGCGGTTACGCCACACTCTCTTATCACATTCCGCTCCTTATCACCTCCAGCTCCAACACACAGACTATTTTAGCTGCACAACATGACAAGAAATTATCTTCATCACTGTCACCTGCACCACATAAATCAATGCATATTTCTTTCCTCCCAGATACAATTCCACATCACACAGGCAGAGAAACCACAGAGGGAATGCCTAATATCTGGTAATACAGGTTATTTCCTCACCTTTACAGGTTTTAGTTTACTGTTGAGTCAAGATGTTCACAGCTTTCTTTTTTTTCTTTTTCTTGTTTTTCTTTGATAACGTATTTAATTGTCTTTCATTAGTTAACATGTCTGCAGAAAGCTTTTTCCGCTCCCAACATAATTTATGGCTTCATGCTGGGCATAGCATGAGTGAAAAGACCCCACGCTGTGCCCACCTTCTCTCTGTATTCATTAGCCCCTGACATCACCCAAATATGTAGAGTGAAATATCTCATTTCCAGTGTTTTGAGCCTCTGTCGTTCTTGAGGGACTTTTCCATTAATGACTGAAGGAGGACAGATTTATATGCTGCCCTCAGGGAACATATATGGACTTCCATTCAAGGCAGCTTTAATTAGTCTTTGTAATTAAACTGGGTGCAGAAAGGGAGGAAGTTAAATAGATATGCCCATAAACATTTGCATGTTCATTGTTCAGGTTTAACAAACTTTTACTCACAGAGATCTGCACAGTGGAACCACGGAGCCTTTCAAAGACGTCTCCTTAATTAAAAGAGAAGGGAAGTAATGGAAAACCTCAGAAGGAGTGGCGAGGTTGCCGTCTACTCTGATCAGACGCTATTGCACGTTTTACAATGTTGGGCAGAGGCATGAATGCCCCCCGCAAGTACCTGATTTACACTGGGAGCTTAAAAAGACTTGAGCTGAGATGCTGAGCTGAGTGCACACAACTGCAGTTTCACGCTGTTGCCTCACCACAAGAAAGTTTCAGTCTTTCCTTTCCATGCACCTGCTCTTGCTTTGCACCAACATGCATGGAAATATGCCGGTTGACGGGCCACCCTTACCAGTGTTTAAAGAACGAGCTGCCAACTTTAGTGGAAAAAAGGAAGCAGATTACACCCTTCATCAAACTGTCAGAATTGCAATCGGAGGATCTTTTGTCTTTCTGCATCTCTCTGTGGGAACTGAGTGCAGACTGCAGGGGGGGGTGGCGAAGGAGCTGCCTTTGATGAGCTGTTCATTTGAATCTGTGCCAGGAAGAGAGAAAAAAGCAGAGCAAACCCTCCCAGATGCAGCTAAGTTTACGCAAAGTGTTAGACAACTGTCTGGAGGTGATTGTTTTTCTTCTGTTGTTGCATGTTTAATGAATGAAGAGACGGAACAAGGGAGGGAAACCGAGCACTTCTTTAGAGAACAATGACATTAATTCAAATGCAACGGCTGTTATTGTTATTACTTGCATTGCGTCGTGGATTTAAATCTCCATCAGAACTGCCTGAGACATGCTGCAGAGTTTCTTAGAATGTGTGACTGCCATCTAGTGGAGAACACGGATCAGACCAGTCAAACGCCAAAGACAAAAGAAAACAAAGAAACTGGCCCCTTTAAAGACCTTTCCAAATACCTTTATTAAATTATTTTATGGTGGTCGTGTCTTCAATGATTGTGAACAGTTATGTATTCTCCGTAAGTGTTGAAAAGTTGGATTACCTGCAATTATCACCCCCCCCCTCAGATGGCTGTAACCTGACCTTCCCGCTGATGGCAGTGTGACAATAGTGCTCCTGTCCCACTGGCCCGTCTGCCCCCCTGTTGTATCCATTTATAATTTCCAGACACAGAGCAGAGGTCACTCTGAGGTGCGAGCAAGCACAGGAGCAGAGGGTGAGAAAAATGAATCTTTTTTTTTCCCCCCCTTATTTCTGATTTCTAAATCTTCAGCCGACCAAAAGCATCCTAATTCCGGTGATTTGCCTGCTTAAAATAATCCTAAGAATTAAAAACACGTGTACAGATAACGAAGCCAATACTAATCAGCACATCTTCACCATGTTTACTAACAGTGTTTTTCTTTGTCTTGGCAATCCTGCTTTGATAACAGCCATCATTCTTCTCCCTATTTGAGGAAGGTGTGATTGTTCTGTTCCATGAATGCCTCCTCTCTCAGTCCGTGTGTTTGCTTCTGTTACCTGTGTGATTGTTTGATTTGCTCCTAAAGGTGACGATGAACCACCGCCACTGCGACAAGTGCTACGACGCCCACTGCCCCGGCGTGGCGCGCCGTTCGGACTCGTGCCTGGTTATCAGGTGTCCCCAAAACTGCGGCGCCGTCCTCCACGCGTGCAAGGGCGAGGAGCACCGGCTCCTCTGCCCCAACGAGACGGCGCCCTGCCTCAACGCGCTGTACGGCTGCCCTCTCCGCCTGCAGCGGCGCAGGCTTGCCAAACACCTGGAGGTGTGTCCCGCCAGCGTCGTCTGCTGCTCGCAGGACTGGAACCGCTGGCCCGTTTCCGAGGGCGACCTCGCCTTCTACAGGAAGCTCTCCGAGAATCCCCAAACTTCGGAAAGCCTTGATGTTGCCGCAGCTGTCAGAGATCAAGAGCTCCTATTCCGGTCCATCAAGATGAAGACCGTTTTCCCCGAGTTGATTAAGGAGGATCCTGCCCCTCGGGCTCCTCCCGCTGAGATCAACAGTCGCGCGGAGGAAGCCGACTGTTCTTCTGTCCGCGGTGACCTAACAGACGACGTCTGCGCGAGGCTCGGGGTCGAAGGCCCGACTCGGGAGGAGAGAGAACCTCCGGCGAGGAGCAGGGATGGAAGGAGCAGTCAGAAACACAGCTCCCGGGAGGATACCCGCACCAAAGAGAGGGTCGGAGGCGAGCAGGCCGTCGGAAACTTCAACACAAAAGAGCGGGGGGAGGAGGAAGGAGCGTCGAGCTGTCAGAGCGAGGCGCCAAAGTTTCCCCCAACGCGAGAAAGTCCCGCCGCCGCGCAGAGTTTCGATGGAACGACCGGCCTGGCGCCCTGGCAGGACGGCGTCCTAGAGAGGCTGAGGAAGGAGGCCAACGTGGCCGAGTACAACATGTATGTGGCGCACAACGGCGCCATGCTCATCAACTTTGGCCAGCTGGCGGCGTGCACGCCCAGGGAGCGGGACTTCGTTTACGGAAGCCTGGAGCCCGTGGAGGTCGAGACCGTCCGCACGTTCAAGGTCCCCACCAGCTACCGCGCCAAGCGCCACCACCTGAGGAACGGGGCGCGCGACGCGCCCCCCAGGCACCGGGGCGTGGACGCGGCGGACCTCGGGGAGGCCGCGGGGGAGGGGCCCGGGGCCGACGTGGCGGGCGCCGCCCTCCTGTGCTCGCTGGAGCGGGAGGCGAGGGGCCGCTCCATCTCGGAGAGCGTGCCCGTGGACGGCCTGTACGTGGACACGGCGACGCAGACGTACGCCTTCGCCGGGGCGCCCTTCGCCGCCGACGCGTCGCTGGCCGACGCCGTGGCGGGCGAGCCGGCGCTCCTGCGCCTGAGCGTGCAGGCGGAGTCCGTCACGCGGAGGCACAACAGGACCAACTCGGCCTTCAGCCGCACGTGCGGGCTCTTCTTCCGCCGCGACGAGTACGGGTGGCACTTCAGGAACGCGCACGCCGACCTGCGGTCGTCTCTGTGCGGCTGGTTCCAGCAGCGCTGCCCCCTGGCCTACCTGGGCTGCACTTTCGCACAGATAAGGTTCCGACCCGCGGGTCAGCGGGCGTCCATACAGTTCCGCCGGGGGCCCGGCGCCTTCGTCCTCCGGCCCGAGGTGCCCGAGGCCCTCGGCGAAGGCGGGGGGGCCGCGGGCGATTGCGGTCGGGATCCCCTGAGCAGCCTGCCCCCGGAGATCCTGCGGCAGATCGTCGCCCGCCTCGACAGCTTCGCGCTATCTCAGCTGTCCCTGGTCTCGCATCTGATGAGAGCGGTGTGCGCCACCTTGTTACAGGAGCGAGGGATGGTCTCGCTCAAGTGGGAGAGAGAGGCACCTTCCCACGGGAGATGCTCCTGGAAATGTCAAACGAAAGCAAGTACATTCTTGACATTCTTTTTTTTTTTCACAAGAACCAGATGTGACCAAAGCTATTTCTATAAAAAGATTTTTTTTTATTTTTTTTAGCAGACCAAATATCACTTGGCTGTGTGCACTAGTTGACACATATATATTACAAAAGGAAAAAAAAAAAAAAAAAGAAGAAGGGAGGAAGAGCCAAGCGCAACATCAGATCATTTTTAGTATCTGACACCACTGTCATTGTTGTCGATCACGGCGCTCATGACAGCTGCGGCTCTGTAAAAACCGCCTGCCAGCTCTCCCCAAGGTGATCTGCTGCTTTATTTGTGTCAGCCTCCGACTGGAACGGTGCCACCGATACAGCCAACTTTTATCCGTTACTATTATGTCAGTATCCTTTTGCTTCTAGTTACGACTGTGTTATAACTGCCTTTAACTGTTGGCCCTTGATAGGTTTAGGGCGCAGGTAGATTCAAACAAAAGGGCTATTGTCCGAGGGGAACAGGCCTCAGACCTCCTGGAGTACACCAGGACTGCCTCAGGGCCTACATCAGGTGGAGGTCTACTAACAAATAACTATATATGTGTATATATGTAGCTAAATGCCTTTATGAAACGCCCCACCGCAGCTGAGCTCAGTGGTCAAATGCAGCAAGCCTATTAAATAATGGATGTTTGCGTCGTAGGGGTCTGTTGTCATTCACCTACTCTCTCATTTTCAGCCACTAAATTCATGAGTTTATTAGAGCTGCTTCTGAATAGATTGACCAGTGCTCCGGAGGTCTTAAAGGTGGCCTATATATTTTTGCGCGGACAATGTCAGCCGTGCCCCGATCATGGGACCGGGAGAATGCCAATCATATCAGTTATGTGGAATGGCTCCAGGCTTGGCTGCAGGGTCAGCGCTACCATAAAAAGTCAGATATGTGCTCATTCGTGGAAACGATGGCGTTAATGAGGGCATGCGGCAGCAGCCTGCTTCGCAACAAAGGCTGCAACTCATATAGGCCGCATACAGACAAGCTCTGACATCATTCTTGACTTGTTACAAACAACCCCCCCCCGTCTCACTCTCACACACACACACACACATGCACGCACATACACACACTTCACCTCTGTCTCTTTGTTTTTCTGCTGCAGGTTTGGGAGTTCAGCTCTCTGTTTTCTCCGGTGAACAGATGGAGCTTCGGCAACATTCCTCCGATGTCAGATCATCTGAAAAGCTGCCTCTTCTACCAGAGAGAGGAGCGCACAGAGCCGGTGGCTTTGGCCTGCCTGGGAGAGCTCCGGCACAAATATGCAGGAGTGGAACATAAATAATACAGCAAAGCTCTCCAGTCCTGAGCGTGGTGGGTGGACAGAGCTGGAGCCGTGTGTAACATCACGTGTGATATGTATCTATGCAAAAAAAAAAAAAACTATGGTGTGAAATATAACATATGCAATACAGCCAATTTACAGATGGGGGGTGCTGAGAAATTCTGCTGTTTTTTTTTTTTTTTTAGGATCAAGTAGAGTTTTTCGAAGATGATGTGATATAATCATTTAATCATTTGTGCCAGTGAGTAAAGACGTTTGCAGGATGTGTTCGCAAGTCATATAAATGATTTAAAACATGCAATTTCATTTTCTTTTTAGTGCTTTAGTGTTGAAATATTGAACCGTTTGATCAGCTTCTGTTTTCAGCATGACAAGACTGACATCTAGTGGAAAGAACGCCGAACTGCTTGACGGAATTATTAGAAATTATAAATGTGATAAATGTGATATCTAAAATCTAAACATAACAGCTTGAAACAAACATTTTTTGTGGCTATATTGAAAACCTTGTTATTTGTGAACATAAAAATTAAAGACTGGGAGATACATCATCAGCACTTATTCCTTTGCTTTATTAAACACAAAGGTACGGCTAAAAAGTTTCAATTGACTTGGTCAGGGTTACGTAGCTTGTTGATGACCTCTGAGAGCATTTTGTTGCAGAGGGCGGCGTACGGATTGAGAATGACAGCCTGCTGTCGAGCAAACTCGCTCCCAAGTGCTGCTGCCTCCTCGAAGTCTGCCCTGGCCTCGGCCTCCTGATGCCTTAATCTGTGCAAAAGACCCCTTTGCACCAAGCTCTGGCAAGCTGTCCGCCCAGTCCTACCACTCAGAGAGATTGCTCTGTCCAGGTCTTCCAGGGCCCCTGAAGAAACACGTGACGCATGCACATATACTAGTCACGGTACGGTCGTACGGCATAAACAATCATCTAAATAAAACGTCTGTGAAGGTTCCCAGTCATCCAGGTCATGGGAATTCTCTTAGTTGAATAAAAGCAACTGGACTGGTGGAGTATTCCGAAGACGTTTCGCCTCTCATCCAAGAGGCTTCATCACTTCTAACCGACGGTTGGGAGTCCCACATACTTGTACTTCAAAAGTATCTGGGACTCCCGACTTTTATTCAACTAAGAGAATCTAAATAAAACCTTTAACCTGCAGGCTTGATGAGAAGAATGGAAGCTGCAAGTCCCTTGAGTGTAAATGTGAGCGTGTGTGTGACGGTGGGAACCAACATGGCGGTGTCATCATGCCCTCAGAGCCCGGGGAGGACAGGACCCGGGGGCTGATGACTCGGCCCCGACAGCCTAATACGTCTACCGCCGCGTTCGTCGCTCTGATCGCCGCCGCGCCCGTGGCAGGTACCTGCTGTGTCCCCTCGCAGGCGCAGGGCCTGCGCTCGGTTGTTGTAAGCCGAGGCTCGCCGGGGCAGGATCTCGATTGCCTGGCTGAACGATCGGAGCGCGCCTTTCAAATCCCCGGCCTCCGCCGCCGAGACGCCCCGCGACTCCAGCGCTTTCACCTGCTCCAGCAGCCCCGCGTCAAAGCCGCTGTCTGGCGGGGGGGAGATAAACACGGCGAGAAGCATTCAGGCTCCACTGACAGGTGTGGCACCAGAGGAAAAACTCTCACGTGTCATACACACACACTCATCAAGCCGGATTAAAGTGTCATGCGTTTCTTTATCTTATTTCTTCTTCCTTTCGCTCCGGGAGGGGGATGTATGAAAATAATTTCAATGTGGCGCAAAGTGATAAACATAAAAGGCCCTGAGGTGATGTGTGGGGACGTGAAGCGCACGCACTCACCGTCGTCATCTAATGCCTCCGTAGGAGTCAGGCCGGCGTTGTCTCCGAAGGGGGCGGTGGGGTTGAAAATAGCCTGGAGGACAGCTCTGTCATGCGCCGAGGCCATGATGCCGAGATCTGGGGCGAAAGAGGGGGGGGGGAGGAAGTCCTGGCGTCTGGAACCGCAGAGAGAGTTCGCCCCCCCCCCCCCGACTCCTGCCCCCCGGTGCGCATCGGGCCAATCGCGAGAGGGGGCGGTGAGGGGACGTGGACTTTGACGTTTGGTCGCACATCTGGATTTGGTTAAAGTCAGGGGGAAAAGCAGGCCGAAGCGCTGCCGAGCTGTTGGAAACAGGGAAGGACGCAGATTCTTGCTGGGCAGTGTTAGAGCCCAAACATGGGACCAAAGTAATGCGATTACATCTGGCGCCCTCGTTGGACGGCTCTAATTTTACTGCTTTATCTGGCTTTATCACCATGAAATATGAATGTAAAGTGTATATAAATATTTTAGCAGCAGGACTGAACCACCTTCTGTCGTTTGGGAACTGAACATTCCAAAGTGACGATCAGCTCCAGGATACAGGGGAGACAGATCTGTAGGATGTTTGAAAAATAAGGCTCGTTTCACCCGTAGAATAATGAAACTCTGCCTGTGGACTCACCAGTACACTGTTTAATATGGTGAAATCCAATATGCTGCAGTGTGTAGCTAACTCAGCTTCACCTGACAATATCTTCATTGTACTTCTGTACAATGATCAATATCAATAGGGCGGTTGCTCTATTATATCAGTGAAATGTTTTGAATGTATATGCTGGCCTCCTCTTATTTTCTTATCAGTAGAAGACTAGCTGTAATCTATTCCATGAAACCATGCGTGGAGAACAGAAGGCAATGACATATTCATAACTAAACTGGTGAAATCACAACCTGAGAGCTGCAGAAAGTTTGAGGCAAAACTGTTTGTTTTTAACCAAAGTTTAAGTGAAATGAGTTTTTAGTTCAGGTCTGTTGGTTAGTATATCAGTGCATGAATAAACAGTCATTTATATGCAGTATTGATACAGTTTAATAACGTTAGTCGGGTCACAGAGGGGCAGATAACAGCCCACAGAGTCAGAGGGAAATTCCTGAGGTGGAAATGAGGAGCGGTGGATCTGTGGGCATCTCCATGGCAACAGCCAAGGGCACATAGGTGAAACTGTAACTGATAAAAAAGGTTTATTTATTTTCTTTTTTCTCCTGCATACAGAACTGGAGCTGGTCAATGACAGGGATGCTGCCAGAGGGAGGGTGTGTGTGTGTGTGTGTGTGTGTGTGTGTGTGTGTGTGTGTGTGTGTGTGTGTGTGTGTGTGTGTGTGGCGTGGGGCAGGTGATGTGGATATAGGTGAAGTGCATCTAGGCAGCAGGATAAATCTATGGCTCCACCATCTCCAACAAATGTATCTAAGTGGGTCAAAGATTTCCAATTAATGTGAGCAGCGATCTGTAACCAGACAACCTGCTGAAGCATAAACCGTTCAGACCTAGAAATGAGAAAGTGCCGTCTCTAAAACAGCTGAAGCTGATTTTTTAACTCAATATCAAAGGTTTAGCAGGAGGAGCAGAACTACGGGTACCACACTTGTATTAGTTAGTCCTTTTAGACCCCGACAGAAGAAGAAGAAGAAGAGGAAGAGGAAGTCCTAACTGCTTCACACGAACGTCCAGTTTTGCATCGGATTATCAGTTGGACGTCTGGATTCCAAAGCCCTGACAACAGAATCAATATGTCTGCCAGATCCAGTCAGTTTCTCCAAGTGTTCTGAGCGACGATGCCTTGACCTAAAACCTTGTTGTTTCATCGGCGAACAGCTGAGAACTTTCAAGGGAGTCTGAGAGACGAAGACGTAAACTGCGGAATGGTCGATAAACATGCAAATATCAGTGAAGTCTGGAAAGGGCTTATGAAAGAGCAAGATTTGACCTCAGAAGAGACAGAAAGCGTCTGCTCCTGTTCTCCCCTGCTGCTCTCAACACTCCTCTCCATGCAAAGACCATCAGGTCATATATTATTCCTTCACATCTGCCTGAGACAAGTCTGTGTTTTCCTCCTCTGCATCTTCATCTTTCCTTCCTCTTCACCCATTTTTCACCTCAAGACTTCTCTCTTTACTCTCTTCAAACTAAAGAGAAGCCTGGAGGAAACTGTATGCATTCACATCGCCATCAACAATTATTACGATTGAATTGTGTACGTTGTTTACGCGTGTGCGCGCACACACACACACACAAACTAACTAAGCTGGTGTCAGAGAGTGGACTGGGTGCTGACATTCCCTTCAGGAGCAGAGTCAGGTTTTAATCCACAATAGAACAGAGATGAAGGAAATCCCTTTGATGTGTAGAGGGGGGCGGGGGCTTCATTTCATTTTGTGGAAAAGCTGGGTTTTTTTGGGTTTTTTTTTAATTCAAATTCTATTACATCGAAATGTCCCCCCCAAAAAAACCTGACCGTGCGCTAAAAGCCCCTTTCTTGGCCCGCGTCCTGTGCGGATGTGCAGCAGCAGATGTGGCCGCAGCTCTGGGAGGCTGAATTCTGCCAAGTTCAATATCTCATTTGGACTTCATTTACCTTTGAGAAGGAGATCTGATCTTGACAGAGTACAGTGAGCTTTTAAAATGGCAATTAAAAAGCTCAGCAGTAATTGGCCTGGATGATAAGAAGAAAAAAAAAATATATATAAATATCCAGGAGGATTAAAACGGGAGCTTCTTGATTATTGGCCAGAGACACTCTTCCCTTTCACAGCCACTTGAGAGAGCTCTTGCGCTCCCTTTTATTTCCTGTGAGCCTCCCGCTCCCCCCTCACTAAGTCAGCACAGACAGTTTGATCCGACACGACTCGCCTTTTCCACAAGGTAATAAGAGTTAAAGAGCGAGGACGAGACGAGAGTGTTCACGGCCGCTCTGTAACAATCTGAGATTGTGTTGAAACACAGCCCCCCCCCTACACACACACACACACACCCTCCCACTGTGGGCTCCCCGCTCCCCTCCAGGCCCGAGAGGCGGGGTTATCAGCCTTCTGCTGCAGATGCCACTGCATCAGCAAAGTTCAACGTGATTATTTCAGGTAGAGAGCACAGTGGCAGCGCCGAGAGGCTCACCGGGCCGGGCCTGAGAGGACGCGGCAGCTGCTGCCGCCGCCAGTCAGAGGGGAAATTAAGAGATAATCAAAAGACGCTGACCCTCGCCGTAAAAGCTATTAAACGCACAAGGATGCGCGCGCCTCGCGCATTCCCAGTGAGCTGCACCTCCAGTCCGTTAAGGATCAGGATCCGTTGTGTTCGCTACAAACGCTGTGTGTGCAGCACATTACACACTCCGGCCTTAATCTCTCTGCCCTATGGAGGCGAACGGGGGGAGCTTTGTGGCTGCGCCGTGTCTCCTCGGCAACGCTGGACAACTCTCACATGCTGCGTAAGGGCACCCTGAGCTGGATTAAAGGGAAATAATCCACTCTGCAGAGACATGGGAATAACTGCGGAGCTGCCGGAGACCAAGCAAATAAACAATGTGTCCCTTTGATGGGAAATCAGAAGGTTCAGATTAGACTCCCGTGGCCTTATGCAGCATTAATACAGGGCCAGAGTCTGAGAAATACTACTACATTGTATTACAGCGCGGCACAGCGATGTAAAAATGAAAATACGCATCACACATCTCGTATCACGTATACGTATCATGCTCGTGGCAGAAAAAGTGGGGCCAGCTCACTTTTCCGGCATTTTGTGCGAAAAAAAACCACGTCGAGCCCCCGTCTCGTCTCATCATTCCGCCGCTGCTGCACGTTAATGATTTCACACCTTCTCCCTCGAAATGCCAGCGAAGGCAAAGGTGATTCGATTTCAGAGCAATAGCTGTTGCGCATGACACATTTCATCTGCGGTAATTATTCCCCGCGCGGGGGGGGGCGCCGCTTCACGCCATTCGCTGCGCAGGCGCTGTGCTAGAGGGCAAACGGAAGTGCGAGCGACGGGATCAGTGGTGGACGCACGCGTATCACATAAAGGGCGGTATTGTTTCCTTAAACGACCGCGAGCGAGTGTTAGAAGAACTGTCATAATCAGCCACGGATGATTTATGGCGTGCGTTGGGGGGGGGGAATTGCGGGATTTTAAAAGGGAGCGGGGAGAATTCCTCACGAGGTGGGCCCGTCTTGTAAATTTCCTCAGGGGTGCATACACTCCAGGACCGCTGGGAATAGTTCACTGATGTGATGCCAAGTGGTTCAGTGTGCATGCGTGTGTGTGTGTGTGTGTGTGAGAGAGAGAGAGAGAGAGAGAGAGAGAGAGAGAGAGATGGTTGTGGCCAGCGCTGCCACATACAAGCAGCTCTTTAATGTCAAAACACAGAAGCAGCCACACAACAACACAAAACACGTCTGTGGCGCTCGCTCTACAGAAAGCGTGCCAAAAACGACAAAAAAAATACGCAGGACAAACGATGAAACGGTGAGAAATACACAAAGCATTAAAAATGCATGAACCACGGGGATCTCACAGACCATAAAAATACACAAGGATTCAAAAGCAGTTTAAAATATGAGGACCCTAAAGGAGTGAAAAAGACAGAACAGATGGGTTGTGTGCGAATTTAAAAAGTGGAAGGGAATCGATATTTCTGAGGTCGGCTGGTTCCACAGTCGGGGAGCCGTGCGGCTTGAAAGCCCTGCTCCCCGTGGCGGTGAGACGGACGCTGGGAAGGGTCAGATGGACGGAGGAGGATGATCTAAGGGTTCGGGGAGGGGAGTGGCAATATGGAGGAGGTCAGACAGGTATGGGGGGGCGAGGCTGCCAGCGGCCTTGAATGTTGATAATGTTAAGCATTTTGAATTGACCTAGAGATGAATGGGGATGATGGGGTGGGGGTGGGGAGGGTGAGGGGGGGGGCTGGTGGGGGGGCTGGAGGGGCTGTGGGGAATGATACGGGCAGAAGAATTGTGGACCAGTTGAAGCTTATGGGGGAGATTTGTGAATGAGACCAAAGGGGAGTGGGTTACAACAGTCCAGCCAAGAAGTGATGGAGGGGTGAGGGAGGGGCGGGGGTGGTTAATGCTGCATAGGCAGAAGGACGGGGATAGAGTGATGTCACTGATGTGGGACTGGACAGAGAGAGAGAGAGAGTGCTATTGAGGATGACAGCCAGACTCTTAAAGCGAGGGAGGGGCGGGGCTAACGGAGCAGTTGTCAGTAGTTCGAGCAAAAGGTGTCGGTTTTGTTGCCTTGGTGCAGGATGAGGAGAACCTCGCTCTTGTACGCCGGCACCCTCGATTCGCCGCTTGGAGGCAGAGGGACGGGGAGGCGCTCCCGTGCAGCGCGGCTCAATCACATTTCTGAGAGCGTTCAACACCGAAGGAGAAGGTCTCAAATTTCGACATAACGTGGATCCTTCTTTCCCCGTCCCGCTGCCGGCGCGCGAGCACACTGATATTCAATCAGTGTTACTTCCCTGTTGCTCTGACAGCTCTGTGTGGTTTCATATGCATGAGGAAGAGTCCCCCACTGCGCCGCAAGAGCTAGCTGACATTTCAGATAGTGCTGTGGGTACCCTCGGTCAAAAGAGTCACGGGAACACAAATGTAGGCTGGAATAAACACTTCAAATTTAATCCCCTGCACGCTTTGGGTAAAATAGTCTGTCTCTTCCAGCATGATGGACGGGCATTAATTCATAATCAGACATACTGAAAAAGATATCTTACCATCCACAACTATATGCGCTCGCTGGTGGGGATGGAGGAATACAGACTTCTTTTTCTTTCCTGGAAAGCGAGTGTTCACCCACCGTCACATTTCTCATATGTTTTTTTTTTTTAGTCATCAGTTCTCATGCCAGGATGCACTTGAAAAGGCCTATCTGGTCGTTGCGAGGAGCCATCTGCATGTTTCTAAAGTCCCCTATCGGAAACTTAAATGAGCACATGAATGTCTCCAGAGATTGCTTACCTGGAAAGGGAAGGGAAATGTGCTTTTTTTATGCTGGAATAGCCCTCAGAGCGCTGCCACAAATCAGACTGGATAGCCTTAGTCCAAAGCTTCATCAAAGCATCATTTGTGTGGGTGGGATAAGTCATTGGGAAAATAAAAGGTTCCCTGGGGTGATGCGTCCTATCTAATCGGCTGCAATATTGTATGGATTATAGATCAGCCAGTTCACTGGCTCGTAATGGCTGTCCAATGACTCGGCATGGATTGTCTGAAGTACGGCTCGATTGGAGTTTTGCTTCTCCGGAATTCTTATTTTTACAGGCAGGCATGCATGCATAGCTAAAAACAAATGACAAATAGCTGAACGTTCCTGCCATTGTGTGACAATATCTTTTGCTTCATTGCGCCTACGTTGGTGGAACCGCACAGGTGTGCCGTCGCTGCCTTTGCAAATCACGACCACAGGATGGCGACAAAAGACAGAGATTTACAGGCGCGCTGACTTATTATCTCTATGGGCTTGAGTAAAAGTCCAGAAAAGAAGCTCAGGGTCGTCCATCCCTGACAGGATCAGACAAACGGTCATTAAAAAAAAATAGAAAGAAAGAAGGAAAAAAAAACTGGCTGGCTGAAATGGCCAGTTGGAAAACTGTCAACTCTCATTTTGATGAGACAAGCCCATCTGCAGTTTCTCACACAAGATCACACACACACACACACACACACACACACACACACACACACACACACACACACACACACACACACACACACACACAAACACACACACTGCTACCCATCAATTCCATTTTGTTATCATCTGTGTGTCCATATGACAAAGGAAAGAGGGATGATACACCTTTGTCTGTTTTCGGTTGCTCGGGTATTTCATTCACTATTTCTGACACCACACACCGGTCAGGTTGGGCGAAGCGCCGGCGATTTGCCAGTGGGTGCTCCAAAGTTCCCTGATTCTTGTCACGCAGGTCATTTGCATGCCTTTGTTTCTCTAATTTCAATGTCAAATAAGTAAAACGAAGCCAAAAAGGTGCCAGGGTGTATAATAATCTAACGTGAGAGGGTTGAAACAACTAGTCGAGTGCCAAAATTGGAATAAGTTCAAACAGGCCTCCAATTATCTTAGAGAGACAAAACACACTATCACCAACTGATGTCACGTATGCCACAGGTCAGGAATGCTCAAGACACCCATCCTAACTGGAGTCATCTGGCTGCCAAAGATAGAAAAGAGCAGAACACAGTGCAGCTTCTTTTCTGTAAAGTTATTTTATACTTATTTCACACTATAAGTTTTATATTTATGATGCTAATGTCTTTTGAATGAATGAATTACAATAGAGATAAAATGGAGTAGTCATTTCCTGCACCTCCACACACATTCAAACACACATCACCCTTTGAATGCTGGGTAGCACCTGTGGAGGAAAGTGAACGCATATCATATTCATCTTGAATCTGCAGCTGAATTCACATTGTAATTCTGCCAGTCACAGGCCTGTCTCAGTGTCCAGGGGATAAAAAGCTGGGCGGCCCGGCGAAGGCTGGAGGGTGGAATGGCTGGCAGACGCCATCGGAAATGCTGAGCCGCAACTCGGAGGAGCATCGCTCATGATTTTATATGAGAAAATCCAGTTTTCCATCAATGCTTAGCTTATCTGCCGCAGCGTACATGTCACCGATTTGAATCAGCTTCACTGAAACACTGTGTCCTGAGGGGTAAATGTAGTAGCAGATGGATTCTGTGGATGCTCTCAGAAGTAAAGGTCATATCCATGTATAAGAAAACAAAAGAACTGGGAATTATTTATTATATTTGCTGCTGTTCTTTCATTATGTGTATAATGGAAGCGGATGCTAAGAATGCAATGTTTATAACATTTCAATACACTATTGGTGCTATAACTGTTGCTAAACTAATAATGCCAAAAACTACATATATATATATATATATATATATACACATGCATTTTTAATAACCTATTAAAAAAAGAGCTTGCATAAAACATTCCAGGATACTAATGTGCCAGTCATGTGTAGGGTGGCCTGTAGCTGTAGGTGACCACTTATCTTGGAAAATCATTGATGTTTAACTGTTATTTTAGCCCGTAAGTGCCTCATTAATTGTGCAGTCAGAGACAAGCTGCTGGCCGCTCGCTTTGGGGCCAAATTAACATCCATTTGTCGGACATCTGACAGGGGAAACACCCCGGAGGTCACGGCTTTACCTTTAAAAATGGCCACTGCCTGTTCCTCCTCAATCTACACACGCACACACACACACACACACACACTCGCAAACATCACAAAGACGTTCTGATTCTGAGACGACCCTGTGTTCGTCTCCCACTCATGGCGTCTCTGTGTGGGGGATCTTTTTTTTTTTTTTTTATAGATGATATCATCTCCTGCCCTTGTGAGTGGCAGTTTTCATCTGTGTGTTCCCATAATCCTACATGACAAGTGCCAACACCCCAGAACTAATTTATTCTGCTCTTAAAGCAGCTGGAATTTCTGCTCCGACGGTTTAAACACTCGGCGGCTCCGCCCTATCAGAATCAGAGGAGTGACGTGTACATGCTAAACATGCTGTAGCAATTAGTTCATCTCAAAGAAAAATCTGAGAGCGATGCTTTTAATAAAGTATGTTCGTAATCTCCTGCTTGCAGGGGCTGCGAGGGGCTGGGGGGCAAACAGGTAAGACTGGGAATAAATGAATGTCACTTTAATAAATGTATCAGACTGTGAAATCAATTATAATTGATCCCTCATTTATGAAACTTGGCAGGGACATTTATTAAGCCTGTGAGAGTTTGGAGTTTGATTAAATGGGCCGAGCAGCCAGGTCTGCTTGTTGTCAAAACAGCACTTAGTTTTTGCGGAGCGCTTTAATAGCGTGTCACGCTAACATTTATTCGCTGGTTTTGTCCTGTCAGTCTGTCGACAGGTGTCGTCTCCATGCCAACACCGGAGAGCGATGTTGGCATTTTTCATCATTACAGATGTGATCTCGTCGCGTTAACGCGTTCGCTGCGACTAATTGTTGTCAACCACGCTAGCATTGGATATTTACTCTATTTTTGGGTTAAAAAGTGTTTTGGGGTTGTTTTTTTTTGTTGTTTTTTTGCAGGTGTTTTTTTTTTTTCCGTTTTCATGCGCCTGTGCGAGTCAAAAATACTTTAGTCAGCTCCTCCAATCAGAGGCAGCAACAAACAACAAAACGAGGCATCATGGGAGAAGCCAGTAATTTTGTTTGAAGCATTATTCACTTTAGAAGATGCTGGAACCCCGACTGTGTCCCCACTGACAATGTGTTTTATCAAGCTAAAACATCCCAGTTTAGATGAAAAAAAAATAATAATTAGCTTTTAACAGCGTTACATTTGCATTCGTGCTTTAGATTCTCTCCATACGCACACATATACACACACATGCATTTCTATTCCTATCTGTGTGAGGATTCTTATTTACATGCTCTGCCTGACATCACGTCCAAGTATCGAACCCTCACCTGAACCCAGTTCCAATCTTAAAACCAGGTTTAAAAGTAGTGAGGACCAGCTGAAATATCCCCATTTTGCTGGTTCTCACTATGGGGCATGTCCAAGAACACACACATACCCCCCCCACACACACACACACACACACACATACACACACACACACACGCACACACACATACACACGCACACACACACACACACCTACAATGCAATTTTTGTAATCAGATTCGTTTTAACCCCAGACAAAGCTGTTTTTGTCAGAAGCCAATGTTGGAACCTTATATCAACATCCTGACACATACCGCTCTGATGTCTAATTTAAATATAGACTCCTGCCACACAGCTAATTAAAGATTTAAATCTGTTTGGATGGGCGCACAAATCAATAGTTCTTCTCTTTAGACGCTTATGTGGAGTCATCAGTTGGAAAGTTTTTGCACACAAGTTGCTATAATGAGGTCTGAAAACCAGCAGTAGCTGGTGAACATAAATAAATGAGAGAGAGGTTGGAGCTGAACAAATAAATGGTTTATCTGAGCACAGTTGTTGGTATTTAACCCCTCAAGGAAAATCGAATCTTTTGTTTACTCCGGGGTCCCCCCCCCAGCGTGGACTTCATAGGGAATTCCCAACTATCTTTCGAGCTGACAGGGAAGTGTCCTATTCTGACTGCTGAATTCAAATGCGAGGATGAATTTAAGAGATTGAAAGATTCTCCTGCTCCAGATGAGATCAGACGCACGCTGGGACCCAATCTGATAACGGATGTAAAAAGGCTCAGGAATGTGATTTATTTCTACACTCTCGCTCTAATCTCAGGCGAACACCTCCGTAATTACGCAATCACCGGCTGTCTCATGAAGAATGTCAGAAGGAGTCGTGCGAATGAAAGCGACGCATTCAAGTAGCAGTTTGCTTTCATTCCACTCTTCTTCACTCATCAAATAACCTCATATCTCTCCATCTCCTCATGTTTCATTCCAGCACAAATTGTTGGCATAAATAAAAGAGATCCAGCGAGGAAATATTTTCTATAGAGTCTCATTGTGTCTCCTGTAAAGATGTCTTCAGACTTATGGCTGCGCTCACCCTGTGCAGATGTCTTGCACACAGACAGCTTTGCGAGGCGATGGACCGCAGCTGCGGCCCTCTGTGCTGTCGTCAACCGGCGGTCCGGCCGTGGGGGAGCTGAATTTCATCACCAAATCCTTGGAAGACTGTCACCTCAGCACTCGCGTTTGATTTCTGCCCCGCGTTCTAGACCAAGGACGGACCGAGTTTGATCAGTGTGAGCCCAGCACTTACCGGGCTGATCGGGATCAGGACGAAGTTGCAGCATGTGCACTTTCTGAGCGCCTGATGTGGAAACAGGAAAGGTTGTTTTTTTTTAAAAAAAAAAAAAAACAGACCAAAATGTGTTGCGCTGCTAGATCTGAAGTTTAGAAAAAAAAAAAAAAAGATGCCTTTTTCAGGGTGTCTGGATGCTTGCAGATAAACACAGTTCTAATCTCGGAAGGGAACAAAAGTTGCACTGTTTTTTACACAATTAATTGTCACTTTTAAGAACTGGAGTGTGGAGCTGTTTCTTGCTCTTAATCTATATTTAATGACAACAACAGCCTTCTTCTTCAGTATTTGTGTTCACCCTGATCTCATAATTGAGTGCAGAGGGTTTTATTGGATTTTCAGCATCTGACACTGGAAGTCGGAGTTTTACCGGATCAAATAGATATACCCTCTCTTCAAGACACCGCCTTTGGTATCCTTGCAGTCAATTTATATTTAGTCTCTAATGAGCAGCTCTTTTATGCCTGATGGCGCTTTCACTTTTGACGAGCGGAGAAGTTCTGCGGCTCCGTACTTCAGATTGTTCCTCACGATTGTAATTAATCTCTGGCAAAGCTAAAAATGGGAAAATGCAAAATATTGACTGAGGTTCCCCTCCAGTGGCTGCAGAGACTTTAAGAAACTTCTGAGACGACAACCTCTTGGTAAAAAATGATAACGCTTTGGAAGACTGCAGATAAACACGGCAGCATATTAAGGCTGGATGTCTTTGTAACAGCCGGAGTCCAAACGTGGACGCAGTTGGTGGAAATGAAAAATGAAGCGAACTAAAACTACCAGCAGCCACGGAGCTTTTTTTAAAAAAAAAAAAAACAACCCACATGTCCTCGATGATGTGTAGCTCATCTGATATCTTGGTTTTCGTCACAGTTTTCTCCAGTTATTTGATCATTGTTGCAATTATCAAGCCGCAAAAACGTACATCAGAGCAACCAAAAAACTTTGCGTTTTCCTCTGGGCAGAGCTCCACTTTCTTCGTCAAGGATGCCACAACAAACCTCACCATTTTGCTGTTTGCTGTTTTCGACCCGATAACTTTGGGGTGCATAGAAACGTGCACGAACACACCGGGCGTCGTCCGTCAGGCGCCAACCCGTGCCCTCGCCGCCCGTGCTCAGAATCCCACCAGCCAGGTTGAACACGTGTTGCTTTTCTTTTTCATCCTCGGAAGCAAATTACGGATTCGCTGTTTCCAAACGGAGGCGAGGAGTGGCCTCGTACCGCGGCGTGAAACAATAAAACTCCTCCGAAGCAAAACAAAAAAAAAAACAAAACAAAAAACCCAAGGTTTGATTTAATCACTGGGAGTGCATGCGGCTCTTCACGGCACACTTACTAAATGTAGCATTTTATTAGGGCTCACATGTGACATTCTCATCTGTGGCTTCCAGCAGGGTTATATAACTCAAACATCCCTGCAGCCAGTGAGACAGAAAATGTCGTCCTCAGCTCATTGAGGCGTGCCAGCCCCTGACAACCATTACTGCGGCCTTGTGCTTCCTCTATGTTGTGAGCATGAATACATTTCAATGGCTCCCACATGTTCATTCTTTCATGACTGCGAGGTGCGTGAATTCTTGAGCTACCCTGACCTGTGCTACCTGATGCGGGGCGACCGGTGGATCTATATCTGGATGCTGGCAGAAGAATTTCCTGATTATTACAGGTCTTTCACTCTGACACTGATTAAGCTTTAAAAAAAAAACTCAATCAATCAGTCAATTACAGATATATTCTTTATAAATCTATAACTTCCCCGTAAAGCACAAGACAGTAAAAACCTCACGGTGTAGGAGGTGTTGCAGTACCGCTTGCTGCCACACGGGCAGTAAAGCTTAAAATGTGAGGACGAGCGGAGGCTAATAGAACTCACCAGTGGCGGCTTGAGCTGATTATGACAGACTGGGCTTCAGTCAGTGTCTCACTACTGCAAGAACAGAGCTGCTTCTTTATCCACGCAGAAAAGAGTCAACACACACACACACACAAACACACGCATAAAAAAAAAAAGGGAGAGGTAAACGTCATGGAAGGGAGAGAGCTGTTTACACTCAAAGGGAAATTTTACACTTCAAAGGTTTGGCTGTCTGGGCTTTGACAGTGAAAGATAAAGGTTATTTAGAACACATTTCTCCCCCTCCACAGTCCTCGGTCGAAGAAATCATCGTTGCTGTACAATCTCAGTCACATAGTCACATATACCAAGCTTTCTGCTTTTCAGAATGCTTACTACACCATTTCCGTGTTTTTGTTTTTTTTCCCCCCTCTTTCTTTTAATGAGTTTGCAACTTTTAACACCGATGTGTCTTCATCAGGGAATGTTTACGTCCCCAGTGAACCCACACTTCCTGCTTGCCCCGAAGCATTCAAGTGTGCATGACTAATTCTTTTTTTTCACAGTAAAAATTATGCAGACTGTCAGTGACTCTGACCAGAGCCATATTTCCTCTGCCCATTTAAGGGCCCAATGGAGACGCACGGAAATGTTTTACTAGACTCCCCGCGTGTCCTCACTTAATTGTCAAAAATATGCTTTTTCTTACCACACGTGACAGAGACACCCTGATGAAACTGACTTTTAAAATAAATACGTTTGAAGATTCTAATGCTTTGTGTGCTAAATCTGTGGAGCTGCAAGCTGTTTCTGCACCTGTGTGATTTCTCAAAAAGACGTCATTTCCCCTCGTTTGATGTTCTGTCGTATTTCCGTCAGAGCTCTTTACAGATCACAGTTTCAGACATTTCCATCCGAGTTAATAAGATGAGAAGTGGTTGGAGGCATACAGGCAGACAGCATAAACATCCTCTCCCCAAGATTAAAGCAGCGTTTCAGCAGTAAGAGACTCATTTTCATTCCTTTTATTCTCAGCATTGTCAGCGTCCATTGTTGGGATTTTGTGGGCACAACGTGTTTGCATGTTTATTCTGTGATTGGCCAAGAAACAGTGATTAAAAAAAAAGACTGTTTTGAAACTTAACTGAAATGTGGGATGGAATATAAATAGCATCGTTATGCATGTTGTTGTAATTAATGTGTGTTGTTCTAATTTTATAACAGACTGATTCAACAAATGATAGTTGCTCATGTTTCAAAGGCATTAATCTATTACCCCCACCCCCCACTTCCCTTATTAAATCGGTTCATAGGTACTAATTGAGAAAGTACTCAGCTTCTCCACAGGCACCTCTCAAGTTCAGACCTCTTTGTGTGTTTGACCACTTCATTTCATTCTTACTTACCTCTGATTCTTTTTGTTCATATGCAAAAGGCCAGGTCTTTGTCACAGGGTCAACCTGTAATACCCAAACATGCATCACAAGTCATACCAATCATTTATTAAATCAAATCTTTAACCTTCGTCTGTTGTTAGGGTCGCCACCGACCCGTTCTGAGGTTTTAAATTCATAAAACTACCACAAAAATGCGTTTATTGCATCAAGGCTTTTTGACTTTGTCAGGAACCTCTATTTCAACAAAACAATATCCAAAAAAAAAATTTCACTAAATTATAAAATGCTCTGGTTGAAATTGTTACCTTTGTGGGGTTAGGGTCGGTTTCGACCCGGTTATAAAATAAACTTATAAAGCAATGATTAGAGCCAAAACTGAAATCATAAGTGCACTGTCAGACAGACAGCTCCTCTCACAGTCATGTGAGCTTTAGTGGATTCTCATTTTGGATTTTTGTTTTCCAGTTTACCGGCACAGAAACAAAAACAAATAAAGTCGGGTATGTCCAGACATGTAGGGTCAATTCACTCATTTCACTTGCAGAGTGCACATCTCCAATTTGCAGCATGCAAAGATGAGAAGATTTACAGTAAGCCAAGTTCTGGACCATATTTTTTTTGAAAATGAGAGAGACGACAATGAGCAGCATAGTGATGCAGAGGAGCAGGCTTCTGAGGAGGAAGACGATGTGGAGTATCATCCAGAAGACATTGACACATATGTTTTACAACATGCTTGATGTGTCTGCATGTAATGCATTTGTGTTGTGGACCCACATCCACCAAGGGTGGAACAAAAAAGCCAAGCGGAGAATGTTTCTTGAGGAGCTCGGAAATTCTCTTGTCAAGCCACACATTGAGCAAAGGCAGCGGGTTCCCCCAGACCCAAATGCCGCAGCCTTGGTCAGACAGCTGCAGAGCTCAACAACCACTCCGTCCACATCATCAGCAACACAAAGAGCATCCCAATTCAGGCCACCTGATTCTAAAAGAAAGAGGTGTCAGGTCTGCCCAAGCAGTAAGGACAGAAAGACAAACGAATTGTGCTTCCAGTGCAAGAAATACATCTGCAAAGAACACACAAAAAGTGTCACTTTTTGCCACACATGCATCTAAACACACATACACACACGCATACATATGCATGTTCTTGCATACAGAGAGTTTTACTCTGATTTAGTTTTTTATTAGTTTTCGAATTTGGAATTTTGGAACATATGCTTCATTGGTTGTTTGACCTTGCAAATCTATATTTTGTGTTATGACTTGTTCTGCTTTTAATGTTGTGTTTATATGAAAGTTCTATTGCTGAAAAAATATTTTTTTTCCATTTCCTTGAAGTAAATGTATATGGGTCGAAATTGACCCGTAACACCAGAGATGTTACTATAGTTAATATTATTAAAATGAAAAAATAAATGAAACAAATTTATTGAAGAGATGTGTTCTAATACCCCTCAGTAATAGCCAGGTAACACAATAACCTTTTATTTATTTATATGATTCTCTTGAGGCTCATTTTATCAGTTTTTAAAACTGAAATCGAGGGCTATACTGACAAAAAAAGGCCCAGAGTCCCACACCAAAAATATTAAAACCAATATTTTCATGGATAAGGAAGCCTAACAATGTAACCAAGAGATGAGAAACAAATTGGATGATAGATGATTGCTTTTAGTGTATTTTAGAGATTATTTAAAACACGGGTCAAAGCCGACCCGTTAACATCGGAGATGGTAACAGAAAGCTAACACCACACGAAGGTTAAGAAAAGAAAGAAAAAAAAAAAGATTGTGCCTGTAAAAATGTTGTATACAGACAGACTGGAATTTTACTGCAACCAAGGGGTGCTCTGAAAGGCTTGCTCAGAAAGGCACAAGGACATTCCCATAGACTGTAAACACAAATAAACACGGAGCACCCAAGAAAAGATGCAAAGTTTTTAAAGTGGAGAACACGGGTGGCTCCCTGTGACTGCTCCACCAGACCAGGCTGAATCAGCCGAGGCCTTCGCAGCCAAGCTGCCTCAGCGGTGGGGATGGAGAGACATCTCCGTGCTGCTTCGCCTCTAGCCCCTTCATCATCAGTGACTACTGACAGTGACTGTGAGGGCCCAGACTGTGACGATTCATCAGGCTTTCTGTTATATTGCTGACTGACCCCAGGTTGGTGCAGCCTTTCTGCTCGTTCAGCTGTTACACTTCAGAAGCCCACGCTGGAATTTGGTGAAGCAAACGCTGAGAATCTTCCATCTGCGTGTAAAGTCTCACTCTTGTGGTGGTCTTGTGAACAATCACTGCGATTTATAAATTCTATCTACATCCCAGGCTGCCATAATTTGTGTAGTTACTGATTAAAATCTCTCATAATCACATTTTTTACAATCCCCATCACACCTTCCCTTTTTAAAGTCTCTGGATGTTTGACAAACACGTGGGGAGACCGACTAATGAGCACATTACACAATCATTTTTTAATCAATTTTTAACTTTTGTCCTTGAGTAACATTTTTGGGAGGCAATAGAATACACAGGTAGAGCTGAGAGGAGAAGAATAGTCCTGTGCTCTACGGTTCACAAGCACACACTTCTACTGGATTACTGGTATGTTACAGAAGTGACCTTTTAACCATATGGGGGTCATTCAGAGAACAAACTTCTACAAATAACTGACTGTGCATGCCTATTGTGCAATGCAATTTTACTCTGGCACTCACATTGCCTTGCACTTCAATCACACCATTTACAGCAACAGTGCAAATTACCAGGATCCAAATGCTCACCTCCACTTTGCTTAACATGTTTTCATCTCCTTCCATCCCAAATACCTAAATGACTTATAAAAGAACAAACTTACAGAAATAGAAGCTGTCTACCACGGGTGTTATCACTGTAGAACAAACACCTGAAGTTCCATCGACTCTGGGTTGTCTTGTGGATGCTGTAATTGGTGAACACTATGAGAGCTGTGACTTAAAAGAGAAGGTAAACATGCTGACATGCATGGCACTCAGCGCGCTCACACACCCGGCAGTCTGGCAATTATAAACCCAGCCGAGAGCAGCTGCCCACGCATGAGACAAAGAGGGAGAAACAGAGGAGGGAAAGGCTCAACATACATGCCGGAATTCATTTAAACTCTGTCACTTCAGTAAGTGTGGAAAAAGAATTTCCAGAGAGGAAAAAACGGAACGGTGTCATGGTGCGGAACCATTCTGATTTTGAAGAAAATTTGAAGACTCTGCGCTGTGATGCAGTTTAAAAACAATTTTTGACTGTGTGAGAGCCGATAAACCACTGTGCGTCTGCAGCAGCAACTGGAACACAAGAGAAAATATCCCAGAGTTTTCACTGGAATCCAGATGTGTTGTTATTCCTCAACCGAGCCTCAGAATGAAAAAGAATGCATATTAATTAGTCTTTTAAGGAAGCTCAACAGCAAATTAACAGTATCAAGAATTTTACGCTGATGAGATAAACATCCGAAGATGTGTCTCCAAAGATGGTGCTTTGTGATTTATTTTTAGACCCTTTTTAGATTTTTGGAATGGCATCAGCATGGGGACCATCTTCTTTAGTCAAACTCAAGGCGAAACATTTTCACTGCTTTTTCCTTTCACTTGTCATTATTATCACTTGGATCTGTAGTGGTGCTATATTAATCTCAGGTGCTTCAGGGCATCCTTTTTTACTTTTAGTCTGAGACTGCCGTCCAACTCTTTTATTCAGTTTAAGAGAACAATACAAATGTTAATGCAGTTTGTTACTTTTGTTCATTAATTAATCAACTATTAATTCGCATTTCTTCTTCTGTGAACTTTGTTGAAATGTAACCAATTTACCCAGTAAACCAGTAACCAAAGAAGCTGATCTTCCAGCACACAGAGATTAAAAACGTGAAGTATATGTCATTCATGAACCTTCTGATTACCGAGTTTTATGTTGTTAAATCCTGAATTTCAGCTTCCCTAGGTCATTTGTGAATATCTACCAAAGCACTGGGAAAAACAGACTCCAACCCTGAAACTGAAATCCCAGATACGTGAGCTGAAAAGTTTAAACAGTGGCGCCTCTTTCTGGGGTCTCTTTTTTTCTTTTTGCATTAAGAGATCACATCAGGAGCCGGGGCTGTAAACAAAGGCATGCTATGTGCCGTTAGCTGCCGGGGCCACATGTGAAATCAAGTTCAATTTCATAAAATATGCAGTTTCGTCACAATTCAGAGCACAGGGAGCAACGTTGCTAGATGTCATTAAGGGAGGATAAAAGTAACTGTTGCTCAAACAGACTATGAAGTAAATGGGAGCATGCAGAAATTTGACTGATGCAAATTTTGTACAAAGAAATAAACCAAGATATGAAAAAGCACAAACTGTTCCGTGGAGTTCATATGCATTTATAAGGCACCGAAGATTAAACAGGTTTATGTATTCCAGCCACACGTTAACGAGACAATTACATTTTCCATCCACATTAAGTCTCGCCTCGATGCTAAGGTAGACTACGGAGTAAAGCCACGTCTGACTGACTCTCTTATGGAGGTAAAAGGCCCGACGAGAACATAGATCACAGAGGTACAAAGGTAACTTCGCTGGCCAATAATTGCAAAGCTTTATCTGATCAGAGAGATGTAGAAAATATTTGGATTGGCCCTATTAAATTTATCTTTCCTTTGAAGGGTGGAGGCAGAACTAGATAAGACTGTCCTCTGATGAATGCTAAGGAGATATCGCATCACAAGTACCACGTTACACGGAATTAAAAACATGGCAGGGCCGTTTGTGAAAGGGCAACGGTGTGGGCAGTGGTGTGCACCCAGGTGGGACAAAATACAGCCAGATAGTAAATCATTGGCTGTAGCTGCGAGCACCAGTGGCAGTTATACTGTTGAGCCAGTGGATTCCTGACGACGCATTTGAAGTGATGAATAGTGGAACCCGAACACACAACATATCTGAGCAGGCACATCCTGTGTCCATTAGTATACAGCCAGGGTTTGCTTTGCTAGATAAAGCAGATTCATCTTCTCAGCCCAGGAGCGAAGCCTCCTGTTTCCATCACCTCCCATGTTTCTGCTCCAGTGCTAAAGCTACCTGCACCTTTTGTGATTTCACTCTTTTCATTTGTTTTCCTGGACTTCTGTGTAGAAATAACTCTCCAGATGAAACACGTGGATGGAATGATTTTTTGGGGTTTTTTTTGAGTGATGCTTGTATCATTTCATATTGAGGGGTACATTCTTGCAATTCTCTTTTGTAAGACAAGAAAAATACCAAAGAGGAAGCAAAATAAAATTCACTCTGTCAGGCCTTCATTACTCACGTCTATCTGCCTGCACCTTTGAGTTATTGTTTTTGAATGGTGTTTGTTGTTTTTTTTTTTCACACACTTGATCTCATGGGGAGGGAATTTACATGTGATAATTGCATGTCTGCAAATGTGGTTGGCTCTGCTCTGGGGGGAAAATGGAGGCTGGGAGAGAAGCCTTTATGTGTGCTTTTGTTGAATAGCATAAACATACAACACAAGTGGAGGATTTATTGATTTATGTGGTTCGTTTTTGAAAATGCTGACTAACCCCATAGTCGGACTGTGTGTTCAGTACTGGGTAATACACTCAAAGTCTAGTAAGTCAGCGTACTGATTTAAAGCTAATGATGACAAATGAACACTTAGAGCTTCTGTTTATTGTTGTTTTTCCACCTAATTTCTTTATTTGTTTGTCTACCACCAACGCCTTCTCTTCCTATTTACCTTCCCTTTTTCTCTTTTAACTCACCATTGACACGGGGGTGCTGGCTTTTCTCCTGTAAATAGTTCTCCTCACAGCATAGCTGAGAAAGTCACACTGAAAGGGAGGTGATTTTTCTGCATGTACAACAAGGTTTAGGAAGTGAGAAAACAGGTACAGGACAGTGTGAGACACTTCTCTCTGGTGTTCTCATCATTCAAATTCAGGCTAAAGGTGAGACACATGTAAACCTTTGTGTATATGACGTGAGGGGGCCTCATCCGACGCATTCATACACATCTATGGGATAAACTGTGCACTGTTGGCAGACAGGAGTGTGTGGATAAATGCTGCATCTCGCTGTTTTTTTTCAGTATGGCCCCAGCTCTTTCAGAGGAGTGACTGGGTTGTTAAATAAAAGAAAAAGATCACAGCGGTAAGTGTCAAAAGTGAGTGGAGCTGACAGGAGCTAAGTGGGTACCCTGCAGTGGAAAAAAAGGCCTTTATTAAAGGATTTTGTGATGACACCGTGGGGTCGCCAAATCTTGCTATGATTCTTATCATTTGAGTATAAAAGTGCAAAAAATGCCTGTTTTTGTTTTTTCTATTTTTTTAATGTGCATCGCTGATATGTGAGAATTCTTCTCAGTAACTATTTACTATTTACGATTATGTTTTGGGCAACTGTAGCTATGAAGATTTAAAGAAATAAATAATAATAAAGTACAGTTTCCTTGGACACGTGCTTCCAGACTGGCGGTATGTTTGACTGTATGGCTTGTATCTTCAGCATGCTCATGTAAGTCTGTCCCTCGTCTGAAAAGCACATTTTGCAGAGCCTGTCACAAAGGATTATCGACTACCGGAAAATAATTCACAAATATGTCAAATTCACAATAGCCCTGACAGACCAGAATTGGAAATGTTGTACCCAGTTTAAGAAATCCCTCTTGCAGGAAACCATTTTCCATACCACTGACAATTTTCAGATTAAAAAAAAGCCACTTAATTACATTTAAGGGAGCGAAGTATTCCTGTAATTACTAATGGACATGTAATACAACTCTCGAGTCCCTCTATAGACTCAAAGACAACACCATAATATGACTACGCTCTCTAAGAACATTTCTTTTCTATTTGGGACATTCAGTATATTCATAATGATTAAATGTTAGCATGAAACAATGTTGATTAATCCCATTTTCATATATCCCATTTTCATTCCAACAGTGAACATATACCCATCTGAGCACAGTGCTCACCGAGCTGTTGGAGACTTCCTTCTGTCTGGAGAAACAAATGAAGGTCACACACAATCACAATTCCAACCTTGCTTTATGGTGACATGCCGATCCCGTAAAATATGTTGTTTTTGATTGATTCAAGTTTATAAAACTGAGCAATCTCCAAATTTGATGAGCAAAACTGTCAGCCTGCAGTAAGACAAATGTAGTTCTTTATCGTTGTGTGCGTAAAGAACGTATATTATCTCAGCACCCTGCAGTCTGTTCTCTTGGCAGCCTCATCAAACAACACCATCATCCCAGATCAGCATGTGCTACATGGGCAGATAAGAACACCTAAATTATACAGCGGTCCCATAATAAAAGAAGCAGAGAACAAATTCTCTCCAGCAGCGACATTAAATCAGCTCATCTCGACAAGAGTGGTTTGAACTCCTGAAGAAGTTCCTGCAGCATGGAGCCTCATCTCACTTTTAAAACACGCATTTTGTCCTCTGTGTGCTTCCTCTCTGAGTCCTACAGCACGCCAGCAAATGGGCTAACTCCAATCATTTGAGCTATGTAGACGAGCAGCTGTTTACTTTAAGATTCATGTCACCTTTTTTATTTTGTATTTTTATGTGTAGCTTTTCCTTTTATTCATTAAATGTCCGGCTCTGCGGTCGTGCAGATTTTTTTTTTTTTTTTTTAAATCCCTTTTGTGTCAATATGCTGTTCAAATATTGAGCTGCAGGCATAGACATGGATTTGCATCCTCTGCATAATTCTCATCAAATGTTTACTGTTAAATATGTATGAGATGTAGCTCTGTGTGAGCTGTACCTGCTACAGGTTACTCTGCATCATCAAACCAAAGGTCCTGGTGGCCCATTAGAGAACAAAGACAGAGCCATCCACACTTCTTATCTCATTTTGAATATTTTGGGGTAGGATCTGCCTCCTCCTCCTTATGGCCAGTCTCTAAAACATGTTTGCTCTAACCTTTACATTCAATGTTTTTTCTTCTCATGCAGTTTTTCTCGGGGAGTTCTGCAAACTCTGGTTTTTCAGGCGTCGCTGTGCTCTGTATGGATAATTCTGCCTTTGTGTGCTCCTGCGGTGATGCTGATGCAGTCAGAACAAGCACATCATTCTCCAAACATCACTGCTGAACCCATAATCACAGTAAAGAATGTACTCTCTGCCGCCGCAGAGGAATGGCGTGTGGAAATGTTTAACACTGATCAGCCAGTGCCTGGAAAACCCCCCCTCCAATTACCGATTCAAATTCATTTCCATCCATTTAAGTGATTATTTAGAAAGTTGGTCATCTCGAGGTTGCACGCTGTCTTTACAAACCGCGTTACTTAGCTGTGCCACGACTCTCCCTCATATTGGACTAATTCCTCCAAACACAACTTCCCAAATGAGAAAGATCTAAGAATTCGAAGAATGGGCATTTAAAAAATGAAAAGTTTTGAAGGTTTAAGCGTGGCCTCCGTGCACCGACCTCACCATTCACTGGGATTCAAAGCCCCCCTTCACTCCTCCTCCTGAGGATAGAGAGTGAAGTAGCAAAGATAACCTCCTTCTTGGCTGATTAGTTTCTTTTTTGACAACAGAGGTTTTGATATTGTAACCCAATGACATATTTTAGCCTTGTACAAAAAAAATACATCCACGTACAAATATATGCTTCATTTACATTTTCAGTCACACCATCAACTTGAAGCCAAACGACGTGGAACAAGTTTCATTACACCCAGTTGTGCGCTGAGATTTGCACTTCACAAGGTCTCGCTGCAGACAGATCTCTGAGTGTTGATAACTGCCATACTGAAGGTCAAGCCTTTCAATAGCCCCTCGCCAGAATTTCAGATAGTCCAGGTATGAAGAGATGGAGATAGAATAAGAAAAATGATTAGAGTGGAATCTGGTATTTTCTGGATGGATGCACTTTGGCACCGCGAGACTGATTGTGAGTGACACTCTACGACCAGCGTGGGATTTGTGAGCCTCTGCATTGTTGCACACACTCAGAGGTGTGTGTGTGTGTGTGTGTGTGTGTGTGTGTGTGGGGGGGGGGGGTTATGTTGTTATTGCATGGCTGTTATTCTCTAGCTGAATATCTTACAGCCAAAAGATTATATTGGACATCAGTATATGCAGAAAGCAAAGCAGTGTTGACACGTCTTCCCTTTGCAGCAGAGGGTTATCAGGTGATTTAACACATTCCTGGCAGCCATACTGGCACTTTGACTGTGGTCCTAAAGAAAGTTTTAACAGCCAATCTCCTCTGAAATTAATACATGCAAAATGAAATGGACAAAAAAAGTCAGTGTTCTGAAATGAACGAGCCTGATTTCCAGCCAGGCTGCTTTGGAAATGTCTACAAATGGACTGTATGGCAGATAGAGAAGACTAAGATAATGAAAACCAAAAGCAAAGAATAAATGAGAAAGCTAGCGATCTTAATCAGATCTAATGTGAAACATGATTGTCAATTTCCCCTGTGAACAAGCAAAAGAAATGCCTTCTTGATGTCACTGTCTTACTCAAGTCACATGCTGCGAAAGGAAATCATATTGTATGGAAGAAATAGATTCATTATAACAGATGTGTTATTCCAGGTCACATGCTGCACATCTATATTAGCTTACAATACACTCTGGATGTGTGGGAAGCCCGGTCAGGGCCACTTATGAGATTTCCAGTCCGAGTGAAATGGTTCTGTGGCACATATTGATTATATAGTTATGACAGCGGTAACGAAGCGGCTCAGACTGAACTGTGCCACAGAACCTTTTCTCAGCACATTTCAGCCTCAGAGTGGTCAAAGCACTCATGTTGACCTCTGTCCCACACTGAGAGCATCAACACTCGCCATCATCTCCTTGGGATGATGGCGGCTCCCGTCAGTCCGAACTTTGAATAAACTAAAACGCAGCTTGGTTCCCATGGAGCACCGGCTGCCAGTCACCCTTCAGCATTTGAATGAGGGGAATCCTCATGACATGGTTTCATGCAGTCTTGTCTGATCTCGCTGTTTGGACAGTTTTCCGGACGTGCTTGACGCTGTCAGCCGCAGCTGCCTTGACATTTTTTTTGCAATCGTGCTGCAGCCTCCATGACTGTTGACACCGAAGGCATCGTTTAACTGAAATACTCACCGGCTCTCATTTTCCAAAAAAAAAAAAAACGTGACACCGTGATTGAATCCATCACCCCCCCTCGAACCCGTCAAACATGTCTTCTGGTGCTTCACGTGCACTGGAGAAATGACATTGGTGGTATTGTGTTCTGCTGGAAATGCACGTGCTGCTGCGAGACACAAAGGTTTTGTGGCGCTGGGGGAATCCGTTCGACTGCTTTTGTTCTCTCTGCAAAGCTTCTGTTGGCTTGACCTAAGTCAGGATGACACGTTCACCTCCTGTTCTCAGTACCTATTTCTGGATGACTCTAACTTACTCTGACATTGCTGGGGGCAGCACTTCCTCTGCATTACTCACAATATAAAATCGCACTAATGTATTTTGGCTGTTATTTAGCTCAGGCAAAAAAAAAAAAAAAAAACAGGGTGGATGAAAGGAGATGAAATGTGTTTTGCACCATCCTAGCTTAGTCTGTTCTGTGTTTCTTCAAGCTCAAAGAGAAAATAGGTTAGACGTGATTAATTTGTTCACAATCGGCACCAGTTGGGCTGAATTAAGTCCAATAAAGCTTACACTCTGAAACGTGTAACAGAATCAGCTGTATATCTCAGGTTAATATTTAATATCCTGGGAGGAATAAAGCCCATCACAGAAGAATAAATGTTGTTTCGAATCAGTGCAAATGAGCAATAAAAACAGATGAGATTTCAGATTTAACCGGTAGTAGGAAAGCAGCGTGTGATAAAAACTCATTGAACCAAGCTGCGTGTACAATATTCGCAATTTCTTAACACTCGTACATTTCAGCGCTCATTACATTCAGATTTGTGCGGCGGCTCCTAAACGAAACTCCGGCCCATAATTTGAAAAACAGCGTGTGGCATCCAGGCCCTACGAAAGTTAATTCAGGAAGGAAGGAAGAGCGCCGACTGAATAATGCAGAAACACAATAACGTGTCCGTACTGGGGGCTGTGCGACAAAAGAAAGGTCAGCAAAAAAAAAAAAAAAAAAAAAAAGAACCCGGCTCATTTTAATCAACCGTTCATCACCTCACATTGCAGCCTACGTTTTGATATCAGTCCATCAGGATGTTCACCTGTGATTCCTCACGCTGTAATCGTTTCAACTCTGTATCACAATCTGAATCACAGAGCTTAGCACAAAGAGGTCTTTGAGAGGTCTGGTAGGGGGAGAGGGTCCTGAGGACAGAGCCTTTTTGATGAAATATGCAGGAAGATTAAAACCAAGCTCTTCCAGTTAAAAGGGAAATGGAGAATATGTAACAATTGTAATTTTTATCTTTATGGTTTGCAATGGATTGGAGCAATAAATCTTTTTTTAAAGGAACATATTGTCCATCCAAAGCTGCGACAATTTAAAATTTAACACTGGAAAATCGTAATAATTGATAATCAAAGCGTAGTAACTGAAAGGAACTGAAATGTTAGTTGTTGCAGCTGTCATGTCTCAAACTGGGACTAAAGGCTTGATTTCATGTTTTCAGTTGTGAAAATCACAAATGAAAGCACTGAAATTAGGTGACGACAGGTTTCCTTAATAAATGACAGTAAAATTGCTAATAAAATGCCATATCTGTGTTCAGAGTGCTGCTGTATTTCTGAGTTCAGACCTGAAGCTACTGGCGAGATGCAGTCAGATCCTGTGCACAGCTGAGAGCTCTGTTCTATTTATAATGCACGCTGCACTCGCCTGTCCTCATGAATAAACCTTACTGGGATGAATGCTTCCCACTGGGGCTACAATATGGGAGGCAATGGAAGGGTAATGTCCGCACTTCCATCACACTGAGGAAGAATACATCAAAAGATGTCAGCAAGGAGGAAATTACAGCACCCACAAATACAGTGGATGCAGATGGGATTATATATTTCTATGGTGTAATCCTGAGTTTGTGTTTTAACTATTTGCATTGGTAATAGAGGTATTATTGATGCAACCTGTAGTGCACAGAAAAAAATAGCTGGGAAGCTCAACAGTCTGGTCCATTTTTTTTGCCAGTTGTAGCCTGGTTACACTCTCTGGCTAAAAGGATGGAAAAGCAATATTTTTGATATGCAACCTGTCTAATATCATAACTATCACACCTAGATCAAACCCAAAAGTATTTTAATACATCCTGTTGTCTCCGTAAGAAAAATCCTGGGGAATGGAAACGTGGCATTAAAATCCACGCTCAGTCTTATTCATACATTCATGTAAATGTTTAACATTCATCATAAAACGATCAATATGGAATAAAATGATTTCATTTCCAGCGTCATTCACTAAATCTTTCATTTCCAGGCACACTTCATCCTACTTAAACATGCAGTTTTAATATTAGCGAGATTAACGCTGTGCCTACAGTAATGATCTGTGGCCGCTGGTCAGAATGTGCTAAACAGATTTTCACGTTCAGATTTTTTCTTTTTTTTTTTTATAAATAAGAAATTATCGATTTTGGTTTCCGGTGTAGTAAAGTTCCTATTTAAAGCCATTTGCATCATTTTCTCTTCTTCTCTTCATCCACAGCAATCACAACACTTTTCAAATACTGAAACGTGCCTTCCTTTGTGGAGTTGCTCTGCACCGACCTCACATCAACATCCTGGATTAGAACCTCACATAAAGTTGACAGAGTTTCCCCGCATATCCCTGCAGCTGAACGCTTTGATATCAACACCATCTTTTCTTTCTATAGAACACTGCGGGAGAAGCCCCAGTTTACTTTAGATTCCCGTTTCCAATGGAGAAACACACCAGTCAGCTGAATATGTAAACAACTGTCTCTGTTTTTTCCAACTGAGTGCATTGATGTGACCCTAAAGTGATGCCAAAGGGATTGACAACACTCTTCTGCAGGCTTTGCAGTTGTGGAATAAATCACGGAGATAAGCTCACCCTCCTGCTCTTGTGCTCCTGGACACTAATATATCTCCCATACAGCTCACTGCCCCAGTGACTCCGTTCAGATGAGGCAAACAACAAAGGTGCCTTCAGGGACATTAACTGCATATATGCAATTTGCTAATACAGAGGAGAAAAATAAATAAATAATAAAAAAAAACCCCTCCTCATAAATGTCTTCAGGTAACGGGACTGCAGATCTGACAGCAACTCATTTATTCCCCAACAGCTCCAGCGCAGAAGCGTACGCAACAATTTAAACCAAATGAGAGGCGCGGCAAGAAAACAAAAGAGAAACGTCTGATGTCGGATCAAAAGACGGCAAATTGTGATGCAGGAAATAATAAGGTCAACGATGGGTGAGATGCTGGCATTCAGGCGACGAGTGACAGGAAAACAAAGTGTCGTTTGTTATTAAATTTGTTGCGGGAAAAACTTCATCCCCCAATATTTCGAAAGCGCTGTTTCGATAGCACGTCTTCGGCGCTACGTTGGATTTACATGTTTGTCAGGAATGGCCTCAGCGGGGGAATGCACGCCAGATACATTCCAGCCAGCAGCTGGCAGCTCATCTTGTGGCTGCATCACATCTTATTTCACGGGTAAATAAAGGATCAAGAACATGTTAGAGACTACTCCCGTATTTAATCAACTTAAGGCTGAACATGATTTGCCAACATGACATAATAAAATGTTTCATTTCAAGTGGTTATTAAGTATTTATGCCTCAAATCACATGACCTCTCAAAATATCCCGGCCTTTTTCATATTTTATACCTCCTGCTTAATTTAAAGGAAAGAATTGGAGCATAAAATTACTTAGCTGTGATGGGGGAGGATCAGCGGACACACACATGACATTAAGCTTCTCCTCACCCTGAACTGATGGCAACAAAAGAGATGTTTCCTTTATTGCAGCACGTAAAATGTTCGGCTTGAATCTTTGAACTCCAGCTTTGAGACATTTTTTTTCTCCCCCAGCAGATGCAGCAGTTCACTTTTATATGTTCTGCAGAGTTAGAGGCTGAAGGATTATATGCTGCATAATTACAATAACCTGATTAATTCAGATGTAATCTGCTGCCAGAAATAGAGAAGATCGCACGCTCATGTTTGAATGCAAAATGCATCGTTTGAATCGTTGCAAATGCAGAAATGGAATTTTTAATTATGAAAACATCCAGCACACATAACCCTCTGTGGTGAACTGTTCAGAGGTGTCAATCACGTCTGAAATGACGCGGACAGCCGAAACACTGACGCAAATCAAATTATAGGGGCCACTTTGACTGGTCAACACCATTAGTTTGCTTTCAATTTACAGGGGCTTCTGTGCTTAAAGCCAGATTAGTCATATTTGCCAGTAATTTTTAATTTGTATCAGCTTCCACCCGCCCCATGAGCCTCCCCTCCCCCCCCTCTCGCGGTGGTCACTGCAGTGAACCGCAGAGGTTAACCCTGCGCACAGCCACTCGCGGAGCCGCTCGGGGCTGTTGAGAGGCATTAGTCAAGGTAGTCCTGACATTGCCTGGATATGAAAAGACGCTCATTCATTTAGAAACATCACTGCGTTCACAAACAACAATAAAATGCCACAGATTAACACATAAAGATTACAATACCGAGAAATGGCAGCTCAGCTACAAGCTATGGTGCTGCAGCTGCAACAGGAAGAAAAAAGAAGAAACTTCTTATATATACTGTCATGTAAGACAGTATATGAAATTAAAATATATATATGATAAATAATTTTCCAAAAATATAAATTGATTGAAACAAACCAGCCAGAAGAAAGGTTTAATATACGCTGTAGCACGGCTTTGTGAAAGCAAGGAGTTGGATAAGATGTGTCATTTTTTAGCCTCCAGAGATTCTATAGTCCAATCATGCAACAGCATAAAAGGGTGTAAAACATGCATGAGTAACTTGTAGCATCATGACGAGTGTTAGCTAAGCCAGGCTTGACATCTTATATAATGCTAATAGGGAATGCAACATTGGGATCTATCCAGACTTTTGCATTTCTTGTGACTATTTCAGCTCGGTTATTCCAACCATGAACAGCCCATTTCCCCTCGACTGAAATGATGCCCACATCATAATTCTTTTCATCAGAAAAGGACCGACCCATGTCCCTCAGATGGATGTAAATGCGCTGCCTTGTTAACACCAGATGCACTTAGAGCTTTGCTCACTCAGTCATTTCAAATGCAGGAAATTCATTACGTGTGCATCACTGATTTGTAGCCGCATTTGAAGCACACACAGCCCCAAGTGTTGACAGTATTTAAGTAAAACAACTGAGTTTTGCAGGCAAAACGCAAATGTTGATTATCTTCATAGTTTTCTTTCGGTGATTTATTTGATCATAATTAATCAAAAAAAAATATGGGAACAAACAGACATTTGATGTTTCTAAATAATATCTTTAAGTTTCGTCTTAGCCTTCTTCTTCAAGCTCTGCAGCGTGGCGTGCACGGCGCGCACCACATCAACAAAGTGTTGGGCTGTTGGGTGTAATGTATTCATTTTGAAGTCAAATGTGCTGGAGCCTCTGGCTGCACTCTTCAGCAGTCCTTGAATCTGAAATCAAAGTGACGTTTTCGTTGATATAGAATACATTAATTTCCTACCAGACAGAACATTTATTTGAAGGATAATCTAAAACAAACGGCCTTGAAATGCTGCAGGAAAAGTAATCACAAAGGGGACTTAATCAGCAGCTGGGCTCCCACATTTCTTTGTCAGACTGAATCCCAATACTTGTATTGTGGAATGGCCTGAATTGAGGAACTCATCTGTCTGGTGTTTAGTGTTTTAATAATGGCTCTCTGTTGTACTTTCAGTCTTTGTTGACTATAATTAGTGTTTTTTTAAATTACAGTAATTAGAGAAACTACTTCAATGACCTTAAAAAAACTGCTGGGAGTCTGTGAAGGTCTATGAAGGACTTGCTGTCCACCATTTGCAGCCTCGTGGATGCATTCGAACAGCCCGATCTTTTGCCATGTAGCTGAAAAGTATAAATGCAACCACTTTCCTTCTTTTGATTGCAGAGTAAAGTGCAATTTTAATGAGATATTTGTAGCTGAGCTAATTTCAAGGGAAATCTTCTTCAGAAAGCAAAACGTTTTAGGAAAAATGTGGAAATTTCATTCAACTGTGACAGTGATTACCCAGAGTCCTAATCAGTATTAGCTTGAATGCTGTGATGTCACACACACACACACACACACACACACACACACACACACACACACACACACACACACTCACGCACACACACAGACATTTGTACTTCCACCTCTGTTATGATTTTCATAAACCTAATGGAATACATTAGACACCCTCTTAACCTAACATCCCCCCCCCCAATCCGAACCCTAACCCTAACCCAATTCTAACCTCAACCATAAAACCTTAAAAGGACCCACAAACAGTCCTTTGAACTTGTGAGGACATACACACAGACTTGGTTAGGCCTGTCATAGACACAACACTACCCAGCTTCTTACGATAACCCTGATCACCCCAACTCCCTTACCCCGACCTTAACCCCAACATAAACCCAATTCTAACCTCAACTTAACCATCTTCCTTTGAAGTTGTGAAGTTGTGGGGTCCAGCAAAATGGCCACATTTCACAAATATGGCCCCAATTTGCTCTTACAATGCAGATTTTGGTACTCAATATGTAGCAAATGTGAACACCCCACCCACCCACCCACCCCGCACACACACAGTGAAATTCTCTGGTGCTGCCACCAGAGAGGAAGAGGATGGTCTCGAGGGAGTGCCACAGACCTGATGATGAGCCATCTGTTCAATTTAGTGTCAGCTTCCTCAGAAATGACTGGAATGGCTGCAAAGCTAAAGTACATTGATAAAGTCAGGAGCCAAATTGAAACGGTGGCCTCATGCATTTGAAAACCTGAAATGTGCAAATGGATGTTTTAAAGTGAGGAAAAGTAACAGAGCAATTTAGTTAATTTTAGACAAACTATGCATAATATCGATATCTTGCCTCCCAACAAGTGATAAGAATAATGAGGTTTCCCTCTTCATCTGCTGGATCCACAGAAATCACATCCTCTGTGTTCCAGATGTAAGTCTCATTATCTGACCAGAGTTTCTTCAATTCAGACCCACATAGTCTTTGCATACCAGGCTGATTAAAGAACTTTTCCAGGAGACTAAGCCTGCTTTATGCATCGGTCCCGTGTTATCGCACCAGGCGCACAGCCCCTCTGCTCTGGTGGCCAAACAGATAATGAGGTCCGCACATCCCAAACCTGGCATTAGCGCAGCCCAACACAGAGCCCAACACCCCGGCAGCTCCGACCCCATCTTTGTCTCAACAAAATCCACACAGCACGCACTCAGCAGATGTGTCAAGCAGTGAAATGCAGCATGCAAATGTTCTGTGATAACCGATTATCGATTAATGTCATTTGTGAAAACTCTGGTGAATTGCTGCCTTTACCTCTACAGGATTAAACTGACTTATTTGTTAAATTGGATGACAAAGCTCAGAAATGACCACTTGTGTTAAAATGATTTTTTAAATTATTATTTCTCACCTATGTCCCAGCAGTCCAATTTTTTGGATTTCCTACTTATCCCATCTTATCCTCCGTGTTTGTGATTGAACACAAAGGACGCGAGTCTTTCACAGGCGGAGGCGGCGGGTGTTGCTTTCGGCCAATTAGCATACAAGCGTGTCAGCGGTGGTTCCCGTTGGAGAGCTTTCGACCTCACATGAGAAAGGAGTTCAATTAGACCCCAAACATCTCCTTTAAGTGAGGCTGCTCTTTTCACTGGTTTGATTTATTTTAAGAGCTTATCATTTTCCTCCCCCCCAGTCCTCAGAATTGAGGTTAGAAACATTACCCAGGTGAAGTTTGAAATATTGCCACTTAAAACTTCCTTTCTTAACCTTTTGTGTAGGGAAAAGCGACACAATCGCTGTGTGCTCACATGCTGAAAGTTTGCTTCATTAATTCAGTTTTAACAGTTTCTCAGACTTTCACACTTGGCTGTCTGCACTGAAATTAAGTCTTTGTTACTTTTATTCAAAAAAATAACAGATGTACATTGTGCAACATTGGAGGTTTTTTTTTTCTTACCAACCATTCATTGCAAATTTATTTTTAAACTTTTAAACATGCAATGATGTGTGGTACATTATATAATCAATAACTGCTGCAGTGGTAGCCGGATGTCTATTGATCACAGTTTAGCACCACTAGTAAAGTGCATCCTGTCCTACTTCACAGTTTCACACTCTCAAGGGCCTTGAAAAGTTTAGCCATCTCAAACAGCCTGTTTGGCCTTGATGTTGGAAAAAAAAAAGAAAAAGAATGGCAACCACAAACTGGCAAAACACACTTAGGATCAAAAGAATCTTTAATGTTTTGCCTTAATGGATGGCGAAGATGAGCTGGTCCATGAAGCTGATATGAATAATATCATGTTCTATAACAGATACAGCGTATGTGTTCAATGTCAATCAAACAAACCGGGTCCATGATTGTGCTCTACGGTGGCCCATGAAGAGGAGACATCACAGGAATCCAGTGATTTTAGGACTCAGACTTGGGTAATGAAGGCTAAATGCAAACACCAATTCTAATGAGGTTGACAGGTCAAGTTTATTTAAGCCGAATAAAACCAAATACACTGCTGAATGCATTTTTATTTTAACATTCTGACCTTATACCCTGAGGCAGCTTCTTCTCCTTCAGGGCTTTAGCTGTGAGCTCTTTCCTCTCGTTTTTTGCCATGCCTCAGGTACAAATAAAACTGCTCTCCCAGAGGTTCTCAGGTTAGCTGGTTTAGAACTTGAATAGCAGACCAAGAAACAACCCTCAAAAGTCAGCAGTAAGTTTTGAAAATCAGACCGGTAGAGAATACTGAAGCAGATTTATTTGTCCTGTTAAAATCTATTCACAGATGCCACTTACATACCATGACATAAAGAAATTAAAGTCTTAAAGAGAACTGGACATATTTTGGATGATTTTCTATTTAAAAAAAAAACAACTGAATTTAAAGTGACATGTAACAGAATGGCTTCCGATGTGTTTTTGAAACTGGTGAAACATCCTTTGTCATAACATGAATTGACTTTTTTTATGACATAGAGGAGAGAAAAACAGGTCTCAGCAGCACTGAGATCATCACCACATTTTGGAATCTTTATGGAAGGCTTAAAGCCCCCGGTTCATGTGGAGGAGGGGCAGAAGAACAGCCTCACTTCTCTTCATGTACGTGGAGATTAATGTCATTCAACAGTCTCCTGGTCCAGACTTAAACTTGAAAAACCTCGGGTCGGGAGACTGAGGGGCCGCGTGTTCTGATAGAAAATAGGTCCTTGAACTTGTCCGTTTGACCGTTACAAATACTGGAGGGTGTAAATCAGAAGCCATCTTTCCTTCTGTACAAAGTGTCAGCATTTGGTTGGGTCAGCAAAGCCCTCATGCTGAGGAAAATAGGACGAAATCACTTTTACCGCACTGACATCTTATCATCTTGTTACTAAAATATGGCCACTGTGGGGAAAGAAAAAAAAGATATTTCACAACAACTTTATAATATAGGCTGCGCCTGGGAGGTGAAAACTGATAACCTCCTGGTTTGCTTGGAGGGAATTATTCAAACTCATGCAGGCACGCAGGCATCAGAGAATTACTGATAGACTGGTAGACTGCTGAACTTACAAACAGCAACACGGCATCAAATTGAAAGGATCAGACCTTTTTTCCCTGCTTGTGGGTGTGGATTTATTAATCTGTGGCTTCCCCCCCTGTCAGACATGTTATACTCTTGCAGCATGCTTGATCTCTCCGAATCAGATTGCACCTTATCAGAGGGAACAGACCATGTAGAGCATTCGTGCGATGCTGCGGCAGGTTGAGCTCTTGATCCGTGTGTTGTTCGATAGGAACATTAACCGCGTCGTTATTGCGGAGCCAGACGCAGCTCGGCCACTTCCAGGCAACACCAGCTTTATTTTTCATTGGTGGATTTACAGTAGTGCCACTCAGGGCCAAAGCTGAAATACGTTCAAAAAGAGCAATTTATTCCTGCGTACGTGCGTGATGGAGGATGGACTCCTGTGCCCATCCATTAGCTGATAGGCCACTGGTCATTCACTAACTCTCTTTATTTTATCTCTGCAGGCTTTTAAAGCCTCACACTGAAATGAGAGATTTCCAGATAGACTCCTGTTCTTGCTTCACTGGGATCTACTTTCGTATCGTATTTGTCATAGTTCATTAATTCTGAATTCAGAGTAATTGATGCTTTTTTTTCACTGCTGTAAAATACATTTTATTACAGTATGCTCTACCTGATGAAAATATATAATGTCTTTAAGCAATGCGCTTAACGTGTCAGGGGGTGACAAATGTCTTCCAATTTCAGCTATTATTCATGACGCGCCGGCGAAAGGACAGTGTATCCAGTGCACACGCTGGATGTATAATGTTGAAAGTCACCAGAGGTGTGATGATCACATGAAAGACATTCCAACTCCCCATCTGGGTATCTTTCAGCAATGTTGTTGGCTCACCTTGTGGGTGTCCTCCGATTCTCGGGGTAGTTTGTTTTCCCTGCGTGGCTGTTTAACCTCAGCTTGCATCGACTTCTACCTCCACAGTTATCTGAAACTCAAGCTGGGGTTTGCAGGCGTCTGAATTTAAATGGTGCTTCCGCATTCACGTAGAGCACTGAGGACACAATGATGGACTGTCTTTATTTGCTGCTGCACCAGTCGGCTCACGAGGAGCCGGTGTCAATTATATTAGGTATTCTATCAGACGGGACAGGCACTGTCAGATTCCCTGCAAATTTATGATGTGCATGTGTGAATCCTGCCGCTAAAGCTGGTTGAGTTTATTCTTGGTTCAGTAGCAAATAGACCGATACCACTAAGAATAAAAAAATCAAATGAATACAAGTAAGAAGAAATGAATTGTGTAGCTCTGAAAAGTTAACGCACGTGTTATGCACCGGTGCAGAATAAGACTAATAAGATTATTCTGCTCCTGCATATCTGCACACAAGTGCTCAGTTCGGTATTGCTCTGGATATAATAAAAAGCTGCCACAGCTATATGGCAGCATCATCCTTCACCACTTCAAATCCATACTACCCATACATCCCACAATCACTAGCAGCATAATAAACATTAGCCAGCACCTGGAGGTGAAAGGATGACTTGGAGGTCACAATCCAGACATAATAGTTCTTTCTTTAGCAGCATATAGTAAGCCACTGCTACTCCCCCTGAGTATTAGCAGACAGAGGGCAGTTGTTTTGAATCGCAGTGCATTGCACTGTAGGTTGTTGTTCCCTCTTTTACGGCGACTCCCTTTAAGAATCTGTCGTCCAGGATGCCACCTCCGCCTGGAAAATGAGATCCTGTTGCAGTTAGATACAGTAGTAATCTGCCTTAATCAAGACCCAATGACTCTTCCACATTCAGAGACGCACAATAGTCACACTCATTGGCACGACATCATTTCTCTGTGTCTGCTAACTGGAACATTTCAAGATTTGCGCGAAGCTCTTGCTCATCACCACCTATTTAAAGTGTGTATGATCGCCTGTCATTTTTTAGATTTGCTTGGTTTTAAAGGTTAAAAAAAATGACCCTACAGGATGAACTATATTCAGCTTTACAGAGAAGACTAAATATACTTTTCCTCCAGGGGTGTTTGGCAGGTCCAACGCAGTACATTTAATGGATATTTTCTATCTGAAAATAATTTTACACAACAAGCACACAAGGACACACACACATTTATTTTCTTGCAGACTGCTGTAGACCATGTCGATGCACATTAATTTGAGCCATTAGAGCCATTATTCATAAAACTAAATTTCACAGAGCGAGATTTCTTGCATCCAGCAGCACAACTTCTCCAATGCAAAATATTTAAGTATTGATCATCTATTGAATCATTTATTGGTAGAATATACATAAATGTGTATATGTGTGATGCAATATTGTGCTTTCATAGCACAGACCTTTGCTATTCATATGATATAAAGATTTTTACAGCTTTCAAAGTTCTCACGAGGGTCCACACAAATCCAACAAAAAGAAGAGGTTAAACTGACAGCAGAGGAGAAACACTTCATTTAACTGTTTGTTCAGCTGAAGTGGTGCATGTAGGCCAGAATCGGGTGTCAAGTGGACACGTATATTCAATATACATTAATGTTGAGCAGTGAGTAGATGCCTCATAAACCAGCTCATTAGCATTCGCGTGGCTGCTTACTGTGGTATGACCCAAAGGAGAGCGCTGCAAAGCAATGACGTGGTCTGATACTCTCGTGTTCACACAGCACATCCGGGCTGATGTCACAGGCGCTCGCAGATATTAAATGTTGCCTTCAGGTCAGAGTCCACTGGCTGTCCAAGCACCGTGTTTTGGAGGGCTGGTGTATGTTACAAGGGCACCAATTTAAAAATGACAAGCTGTTATTTTTCGGTACAAGTATGTGGAGATGGAGCATGTTTTTTAGACTGCAGTTTTCTCTATCAGGTTTTTTTCTTTTTTTTGTTATTTTTCCCAGACCAAATGCTCAGGAGAGTTATCTGCTTTCCCGATAAACAAACATAAAATACACCCAGTATAGATTTTAGGCTTCTGTCAATGCTTTAATGCCTAGATTGTGATTCCATCAGTGTTCTCTGGCAATCCATCTATATATAGTGGCGATAAAGCCAATCTTTATATCATATTTAAATCATCTACATGATAATAAAATTCAGGACAAAGACTCACCGATGTCATATGGCTGAATAATTCCATTTAATTTAAAGAGGACTCTATAATAATGACCGAGGTGGTCCATTTTCTCTTGAATTTCCAGGCTCTTTTCATGCAGACCTATTCTAAATCTCCACAAAAGCTCGACAATAGCCCCGAGCTCTGGCACAAAGCACCACCTTTCATCGGCCGCTCTGTACAACAGTCACAACCTGCACCGCCCATGTCGCCATGGAAGTTCAACCGGGCAGACCTGGAAGCAGAGCAAGCTTTTCTCTGCCGCGCAGGAAGTCGCTGTGACTCGGCACTAATTGAACAGGTGTCAGTCACCCACCAGGTTCAACGCGTAGTGGAGAACTTTGACTGGTAGGGTGTAGAATCCATCACGGGAACAGTCACAACGAATGCAAAAATTCTGCAATGCAATAAAGCGATCATTAACTTGTGCACATTATATTTACATTGTTATGTTCTGACATAATGACACACAGAGCTCCTCTATCAGACACTAGATTTTGTTAGTTTGCTTGTTCCCACGTTGCATCACCTAAGCTTTGCTTTTTTCTGTGTGTATGTATTATGGGGGCCTGGGATTCTTATTCATTTATTTCTGCTTTAAAATGACAGAGGTGAGTTTGCTGCACACGCTGGTTTGTTCCTGCAGATGATGCCTTTTCCGTAAAAACCGATCAGCTGTCGCCCTGCTTCACTTCTGTTGCTGCATCAAGCAGAGACCTCTGCAAAGGCAGCCGGGCGACGCTTCTCCGCGCTGTCATCTCTGGGCCGTTCCAAAGATCAGAGCTGCTGTCCACAAGAGGGAAGTGTTAACGCGTTCAGCCCCGCCACTGGCGCACATCTGGGGAAAAGGCTCAGGAAGAAGGAAGAAGCCAGGAAGGAAGGAAAAAACCGGACCCACATGAAAACGCATGGGGGGAATTCAAATGTGCATTTTTCTCTTATCCTTTTTTTTGTGTAATTTTCTGTGAGGTTCCAAATCAACACAACGCGTAAAGTTATGATCATTCCCCCCAACGTTTGCGCTACATTCCAACCTTTTCCCCCGATACTTTTTTTTCTATTATTCCCCCCTCCCCTTCATCTCTCCTCTGCGCATTCTACACGATCCCCAAAATACTATTTGTTCGTTCATTCCGGGCCACAAAAGTCGCGTTTGACCCATAATTAGAGTCACTTCCTGGAGAGAGGGGGGGGGGGTCTGCGCCGTTGTTTCACCGCTTTTTTTTTTTTTCCAGGAGATGCGTTTGCGTTTTGGAGGACGATCTAAGCTCCGCCCCTCCGCGCAACGTCACTCGATCCCGATCTCTCCCAAAGCCTGCGCGATATTAGTCACAAACACGGCGGTGGGAGATCGGCAGGACGCTGCTCCGAGCTGGAGAAACCCGCGGCGTTTTCACACCCACAAGACCCGTCAGCGGGGGCGCGCCCCTCGTCTTTTTTTTAATTTTTTTTTTTACAGTTGCAGCAACTTTATCCTGCTCTGACCCCCCCCTCCCCAACCCAAAGGCGCTGAGGAGGGAAGGACCGGGAACCCATTACGCAGACTGTGCAGCAGATTATCTGCGGGTGTCGTGGAGAGAACCGCGACGGTTTTTGTCGTCCCCCCCACCCCCGGAGGAACTCTCGCAAGTGTTGGAAAGTTCCCCGGCGCAGCATCGATCGAGGATCTCCCGCCCACTTCAACCAACACTGGGGGGGGAGAGAGAAAGAGAGAGAGAGAGAGTCCTGCAGCCGCCGCCGTGGATGGAGCCACAAAGGCTGGATGCTTGAACTCCAAGAGCCGCGCAGATAAGAACTCAGCTCCGTTCCAACCCCCCCTTCCCCCCACCCGAATCGCCCCCATCGTGGATCTCGCCGTGGGGGGACCCGGACAGGTTCTACCGAGAAGAAACTCTGGGAGTCACGCCGATTTGATGCTTCGCAGCGGAGAAGTGTTCCACAGATCCCCCACTTTTGACTGAAAGTCTCTAACTAGACCATCTGCTTGCCCGAGTGGGATTTCCAGAAGTTGCATGCTCGTTGCTTTTCGCCTCGGCTGAGACCCATTTATCCCACTCTCAGGTGATCAGAGCTGATCCGGATAGTCGAGGAGCCATGGAGATGTGTGCGGGGATATGGATACTCCTGGTAGCGCTGCACATCCGAGGTAGGACGCATGAAAGAAACAAACAAATAAACAAATGCGCTTTATTTTATTTTTATTTTTTTGCGTGCGCTGCATGACTCCTTCTTGCAGGACCAGGCATGTTTCGTGCATGCATGGGGCGTGGATCGTCTCGTCTGTGCGTTTGACAGCACATGACACAACCTGAGACAACGTTCAAGGTGTTCTCAGTCTCTCTCTTTTTTTTTTTTTTTACGCCAACCTGAACAAAAGCTGCTGCAGAGTTCTCAGGGAAAAAAAAAGAAAGAAAGAAAACCCAGGAATTGAACAGAGCTGCAGGTAGATGGCGACATACACGAACCGTGAGGCTGCCTCCAAGCCCACCCACCCCCCCCGCTCCCTCATATCTCATTGAGATGGCAACTGGGGGCCACGGAGGGTTCCTGAATCCTAATTGAATCCAGTGGCCACTTTTCCTCAGCCTGCTGTCTGTGAGCCGGACGGTGCTGAGCACAATTTGAAGCAGGCCGGAATCCAGATGATTCACTTTAACAGGCCTAAAATTCAATGATGTCAGAGGAGTGACTCAGGATGGGCTGACATTTCTTTTTTTTTTCGCTCTAATTGTAGAAATTATGTACGCACACACACACACACACACACACACACCGACACACACACACGTGTGTGTGCACACAGAGTGCTAGAGAGAATTTTACCCTTGCTTATTTCCAGAGTTCTCTTTTTAAAGCTGTACCTTTTCCTGGTTCATCGACAATCCAATTCACTATTGGTGTTTAAAAATAAACCCGACGTGTAGTTGGCACATGTCAGCTGATGTTTGGATCATCACTGATGTCATGCAAATGTTCTTTTAGCTTGATGTGATGTTTTGGTCGATGTCCTGTGAAATATCTGTTTAAAAAAAAAAGAAAAAAAAGATTCTTCTCTGGTGGATGTTTTGGTGTGTTTTTTTCTGCGTTCTCTCTCTCACTTCCTCCGAGCTTGAGAAAAAGCGAGACGCTGACCTTGTTCATTGTGGGGCGTCTTATGGCATCACATGTTTAAGACTGATTGAATACTTTGATCAAAAGCCCTGTCTGATTTACATTGAGATGATCCCTTTGCTTGTGGAGAAGATCAGGATTAACTGGTTCCCTTGGGATTCACGGTGGAAATCTTTTGAAGCTGTTCAATCAAGGGAGTGGAAAATGTCTCAAAAATTGCACCTAAAGCGTCCTGGAAATGTCTCATTTGAGTAAAGTCCAATTAAATGTCACATGAATGCCCACCGCTCCGCTTTCAAAGCTTTATTAAGCAAAGCAACCTGCGTCATTCACGCTTTTAGTCATCCTCAGACGGAGCAGGCCTCGCGACTGTTGTATTTCAGCTGTTGCTCAGACTCATTTCTTTTAAGATGCTAAAACAAGAATTCGGTCTTTCACCCCGGGGGGTCAAGGGTCGCCGCCATAAACGCTGTCGTCTTTGATGGCCTAATTGATATATGACACGCTCCAGACTTTTTCTTCATTATCCAGCGACAAACAAGCGTGGGGCTGGCCCCAACAGATGCAGGCAGCAACCCCGCTGCAGATCCCCTTCAGCGGAGCCACCGGTGCTTGTCCCTGTAATAATCATTTGCAACACCGGTGCCAAATCCAGAAGCAGAAATTTTTACATTTGCTTGCCAAATATGAAAACCAGCACATTGAGAGTAATGGATTAGTGAATAATAATGGCAGCTGTGTTCCTGCTTTCTTATATTAGTGTGTGTTCCCTTCAGTACTGCAGACTGACGGTTAATTGAGTGTAAATTGAGTTAACGACCAGGTGGTTGTTTATGGCGTTGCTCCATCCTCCGGTCCTGCCGATGCGCCGACTCGTAGGTATTGCCCTACACTGTGGGATAAGGAGATTTTCCAGCTCTAATTCCTCATCTTTGTTGGATTAAACATTTGGGAATTGAGCTCTAAATGGTGGGCAACCATCAATTTCGAGTGTACAATTATTCAGGGCTGGAGAAACGTGTGGCTGCAGGATCAGCTTTGGGGCGATTTGGCAGAGGAAGAGCTGAAGCCGCTCGTGCTGGAGACCCCCGCGTTGTCTCCTGTAATCTGAAGAAGCGTCTTCGCTAATGTGGCAGCACGGCTTTATTGTTCTGAGAGCTGCTGCCCTGGTTTTTATTTGCTGTTTGATTCTCTCTTGTTGTTCTGAGAGCACTATGAAGCATGGGTAATATTCACACTTTTGTTTGTTGTGAGAGACAGCGTTGCTGCTTCGCCGCCATAAGAGTTATTTTGTAGATAACGGCATGATTTCTGTGGGCACACATGTTCCTCGCGCCCCACGGAGAATCTTTTCATGTAGCAGTCTGTCTGTCAGAACAATTCAACTTTGTGCATGAGCGGCACATTCTCCGTTGATTGATTTATTGAACAGACAGTGTGTTTGAGGACAGAAGGAAGGCCGTTTCAATAAAGTGGCAAGCAATTGATATCGAGTACTGAAACAGGCAGGAAGATGTTGCTTCAGATGGTCCAGGGAACAGATTTGCCTTTGTCGGGTTGGGATTATTGTTTTCTTTGAAGAACGCTGTCATTTCATCCAGACTCACTGCAGCGTCGCCGCACCTCGGCACTCCGGATTGCCGTGATCCTGGTTCCTTCGGGGAGCCTCGCTTTGGTTCCTGCTGAGGTGATGGATGGTGGAGAGAGCAGTCAAAGTCCTGGGTAACTGGCTGTGGGGGAGCTGACAGGAGATTAAACTTTTAGTAGATGAACCAATGGAGTCATCGGGAGTCTTCGACTTGATCGCTTTCAGCGTTTGGCTCGTTTCGGTGGTGTGTGTCAGCTTTCAGCAAATCCTTGAGAAAACACAGAAGTTGGAATGTCTGTTTTTGTCTGCGGTGATTGTGAAGAACCGGGGCCTTATGATACTGCAGGAGCTGTTTGTGCTCTTTCTGAGGGCACATTTAGTTCCGGAAGCAAACAACTCAAACTTGGGTCTCAGTTTTCTCCTGATGTTGTTTACACACACACATTTTCAACTCGAGAGGGACCTTGTAGAAAGGCGGCCTATCAAAAAAATATATGAATAAAACATAATGAGAAGCATTGAACCTAAATAATAGAAAAGTAAGGACAAAATTGACATGGTTGAATGCGCATTTACTAGTAAAGGCTTCAAAAAGGGTTTAGTTAAATTCTGGGTCCACAGTTCATCCTCACAAGGACTGATACTACTAATGAAACTGAAATAGGTATTTAACACATGCCCACACACACACACACACACACACACACACACACATATTCATTATTCAGCCATTATTGTAATGTTTCTGGTTATTGCCTATATCTGTCATTCTGTGTAAAATTGAACCGAATAAGCCCTGAGGCTTTTGATTGATCCATTCCATGTTGTTTTAGCTTCCATCGGTCGGAAATTAAAAATCTATGCAGGTTTATTAGTTGTTCAATGCTACAACTCCTCCACACACGTGTAGATGATGGCTAAATAATGAGCCTAAATATTACATATTCTCCACTGTACTATTTATTCTACACGCGCTGGCAGCCTTGACGAGACAGCTTGACGTGCCGAATGGCTGGCCTCTGTCTCTAGTCGGTGTTGTTGTGTTTTTTTTTTTTTTTTTTTTTTTTTTTTTGGTCATTGCACTGTCCTCTCAGTCACCCTGTCAGAATGGAATGAGAAACACAACCGTCAAGATGTTTCAGTTTTAAAAATCCGTGTTCTTTCTTCTGTTTCTTTGGTTACGGAATTGCCTGACACAGGGAAGCAAGACAAAGGGAAATCAATAAAAAGATCTTGCCTTGAGCTTCTTTTATAGTTTAGTATTAATCTGTCAAGTCTATTTGGTTCTATTCAGCCCATCCATGTCGAGAGAATGAATGGTTAATACCTCTCCATGGGGAGGAGGCTGACACTCCCTACACTTGTTTGGAGCTGTAGTTGAACCCCGGTTCTCAGATATCCCTTTGGCATCTGTGAAAAAGGCTTATCGGGGTTGCCGAGATGATGTAAATCTCTTCAGAAGAAAAGCAGGAAATACCCTGATTTGGACTCTTTCTCTCTCTGTGACACCATTTCAGCCTGCCAACATCACTGACAGTTGCTTTGCACCAGTTCTCCCACAGTGCCGAGCTACCACCTTAAATAAGAGTCTGGGTTTACAACTGGAGCATTTAGTGTTTGGCTGATCTGGGAGTGGGAGAGAGGATAATTCCTGGCCTCCCCTCTATGGCTGTATGTCTTTAAAGTAGATCTGATCTGCACAGTTCATTCGCTCCATCCTCTCACAAAGCAAAAACTGAGCCGGTGTGCCTCCATTAAGAGTCAAAGATATGAAGTGATTGAGGCTTTCACTAAGTCCGATCCTGGAGAGGGAAACTGGTGTAGTATCATGGGAACATAAAATCTGCAGCAGAAAAACCATCACCAAAACACAATAATGCAATAAACCGCCGTCAGCTTGATTAGCTCGGGGGGTTTGTTGCGCTGGTGTGTGCTTTTAGGTTCAAACTCTGCACCAGTCAAACCAGCAACCTGAGAGTCATCCTACAATGAGTGGAAAAGATGAGGCTCTTGTGCAGTCTGCTGTAAAGATAATACGGCTGATTGGAGATGTTTTGTTATTTTGCTTCTGGGGAAATAGACACTATCTTACGGTTTTGCATCTGCGCTGTTGCGGATTTATAGTTTAAAATTCATCTCCAAGCATCTTTCCTGACCTCCAAGTTTTGACATTGTGCTTGATTTGTAATTTGATCGCGTCACCTTACAAAGATGGAATATTTGAACGATACCAGCATCTGTCTGAGATGTTGACATCAAAATTCCTGATCTGTCATTGCTATGAAGACATTTTCTGCTGCTCCTGCCATAAATCCCCCTGTATGCAAGACTGAACTAGTATATATATATATATATATATATAAAAAAAATCCCCCAAACAGCAGTGCTCTTTGCTATCATTCATGTTCAAAGTAGTTTTGGAATTTCTGACATTGCGCCACAGACCTTGCAGGATCTCCTGCTGGAACATCACCCAAACGTGACCTCACTCCGCCTGTGAGCATCCCGGGACCCGGCTGAGAAAAGATCAAATTTGTTGCATTAAGTGAGTGATTAATAGCGCTTGTTCATTTAACATTTTCCATGCATTTCTGGGGGAGTTGACGTCACCTCAGCGAAACAGTGCAGTTGTAAACAGGGGTGGGTCTGTAGCAGTATGGGGAGGGGTGGAGGTGTGGAGGGGGTGCTCAGACAGCACAAACACATTTTTTGTATTCCCTCTGATGTATAGCTCAGCTTCCAGCATGCTGCAGCTTTGGGCAAAGCTCCTTAGTGCCCCCGTCCTGTGCACACAGATGAGTGAAATACGACTGATAGCAGGTTAGCTCTGTCCGCCTGTCTGTCTGTCAGAATCCTGCCAGTGCGTAGGTTGGAATTAGTCAGGGTTGGAATTCAGAGACAATTGATAAGCTACATTTCGGAGGACGCGGCTTTATTCATTATTTCTATCAACGTGCGCTACACCTTACAATGGTACCCGCTATCAGACGGAGATTTAGGTCATTGTGTGTGGACTCAATTAACTTTACGGTGAAACAGATGAAGATAAACACAAAGTTGTCCTGCACTTTGGCATTGATCCTTCCATTTTGTTAGCTGAGTCCATGCCAGAACAGCTAATGTAGTCTGCTATTGATTCCCTGGTTTCAAGCCTGACTGAATTTCACTCCAGTACTGCATTGTTTTCAAGTCAGGTGTGCCAGATGGCCTCCTTCCTGTATGCCCTCTCTTTATTTATACCTTCACACCGGCAAGAGACATGGCCCGGGGTGCTGTGTGTGAGTCATTTGTTTAGCCATAGCCGTCCTGAGAAATTGATATGTGAGGGACATCCTGATGGAAGAACGTCAGTTTTAGCACTGATTAGATTATGGTGGTCAAAGATCTGGGATGTAAGAAAATGACTTGTGCCTGTCCACCCACCATGAGTGAGCATTACTATTAGATACAAAGGAAAAGCTGTTGGGGAACTGGTTTGGCGGCCTGTGGGTCACATTCAGACCACCAGAACTTCCCATTCAGCCTAATAACAGAGTGCAGAAAATGACGGCTCATCCTGAGAGTCATTGTCAGACACCTGGGGGGGTGATGCCACCTCCAGCACACAGAGCAGCACAACAGAACTCAAAGCACAGAGCAAAGTGTCTCTCAAATCTACAAAAGAGGCCTCTCTCTGTTTGTTTTATTTGGCTAACGTTTGAGCCGCAAAATATATTTTTGTTTGCTCTCTGAGATTTCGAGCAGGAGAATCTGTTGCGATGGGCCACACTTGACAACTGGGCCTGTTTGTTTTATACGGAGAGGAGGCCAGTGTGATGGTCTGTGTGCTTTTACGAAGTTAAACCAGTAAAAAAATATTTAACTGCTGAAGAGATTGTTGGACAAATGTGGCTGTACTGTGATCCTTCTGCCCCGAAGACAGCATGTGTATAAATCATGAACAAGCAAAGCAAATAAAGAGAATATATATGCGGTGCATTTATAGGAGCACTGGGCTGGTTTATGAACAGTGCCCATAAATCGAAGATGTGCGCACAGCCAACACAGTTGCGTTCCCCTTCAGATGCCGCGCAGTGAGGACTGCTGCAGCCACCTCAGTGAATTATGGGAAGTCACTCCTAAGTCTCCTTCATAAGGACTGTGTGTCCTCATTCTGGTGAGAACTGAAGGTGCATTTATTACACTTTCAGGTTATTTGTCTCTCAGGCCTTTAAAGGCAAAAAAAAAAAAAACAGTTTGATGGAAAGAAATAAACATTCCCTTTGTTACCTTCCCAGTGATTAGATGTTGACAGCTGAGAGGTCACGGGGACGGTAACCGCGGATCGGCTTTGATACCAGTCGGGGGACCCCCACGGTTGTTTTCTTTGGTCAAGATCCAAAGCTTGATCTTGGCGAACAGCTGGACTTACCTAATCAACTCCAGTTGTTCCAGAGTTCAAGCTTTGGATAACCGTGACCTGGACGAATTGCAACTTACGCAGACATTTAGTCAAGACACATATGAAGACTTTCATGCTAACAGCTGGACTCGTGTTAAATATGTGTTCAAATTCTTTCATGTTTAAAACAATTTTCAGGTTACTGAACAATCTAGAAGGAGTCGAGTGCCGTCTGACCAGTCTGCGTCAGTGTTTTGCCTGCGTTACGTGTTACTATGTCCCCTCAAGGTAATCTTAGTTAATGGGGAATATTTGAATGTCAAATGTAGGCTCTCCCCCTCACCCACTTCTCTTCCTCTCCTCCTCGCGTCTTCGTGCCTCTTCCAGCCGAATGCGTTTGCCAGGCATTTCCACATGGGAGCTTCCACTCTGGCAGCGCAGATTTTCCTTGGCTTCATATTTGGATGTAGAATGAACCAGTCAGAAGTCTGGAATGGGCTTTGATGCCAGTAAAGGAATCACACTGGGCCATTTTGTACTTCACAGCAATTGTTAGAGGATGCCTTAAGATGCCCGATGCCATGCTAAGCCAGGGTCCAGGGGCCAAGGTCCAAGTGTTTCGCCTTCCCTTGCCCGCACGCTGAATATATGACTTTCAGTGGGAGCTACGGAGAGATGAATTGGACACATGAACACCCACACATGACCCCACACCCACGTATCTTCCACACTCAGATGTGCGAGCATCCGCGGCAGATTTCACTGCTTTTGTTGTGGAAATCTTCCTCCTCGACTTAAACCATATGTTTGGTTTACCTAGAGCAAGATGCCATGAATATTCATTTGATACTTGACATTAATATTTACTCCTCAGCCTATTTGTCAGTATTTCGAAGCAGAAGAGCAGCCCATGACTGAAAGCGGATCTGATCAGTGGAGCAGCTCAGCTAAAATACCCTCAGTTTCACTGCTCTTGGAATATTCCTCCTCCCAGTTTCAAATTGTACTGCAGATTGGGTTCAAGGAGTTTTACCTTCATTCCCAACTTTTGGGGGGTGAAAAAAAACTGCAAGGGGAAATAACAGCATAAATTTGAAAAGAAAGACGGGACTTTTATGTGTGGCCTATGGGGAATGGCAGTTTGAAGAGGGTCACGCTGTTCTTGAATGAGCCTATTTTCCAAAGAAAGGTGATTATATTTGTCTTGATTTAGTGTTCTTGGATGAAATTCTCCTTGGGCACATTGGGGCAGTGAGTTGGAAGAACAGGCTAGTGCAAAGAAAAGTTGAGGGTTTTTTTTCTGAAGGAGAGGTCAAAACCCTTCAAATACATTACTATTGTGTTATTATATGTAATTTTCTATAATACTGCAATGATAATATCAGCCTAATTACTTTAATGAAAGGCTTAATAGTCTTCTTGTCATTATTTAATCATCACTTTAAATTTTATTAAGTTGGTTGAAATCAAGTTTGGTTGGAAAAGTTAGTTTTTTCCAGAGTTTCAGGCATGATTGGATTTATTCCTCTCTGTAGATTCCACTCCCGCTGTTCGTGAGTTTAGAACCATACATATAGAAATCCTGACAGTGTTACCGGCGCTCTGCTGGAAGAAATAGCCCAGGAGTGATTCCGTATAGTGTTATGGAGGATTTAGAGGGTTAATCTGATTGATTGGGTCACGGGATTTGTCTGTCATTCTGGCGGCGGGTTCCCAAATGTGTTACTCTGGGGGAGATGGAGCGTTCAGGAGCAGTTTTGATTTGTTCTCTAACTCCACCTTTCATTCTCGCACTGCTGGTGCGTGGTGAGTGGCGTGGAGCCGGAGTTTGTTTTTGTAGGGATGATGCACTGAAGCATGAACATGCATCTGTGTATGTGTGGGTGTGGGTGTGTGTGTGTGTGCTTGTATGTGTGTGTGTGTTGATAAGTGTGTATGGTAATGTGCACCCTTGCTACAGAAGCATGTTCACGTTCCCGGTCCGGCTCCCCCTGATCCTGACCCACTTTCATTTCCCTGCTTGCCGCTTCCTCTTTAATTGCCACGCGGCGCACTGAGGCCATCTGCTCGACTGAGGCCTGTCGCCATGGAGATGTTGGGAGGCTTTTCGGATTTGCTGTGGAGTGACCAACAGGGAAATGGAGGTCAGATAATGGGGGTAGGGTGTTAGACAGTCGTAGGGGCACCAGGAATTTCATGGCTTACTCATCTGTGTGAACTAAGAGATCACCATGTGCAAAGAAGAACACGCATTTTTTTTTAAGAACATTTATATTTCCTCAAAACAGTAATGGCATTTTGTTGTTTTGCACTTTACTAAAAGTTACTTTTCTGTTTCCATTTTCAGTTTTTCAATCCACCACATAAATATATTCAGTTTTGGGTTTTTTTGCAGACAAGTTACAGCGATAGAGCGATGATCAGAAAATGTTGATTATTGTATTTAATATTGGATGGATAAAAGAGAGGATTCAGGTCATGAGTATTAAATGCATTAAAGATGAGGACATATATATGTATATATATATATATATATATATATATATATATATAAAAATAAACTTTTTCAACTGTCTTTTTGCTGTTGTACAGCAGCCTGCGAGGCTTAGTCCTCTCTTTCTCCTCAGCTTCACTTCCCTCAGGACTTTCCTGGGTGAAGTTTACACATTCAAATGTTCCAGTCCTGTTTCACTGCATCCTTTTGCAAAGTAGGTGTTACTCTACCATATTAGCTTGTTAATCTTGAATTAATCCAATAAAGTCATGTTATTGACCTCTGTCCGAGTCAACATCTGAGCTGTGAAGGGCGCTCTTTATATTTACTCTTCATTTAAAGGTCAATTGCGGAATCTGCCATTTCTGCAGTGCCATTTATAGGTCAGTATCACATTAGGAAACTGTTGGACTTTGGACCAAATGTGGTGACGGCCTTCCCTCTGACACCTGAACTGCAGACATTTGAAGCAAAGCCACTCTGAGTGACTGATGCAGATGTGGACTGTTTTTATCCTATACTTAAATTCAATAAAAATGCGTCTAAAATCCACCAAAGACAACCTTAAGGGAAAGAAGGCAGTGCAGCAGAAAATCCAGACAACTTGCAGACAAGTGGCCAAATGGTTAGCAGAGTTGCTGTGGGGCTAAATTAGCATATTCATAGATTCCCACATGTGAGAGGTTCAGTAGCGGAACCCGATGAGGCAAAGGCACAACGTGACATTGCAGCCAGCCTAAAACCATGAAGAAATTCTGAAATTAGAAATGAACCCAGTACACCATATAACAAACAGCAATTATTAAAGGCAGCCTGAGTCGCGTAAGATATGTGATGTCATATGAGTGTGACATCTATTCACATTCTATCCTGTACTACTGTTCTATCTCAGCATTAGATGAAGTTTGTTCAAGGCCATAGTCAAAAGTCACAATTTCTGCAGAATAGGACTGCAGGCTATTTTCTTCAAGAAATAACACTTTTAGTATTTTCACTGTTACCAGTTCATTTGTGAGGAAACTGCACATTGTTGCAGCACAGTGACTGTGGCCGTTATTCCACATATCATGGCAGACGTTGGGAATCCTTCATCTTTTCCTTTCAGCTGTAATGCTTAACAAGAGTCAGACCGCCCACGAAGGCTGTCAGAATCCACCAACTTTGATTTATCTGCATAGATGCCTCAGACAGCTTATTTTGCCCCTCCGTCATCTGCCAGCGACAGACTAAAACGGGAAGCCGTGACAGCAGAGAAGGTAGCTCTGTCAGTTTCAACTTTAGCGGGAGCTTGATCTCAGTGCTCCGGCAAATGTACAGCCGGGGCTGAAGTTAACAAGACAGTGTTGCCTATATGGCTGTAATTGGACTGGACCGTCTTCAACCGTGTGGAAAAAGAGAGAAAGACACTCTGGCAGCAGGCAGTGCAGTCAAGGTCATGACGCCGGCCACATGATATGTTGTGTTTACCTCCGTGCCCTCCCCTCATCCTATCACGGCTCACCCAGCTGCTGCTGTGCAGAGGTGGGGTGTGAGATGCTGCGCGCTCTGGATTATGTGCTCCAAGAGATTAATCAAATCATATGATGTTATGCCGTGAAAGTTGAGTCTTGCCACATGTGCCCCAGAAGCTGTATTCTGTATCATTTCATGCTGCTTTACTGTCATCAAAGGAGCGTTACAGCAAGAACAGCTCGGCCTCGTTTGCTGTCGTCATAAGCCACTGTGTCGCACTGCATGAGGGGCGCGGATCAAGTGATCAAAAGCGGTTCATGTTGCCATTGTTTTGCTAGATTCCTGATTTCAGTTTGAAAGCAGGCCATGAAAAGGCACCGCTCTCATTAGCCCTGCTTAAGAGCATATGCTGACTGCGCCGTGTCTTTTTGATTTGCCCGCCCTGTGTCTCATGACTTAGAGGAGCTTTATCACTAATTTTAGCATCATCCTTCCTCAAACTCTCCTCCGCAGCTCTGTCCACGGGTGCTGCCGGCGCATGCTGTAAATAAGTACGTGACTGATAAATAATTAACTCGGCGGAATAGTAATTCATGTTCCTTCCTGACGAATTCCTGGAGAAGACGGCGCTGAGAGCCGCTCGATAGATTTACTTGTCCTGGCCGATGCTGATGTGGGAGAGCGTGCTTCATAATGGAGGATGAGAAATTGATCAGCGGTGAATGAGTGTCAGGAGAGCGTTCGCATCCACAGCTGCTTTTCACACCTTGAGCTCACAGGATCCATCATGCGTGACCTACAGCGCGTGTTTCGCACGCTGAGGCATTTCGGCGTCCTCAAGCATGCACCATTGAGTGTAAGTGTAAATATGGGATAATTAACGGTTCCTCTCTGCACCCTCTGGGTGGATATGCAAAGAGTTCAAACATGCACCATCCCCCAAGATGCTTTTGCTAGAAATATTCACTCAAAATCATCACAGCACTAAAAAAAAACCCCACATTCATGAGGACTGCAGGAGTGTTCTTATGATTATTAGCAGCTTTTCAGGCACAGTTATGCATTTCTATTCTGTCTGCATTTGATAGTGTAATGGAGACCCATTGTGGAGAAGCTCTCTTTGAGTGGGGAATGACAGTCATGCATATTCAGTCTAATCCCTGGGGTAAAGGTCTGGTTGATTTAGCATTTGCACAAAGAGCGTCTCCAAAACTGAAAACATCTAACAGTCTATATTCTGCAAATATGCTCTGAGTGATGAATAATATGCTTTTAAAATTTCCTGTAAGATAAACAAGACCCATGAATGAAAGGCTTATCATGATCCAAGGTTTACCTTCCCATACACACACTTCTCTTCTGAAGTTTTTAAAGGCCATTTAAGAGCGGAAAGAATGGAAACTACAATTAAAGGATATTTTACTTTCAATTAAGCATATTTCAAGGTTGTGTGTGTCCTGGATCTTTCTACCGTGAAAAACCTCTTTGTGCTGCGTACATACTCCATGGGATGTAGCCAATGTTGACATTCATACAGTGGATGAATATATGGACTTCCTGAATAAGTAGAGGATTACAGGAATTAGTGTTTCAAGATAATGCAAGTTTGTTTGAATCCACATAATTGTCAATTACTTCTTCATCTGTGCAGGATTCTAAACCTGCTCCCCCATGTTGCGTGACTGAATAATGCATCCTGCAGTCATGTCTTTGTAAATCAGATTTCCGTCCCACCGTATTTTCCCCAGCCAAACACGCCTCCATTAAAAATGAAAAGCTTCATGCGGAATTAATCTACATATTGTGATGCAGCTATTTCCACGTCGTCGTTAGAGTTGGTGCGGAAGCGCCGTCATGTTTCTCGCTCCGTTTCTATCAGCCTGGTGTCGCTGAGGGTGGTCCAAACAACTTCCTCTCAGAGTTTATTCAGCAGATTAATTACACAGAGTCAATTAGTATTCTTGACTGCCATCAGGATCCATAGATTCATGGTGGATATTTATCAGAGGGTGCTGGGGGGGGGGTGCTGTTGGTGCAGCAACAATACTTCAGAGCTCAAACCTGAGGTGATAGCAGGGAAAAACTCCCACCGTGATGATTACAAAGGATCCGTTTTGAAATAGCTAACCTCTCTGCAGGGAGCCCTACTCTGTGATTTATTATTGCAATGGCGTTTGCTCCGCCCCTTTCTAGTATGTGTTTTAAGCATTGGTGGAAATGGATACGTCTAAGAGACTGAATGAGCTCAGACAGCATCGCTGCAGCTCATGCATCACAATGAAGTGTGTTCAGGCTTGTGTGCAAATTCACCTCACACACACAAGGCTAAGTACTACTATACGATTCAGCCCCCCTGGCGCGTGCGTGCGTGCATGTGTGTGAATATTTTTAGCAACGCGTCGAGGAGCCAGTCAGATGGTCCTCAACGTCGCTTTGCCCAGAGCTCTGCAGACTGTGCCCAGCGCCGCAGGGGGGTCACGTGCTGACCTCATTGTGTGCACGAGTAAGCGGTCTCTGCAGCATCCCTTTGCTGCTTCCCTCCACGTAATTCGCGTGGTTCCCATACATCCATTTCATTCGTGAGACTGTCTGCGCATGTCGCATTGTCTTTACAACTTCGGTAGAATATGTGGTGGTATGCATCGCAACATTGCCAATACAATCATAGAAAGAAGATGTGCGTAATAATGCATCTTATATTAGCAATTACTGCTCTGACAGAGCTGTAATGACTAATTAATTGGTTTTCCTCATACAAATATGCTATGTGTGAGATATAATGTGCTCTTAAGTCAGGCACTGAAACAACAATATAACGTCTCACTTGTATAAAAAAAGTGAAAAGATATGTGCAGACACATGTAGTTGCAACACCCTCACTTATGTTTAATTGGATGGGAAACCAGACAGACACATGCAGGTTAACGCTTTATTTACAAGCTTTTGCCATCCTGACAAGTTGGCGCAAGTCTCTTCCTGTTTTTCCGAGACACTGTAGCTAAAGCTACACAGATCCATCTTGTCTTCCCGTTTTAAGACTTGTGGAATTCTCACAGACCCCCTCCTGAACCGCCGAAGCCTGCAGCTGTCTCGCTTTCTTCGCCGCTACATTAACTCCTCCAGCCTCTGCTGCTCCACTGGAGCAGATGCAGCCTGGAGAAAACAAAGCTGGCAGGCCGGGGGGGTTAATAACACTCATCTAGGGGTCTGTCGCGCTGTTGCCAGGTGTGACGCGCTCAAAGCACGCTCGACTTCCACGTGTCGGTGCTCCTTGACCTCCGCTTCCCCACCGAGCGTGCTGTGGGGTTGAAAACATGTAAAAGAAAAAAAAAAAAATGTAAATCCCTGGACCTGATGGATCGCTTCAGCCTCCGTGTTGAGCAGAGAGGAGAGGAAGTGAGGGGGCAGGAAAAAGAAAAAAAATCCCAGTGGCGTTCGGTTTCGGTTTTTCAGATTTTTCTCGTGAGCAGGTGGACGGCGGCGGAACACCAGTGTTGCCGGGCAGAACATCCCCCTCACATATCCGCATTGTTACTGCCTCGGCGCTCGCGGCCGTTTCCTCTTACTCTCTTCAGGGCATTTCCATTTCACACAATATCAGCATAACTTCATTTGTCTTAGCTTGTTATCCAGTAACAATCCCTTAGAAGTCTACATTTCCACAGCCGCGGTGGGACCTCAACGTGCCGGTCAGAATTTCTGGGAACGGGAGCCGCAAAAGAAAACCCTCGCAGTTTGGCGTTCAGCTCATTTGACAACAGAAATATATCTTTTAAGAGAGCATCAAGGTTGTGTCTTGGCCTTGAATCAACACAAATACAGCGAGATTTTCCCTGGTTAGATGATTGCTTAGCCTTGTCGCAGAGACTGCCTTGTTGTGCACTTTCCCAGCGCATCTCCTGCGACGCGGCCGCCCGCCCGCGCCAGTTCAGCCCGCCGCCGCCGCCGCCGCCATCATCCGGCGGACGTGACTCGCGCTCGGACCCGCCGGACACGGGACCTCACAGGCCCGGGCGCAGAAATCCACCCCTAAAAATTCATCACGCCGGACAGCTGGTGGCGGAGGCGTCGGCGGGGAGGCCTCGCTGACTCGAACGCGCTCCCGTACCGCGGGCGAGCGGCTTTCGCGGCTCCGTGACATCTGCCTGGCTGGATTTGCTCGCAATTTTGTCGATCTGTCGGGGGGGCGCTGGCCTTTTCTCTGCCTGCACTGTCACAGCGCTAATGCTAACCCCTCGGTTATTTTTGTGTCTCCGCGTCCCTCTTACGTGCTGCCGAAAGTTTCCCCAGAAGTGATGTGACATTTAGAATCGAAAGGACTTCGGCTAGAATTGCTTTTTTTTTTTAGTTTCTGAACTAATGGAACCGAGCAGCGGGGCAGATACTTTTGAAAACGAGACCCCTACATTCCACATCCGCCGCTGTCGGCTGACTTCGCCAGGTTCCCCACTGCACGCTTTGATAGCTTCTTTCCGGGCAGGCCGCGCGCATCGCCAGACGTCAGGGACAGAGCTGCGGTCCTGACAAACGCAGCGGCCGGGGCGGAACAACATCTATCATCCTGAGGCCATTGTCGGGCGCCCCCGCCTCGTGCAGCCAGCGAGAGGGTGGCGTTCTGTTTGACGTGCCAGCGCAGATGCTAAATGACAGTGAGACAAAGAGGGGACCCACCACCAGGTCCTGACAGGGCACTTTTCTATTGAGGACAGGCTTGACTTGACTTACAGGCCCAACCCCAGACCTGATTACAGCACCCCTCTCCACACCTCTGTTAATGTTTGTGTTTGCCCTCGATGAGGAATGGTTGTCCCTCTGAAGTGATGTGAAGGACAAATCTGATTAAAATTCAATTTCAGCCGTGAGGTTACTTTGCCTTTTGTTACTTGACATTTTATTAATTGGAACTTTCTGCTCTGTATTTAAATTGGAAAAGGCTTCTAAGAAGAGTCATTAAAGCCGTTTTTATTGGAATTTTAACCCTTAAACTGGGTTGCTTTGCCATGTCTGCAGGACACCAGTCATCATGATATTGATATGCACGCACTTTGTTCAGAAGACACAGCCCTGCCATTTGCAGAGTTGCCTTACTTGACTTACTCAGGTGTACCGATACCGGTTTTGGATGTTTGTATTCGAGCGGATCAGCTGAAGGCGGTAAACTAACAGGATTAGTTTCCTGTAAAACTGTTGCAGTTTCGCTGTAGTTCTCCTGTGTCAGTGTAAAATCCCCTAAATATTCTAAACACGCATGATCCTGCACAGTCATGCCACCCTCACCATCAGAACCAAGGACATTCAATTAATGGGGTCATTGCAAAGCTGTTTCCTCACACTTGGAGGGTGTGTTAATGTTGGGGCAATGGTTGGTTTGTTTTAAAGGGCAAATTTCCCAAAAAGGGTCCAAACATTTTTTCCTTTAAATCACAAAATCTCTATTATTCAGACCGTTGCGAACACTAGGCTTCACGGGTATAAGGCCTTCAGTCATGTAGGTAAACAACTTTACGGCTCTGTTTTTCCCACCCTTCTGTTTGTCTTCAAACAGTGATGTGACACTGTGCACCCGCTGTTCTGGTGGGTGTAAAATAACAATGGTGACACGGTGGACGGTCTTTGTTAATGAAATTGGGCAATTTCTTTGGAAAAAAAAAAGGGGTTTTATCCAGTAATCTATTGATTGGGACACCTCTGAGGGAGAATGGAAGGACCTGCTTGAACACAACAGGTTATTTCAACTCAGCATAACAATTCTGCCATTCATTTAGTCCATTCTGAAAAAAAGTTGAGAGAGAGGAATGTTGTTCATTTACCAAATAAATCGTAAAAAGAGAAGTCAACAACTTTGTTTGCTGTCCGCTTTGTCATTTTTTTTTTTTTTTGACCTGGATAATTTGGCAGCCTACAGCGTTCCTCTCTACTACCTTTTCTGGACACATAAAGGAATCATCTAAGGCATCAGAACAAGCCCGTTTTGTGAAAAATAACCTCACTGCTCATTAACCGTTAGGTTTTTTTTTTTTTTACCTATTAGGGATTACACGCTTTGCATCATAGTGCATTAATGGGTGGCAGGTGGGATGCGAGTAAAAGGACCGCTCCCAACTTGACAGCCTCATCTGTGAAACCATATTCTCCCAGGGCTGAAAGGCTGCACGGGGATCACTGAGACCGTTTAAGATTACATGTCTGCTGGCAGGGAGCAGCCCATAGGTGAAAATAATTGGCTTTGTCACCATCCCACCTTTGGCTTTTTTTTTTCTTTTCTTTTTTGTGGCGCTGATGACAAACACGTCGAGCTACCCAGAGAGAGAAGGGAGGCCCGCCCTCCGTGCCGCCACCTGAGCTCCTCAGTGAGTTCGCACCATCGCTGTTTCCCTGCTCCCCTGGCTTATAATCAAGAGAAGGAACCCTTCTGCCCCCCCGCTGATTGGGTGTAAAAGAGGTTGTAGACCTAGTTTTGTGCAATTAGTGGAGGAATGCCAGACGCTAATGGAACACAGAAGTGTTGGCAAAGCATTATGATGAGATTATTGGGGCCACAGTAAGTTAAAAAGAGGACGTTTGCCTGGAGGAAGAGCAACACTGTACATATATGAAACAGTAAACTGGAAGAGACTTGGGGGAAACATGGTTTGTGCACAGCAGGGGGCTTATTAAAGAGAAGCATTATGGGAACATGAGGCTGCTCAGCACAACAATCTAAATATTTTTGAAGTAACGCAGATGGCGAGGCACCGGGGAGCACTCAGGAGAGGAAACAATGGTGAATGGGCATTGCTGTAGTAATTAAACTCTAATTTGTGTTGACGGCAGATACGCCGCCGATTCTTCAGCGAGACGCTGCCAAACCTGATTGGTGACAGCAGAGAACCCTTTTGTGTTGATACAAAACAACTCGAACAGAGAGGGGGGGAACCAAAAAACGTGAGAATAGAACTCTGGGAATTATTAGGGATGCTTTAAATGTCACAGTTGGAAAACAACAGACAGGGAATGTGTCATATACACGGGCCTTTTCTCGCTGCCGCTTTAGGGGGGTCTTGACACGAGGGGGTAGATTTTCGGATGTAGTAAACTTAATGCAGAAATTCTCATGTGTAAGTGATTTGGTTTGTTTATTTGCTGTGGTATTAACGAGATATCCCACTGAGGCTTTTGGGAAGTCAATTTGTTCTATGTTTCATAGTTTAGAACTGCTACAAGGAAGCAAATGAAAAAAAAAATCACCCCCCCATCAATTACTAAATAAAATGCAATAAAATCATCTCAGACCACAAACGTTTTGCCTATTTAATGTAGCTGAGTGCTTAAAAATAATATTCAGTATATTTTGCAGGCTTAAAAATATAATATAATAGAGATATGAACCCTAATTATCAACAATTTTCATTTGGATTAATTAAATTAGGACACGTCTTTTATTCTTGTGTATGCACAGTTATTGTTGGGAGTTCAACAGAAGCTTCCTGGTATTTTTCTTTCTTATGGCTCCCTCATGAACGCCGGTGCTGCCAAAGTGTCACTGCAGCTTTTAAATAAATAATGACAGCATGCACTTATCTGTGACAGCTCTGCATCCCCAGCAACCCCCCCCCCGCCCCCACCTCCCCTCCCTGCCGTCCCTCCTCCCCACTGGAAGTTCAGGTTCAAGCTCTGATGAGAAGGACAAGTTCCTGCCTGCGAGTACGCCGCAGAATCAACCGTCTCCCAGTCGGAACAATTACTCATAATGCCACGGGTTCAGCCCACTGAATCAGGCTCTTGTTCAGCTACCACGTGATCGTTCCCGGCATGAATCACTCCTGATATTCCTGAACCTGTACAGTTTACACAGGCCTTGACATTTGCTCGCCATCACAGCGCAGATATTGGGGGGAGAAGGAGAGGTCAAACAAACATGTCACCTTGTGAAGGATCTTAAAAAAACACGAAGCCATTTGTCGGGATAGAGAGACACAAACAGATGTTTTAGTGAAAGACAAAGGAACCCCCACCCCCCCAAAGACACACACACACACACACACACACACACACACTGGAACTCGCTTTCCCTCCAGAGAAAACGTGTCCTTGGTGCAAATGCTGGGATTTCATGTGTTTTCGCAGCTTATAAGACGCGCTGTTATTCATCAATAAGTGCAAAGGAGCTGTGAGGAACCTTGAAAATGATTTGCACACAGTCGGGCGACGGCGGCGCGTTCGACTCGCAGCGGGGCTGGCTGGGGTTACAAACATCTTATGTTGGCCATGTCGTGGTCACAGAAACGTGTAGAAATTATATGTGACTCTGGCCAGAGAGTAAGCTGCGGTGGAGGCGGCCACACCCTAGGTCGCCCACACGTCTGCACCAAACCCAAAAAAAAAAAAAAAAAAAAAAAAAAAAAGAGAGAGAAAGAAGCAGTGTGTGTGTGACATCAGATGTGGACTGGGCCGTTGAACCGGTCTGCATGGGAGCCATAATCTGGAAAAGCCGTTAAACTCCCCCTCAGGTGCTTTGTGTGTCTGTTTGCACAGTGTGTATCTCCATGAGGATATTGTGTTTGTGAGGAGTGCATTGAGTGTGTTATTTAGACAGCGCTAAGGCTAGGGATTAGCATGGTTCAGTTTGTGTGAGTGGATCCTGCTGTTGCTAAATAAGGTCACAATTTATTTGATCATGGAGGAGCAGCGGTACATGGCTGTCATGCGTGCAGGCGTGCAGGGCTGCTGCTCCAGATACCAGGTGGACCATGTTTCCCAGAGCTAACTGCTGCACCAGTGAACACCAGGACTTATTTCATTACAGTTTTAATCTACCACTAACACATTGTACACCCCCATTGCTCCTCTTAGTGTGTGTGTGTGTGTTTTTTCCTGAAGAAATGATAGGAAACAATATTTTCTATACTTTCAGCACACAAGACAATCATCACCCACCCACCCCTCTTCAAAATCTCATTAAGGCACTTAAATGTGCTTTAGGATGAGGGTGAGACAATCAGAAATGAATTTGTTCAGTTTAGTAGGAACATTTATAGCAGAGCCAAGGGCAACAGAAATGCAGTTAGTCAACCTCTTATATATAAAGGATCATAATAAATTTATATATTTTTTTTCTAAATTCTTCATTCCATCCACTCCATGGTCATGTTTCCACAAAGTGTTTCATAGATTCCTGAGCTGTGAATGAAGCCGGTGAACAGGCTCTCTCCTCCAGGATGCTCTCTGTGGACCGAGCCGCACTATCTTCAGACCAAACGAAGCGTGTTCACACGTCTTATTGGCCACATGTAGCAGCCGGCCTCCAGTTTAACAAACTGGTTTGATGGTGAGAATTTAAATCCCGGGGGCCGTCTACTTGTTCTTTTATTTTCAAGGTTTTGTTTTTTCTTCTGTTGCACATCTGCTGACTGTTTCCAACACTATCTGAGTCCTAGTGCCACTTTGACCTTCGGGCAGTTTTTCTTTAGTCTTTATCGAGCTGATTCACGTCTTAAATTTTTCCTTAAATATCAAAGATTCTACAACAAGTGCTGAGACAATGAACTGCTTTTATAGGTGGTGTGTCTCTAAAGTGTGTCTCACGGTACAGTGTGTGTTATCAGACCTCTGTGTGCACTCTTCTGTGACCAAGCCCTGCTATTGTATCTGTGGTGGCCCTGAGTGTTCCTACACTAACCTGTATTTTGCTGTTTGGAGATGCATCTTCCCAAAAAAAAAAAACATTTGTCTTTTTCTCAGGCCAGCTCAAGACCACACGTGTACTGTACACACACACTCTCTCTCTCTCACACACACACACACACACACACTTTGCTTACAATCAACAGCACTCCCAGCCTAGAAGTGTGTACATAAGCGAAATGATCTCAGTAGAGGCGGAGTCGTGTTTACTCTGCATACATTTATGATCCAAGAGAAGAAGCAACAGACCTCTTTGTAAACATTTTCAAGAATGGAAGAGCAGTCGGAATGTTCCAAATATTCCAGTAGTCATGCATGTATCACAATATTAATTTTCAGTTTCTGTGATGGACAATTCTTTTAATTAGCTTAATTAAATCACTCAGCTGTGCTCTCCTCCCGCTCTATAAATATCCCGTATTTTTATTCAATGGTTCCTCAAGGATATTTTCTGCTGCTTTGGTTCGGTAATGTGCTCCTAAGCTGTGCACTGATGCTCATATGAAAATTTGATGCACTCGATGCTGCTTCTCCCCCATCGCCGCACAGAGGAAACACGAGCCTCTCCCCGTTGCATTCCCATTTGATCTGGCACCCCAGCTGCTTCTCCACACCGTCCTCCACATCTCACCTCCTCCTCCTCCTCCTCTTCTCTCTCTCTCCCCTCTTTTATTTTACCCTTTTCCACGTCTCTTCAAATGTGCCAAAAAGGTCCTGTGTCACTTTCAGATTCATAAAAACATGTCTGTTGAGTCTCTCCAGTCTCCTCTTCATGAAATATTCACCCTTGGTTGACCTTATGGGGGATGTGATTCGTAGCGGTGCGTGGAACATGGTTTCTGGTGCTTTTAAGGAACTACCTAGGGAAAGCTGCACTTAATGTGCCGCTACGCCACTCTTCGAAGCTTTCCCCCCCACCAACCGCTGGGGTTTGTTGTATTAAGGCAGGGGGCAGTGGGGGGTACCGGCTCCGCGTCGGTCCACTCCACAGTCACAACCCAGCCTGTCTTTACAACCTATTTGAATATATTTGGAATGATTACACCGATGTGTTTTATTTTTACACAATGCCAGCAAGTGTTGACTCACCGTTTTTGTCAACATAGCCACAGTAATTAAATTAAAATGACTGGAAATGAAATATAAAGCTGTACAAATACCTGCATTAGGAAGGTGTTTGTAGTGCTCGTTCACAGCAAAGATACGCAGTCACACACGAAAATGCTTTCATTGAAGGTGGAAGTGTGCTTCTTTGTCCTACCTTTGGTCTATTTTTGCTTGCTTTTAAACTCCACATTCTTATCAGTGAGAGTAGCAGATTCTTTTTACATCCTCGGAAAAATAAATAAGTCAGAGGCTGACACCTCAGCAATGTCAGTCAAGGACACACACACGCACACAAACACACACACACACACACACACACACAGGCGGCAGTGCTCAAATGCGTGTGAGGATTCATTCATCAGCAGTTCAAGTTCAGAAGCTGAGCTGTGCACTTAAAACAGACACAACTCTCATTTCCCTCCTCTTAAATCCATATGTAAATGAAGCTAAACAATTTGCACTCCCTGTGAGATGCGTGTGAAAGATTTAATGAAAATCTACGGCATCCTCAGTCTGGATGAAGGTGTGCGAGTATAGCCGCTGGTTCAAGGACACCGATTGTCAAAGACAAACTGCACCAGTTTCCAAGGAAAGAATAGAAGCAATAATCACGTCCTGGCATTCTGCTGCGATCAGGAGGAAAACGGACAAGAGCTAATGCCTGTCAGAACACGGTTGACTGCAACTAGTCCGATTACTTTATCTGCCAGTGCGGTTACTATAAACTAGAAATGCCGGTCCAGTCAGGTCTACCTTCTCAGACAGCCAAAGTGACCTGCTAGCTCTAGATCTTTGCATAATTCACAACAGTTTCACAACTGTCACCGCTGGAAACACTCATTTTCCATCACCAACAATTCAGTTATTCCACTGACTTTGTTGTATTGCAAATCTGTGAAGACATGCTCCTTTGAAGTCAGAGTTCCTACTTTAGTGTGTCTCCACTTCCCGTGATTAATATAACGCCATTACAGTCTGCTGGGACTGCACAATCATCTGTTAACGTGTCAGCAGAAGAAGCAGTCATATTTCTTTTGTTCATTGCGCTCATTCAACACATCTTCAGTCAACTGTTTTAGAAGAAAATTATATTTTTGCTGATAATAAAAGAGTTCACACATTATTACTTTACAACTTCACTATTATGAGGCTCCAGAGTTTCCACACAAAGTCTCTTTTTTTGTACATTGCAGCCATCCCTCTCTTATCCAATCCAATTATGCTGCCATCCACCCTCAGGCTAATCAAACTTTTAATTCTCTCATGGAGCCTCATTTTATAATTGGTTTATGTAGTGAAACCAACAAACAGCTCATCTAGACTGGTAATCCCCCTGACAGCCACACATGCTGAGTCAGCTAAATTAGCTGCAAACAAAGTTAAAAAAAAAAAAAAAAAACACCTTTGAAGAAATCCGACCCTTGTTCAGCTGATGCCAGTAGAGACCTGTCTACCGTTTGGGAAGAGTCGCTGTGGTTGGGAGAATAATTATCTGTAAAATTAAACTGTGTTGTGATTGTTATTGTACGTTATTATTATTTCACTTGTTTTCAATTCAAGTAAATTCACATTTTACGCTGACTGCACTCCACTGAAACCTGCAGTGTATTGATAGGTAGATGACCCTGTCGCAATTGTGTGGTATAAATGTTTAGAGGTAGAACTCACGTAGAACTATAATTTAATCATAAAAAAAACAAGTATTATTTTATTAATAACGTTAATAATGAACAGATTTTTTCAATGCTGTTACGTGACCTAGGATTCATCTTCAGGAGCTGATAGAAAAATGCTCTCCCCATAATAAGCATGCAGAGGTTTGTTCCATATACTCCCTATGATTTCTCAAGCTTCCTGTAAAATATTCGGTTGACTGCTGTTGTAGCAGCACTTCTTTGACCCCTGCAGTGTGAGGACTTCTGCTTCTGTAGAATTTCACTTCTGCACATGCATGACTTTGAGTGGAGCGCAGAACAAGTCAGCCTTTATTATACCATTCGGTTTGAAAACCACACTGAGCTGTGAGGCGTTTAAAGTCTGATGGTTCTTTATAAACTTTGTTTAAATCGACTGACTGTAAGATTTCTCCGCACTCGTACAGACTCGTAATAAATTGTGAAAGAGAAATCAGATTTCTTTTTTTGTACTGAAACAGAAGCAGCTGGGTGTGGACCCTGAATCTCTCACCTGCTGACAGTGGAGATCCTTCAGGTGCCCGCCGGAGCGTGCACCAGGAGTGCAGCCGAGCCTGCTGATATGAATGTTGAGAGCCATCAGCCGAGTTCAACAATGTTTCACACTTTTTTTTCTTTTTTTTTCCCCCACACTTCACACCGACTCGCCTCTTGGAAAAAAAAAAAAAAAAAAAAAGCGACACGGACAACCTTGGAGTTGCGTCCAGTCACAGTTCATCAGCCAAGCAAAGTCACACAGGCTGAGTTTTGGGATGGTGGAGCGTCACCTCCGCCTGTCCAGGCCTGCTCACCCTGCTGGGCAGTGGCAGCACATTAACCAAACAAGCAGCAGCAGCAGCAGCAGCAGCCGGAGCCTGTCCTTCACACACCTAATCAGCCACAGAGCTGCACACAAACCTGACTGCCCTGCATCCTGCTAACACTCTGTCAATAAGAACCCCTGTGCAAAACATCACGCTCAATACGGCTGATTCTGCTTGGCTAGGCCCTCGGATAGAGCGCAGACGCGGCTTTATCGCAGAACATTCTTCAAGGTCACAGCCAGTTTCACTTTAGTGCAGCTCCCCGTAGCTAAAATGGACACGTAAACATTAGACTGTTTTTTTCTTCATTCCTTTTTTTTTTTTTTTTACATTTTCTGCCCATGTAATAACAGGATTAAAAATGGAACGATGCATTTGCATTCATAAAGTAAATTGCATTTCAGAACTGTAGCGAAATTATGTTTAGCGTGATAATTGCTAAATAACTTACTGTTCTGGGAGTAGAAACACAATGCACCGTTAATTGCTACATACCCACATTATTCCAGCTCTCAGGACACAAATGCTTTTGATCACTGCTGGAATAAAAAAAAAAAAGAAAAAGTAGAGTTCATTCAAAATGCTTTTCCTGTTAATGCTAGTTTGTTGCTTCATCCACTGTAATTAAAACCAGCGGGCTGATATAATAATCAGCTGGTGATTCCTGATGTTATTTATGTGAAATGAGCAAAAATGTAGTGATTTAAAAAAAAAAAAAAAAAAATATAGATCTAGAGTTAAATGAGTTCAGATGTTAAAGCTTAAACATTGACTAAGATCAACAGCAGAACAACTAAAACAGGTGTGGTGGCCACTACATTGATGAATGCATGCTGCACCACTGCAGCAGCTGCTGGGTATTTTAAGCCTGATGAAACGCTGGCAAAATGCATCTTATTGTGTGTGCCCTGCACCAAACCTTAGGCTGGTATCTGCAGCTCCATGGACACCAGCACATCTATTATGTATGAAAGGCTGGCTCTCTGCAGCATGTGTGAGCACACATCTCAACCGAGCTGGAGCCGAACAGAATAGCAGATGATCCTCAACGCAAGGACATTTACCAAAACACTTTTCAGCCAGTTATTCGCAATTAGCGAGAGCATGCAAAAATGATGAATGTGATTATTTGTCCTGTTTTCTTTACTTCAATCACATCCATCATTCTGATATGATTACTAGCTGCAATTACTACTCGGATATGCATGATGGGCTAATGCCTCACGCAGTCTAAAGTTATAAATAACTTTTACCAAGATTAAACACATTACACTCCAAAGTAAATCACATGTCACAACTCCCCACCCTTTATTTCACCATGCAGTGCTTCAGACCATATGTTTTTTATTTAAGCACCCATCCCAGTTTTGAATGCACAAATTAAAGTTTAACACTCAATATGCATCTTTCAGCACCACACTCTTGGCCAAGGTGATCTTTCAGGTGAAGGTTAGAGGGAGCCAGAATTAAAATGATGTTGTAGACTATCAAATCTGGTTGAACTTCTGGACATCCAAGTGGCTCAAACTCACAAGCATGAACAGAGGATGCACTGTTGCCATGTTTATCAGGAATAGTGTCCGTGTGCACAAGTAGTAAATGTCATGATGTGGGGGGCCTCTGGTGGTGAAAGTGTCCGATTCCACCACTCAGGCAGCTACACGTCTGGTAGCTTGGTTAAAGGGGTTTCACCTCTCACCCCACAGGCTTCGTCAGATCTTGAAAACTGGGTCAGGTTTTTAACCCTGAGGTTAGACGGTCCCCATAAGATAACCAGAGTCATTAACACTGACCGTCACATGATGATCCGTTGACCGATTGGTTCAGTCAGACCTCACACTTTCACCTTTTCCCTTCACACTCACTTCAAAACGCAAAAGTGTCAACGTTGTTCCTTTCTGCCTTATTCTTCTATCAAATGTCTAATTGCCATGAAGCTTTGAATCTGTTTTCTCACCGCAGATGCAAACAGCAGTAGACGTGACTGCAAAACCAATATTAATGCGATAAAACCTGCTGCTTCTGTGTGCAGGCATCATAGGCACACAGGGCGGGTGGGACACTGCGGGGGTGGGACCCAGAATCCTGGGAAAATGGAATCATCCTGAGTGGGATTCAGCAAAGTCTTGCAACCTTGATGGTCTTATCCCGTGGCTAAACGCGCCGCATTGGGTTTCATTTTATAGATTCCTGCGAGATTCAATATCAGAAGAAGAACATTTACTGTTCTGTGAAGTTCCGGGAGTAAAACCACCGGATGGGATTACATTAAGATATCCACAGCAAGGTGTATCTTGATTTACTATCATCTGGACTCAAGTAAACTGGAACGTCCAGTTCCAGATTAGGAGTCTGGGGAGCATGACCACCTTGTGCACTTCGTGCTTCCCTGTTTTTCATTTGTTACAGTGGGAAACGTGTAGAAAAAGATGGTATAAAATCTATAAAATAGATTATTTCTTTGGAATCTGCCGCTGGGGGTGCTGTCCTCTGGACGGCTCTGGCTTGGGTGGCCTGAGGGCTCTGTGCCTTGGTGCGGAGTCTCTTGTCCGCCCGGGTCGGGGTAGTTCTCTGCAGCGGTACCCCCTGCGATCATGGATCGTGTCCTCCCTCGACCTGGTTGGCCCCCCCAAAGGTGGCGTCTCCCTCCCTCGCATCAGGCCTAGGTGCCTGGCCATGTCTCAGCTTGCTTGTGTGTGCGGGGGTGTGTGTTGAGTGTCTGTCTGTATGTAAGTATGCATCTGTGTCTACGAGTGCGTGTGCTTTTATATTCTATATTTTCATGGCTTATTTATTCTTCTACTGTTGGATTTTCTGTGTTTCTTTGTGGTTTTTATTATTTGTGAGGCACTTTGCATTACGCGGTGTATGAAAAAGTGCCATATAAATAAATAAAAAGTGAAAAGTGAAGAGAAGTTTTTTTTTTTTTTTTAAGAAGACAAAATTAATTCTAGAAGCTGGAAAAATGCATAGATAGCAGAACATATGTTTCCCTCTGACAGAGGGATATGACTGTGACACAAAGACAGGAATTGAATACAGGAAGGGCCAGGTGAAGGGTTGTTTGCACACCAAAGCAGCACCGTCAGCTGGGGGAGGGGGGAAAAAAAAAGTCTATGTTGGTTTCTTAATGGAGCCATTGATCCTATGCCAATGGAGAGCGCACCCAGTGGGGGACTCCGACACAGCAAGAGGACAGGTGTTCGCTCGATATCTGTCCCACTTCTCTGACCTTAAAGCTTTTAATCAGCTCTGCAAGGGAGCTTGTCAATCCTGTCAAACAATGAGCAGCTCGCCATATAGACAGAGTAAGAGAGGGCAACATGAGGGTAAGAGCTCCAAATAATACTCCGGCTGCCCTCAGGAAAGCGCTTGTACATGCACTATACAGTTATTTGGTCCGGGTTCCCAGTGGACGGCCTTGTTGTCTACAAGCCAGCGGTGGAAACCCCGTCAGCAGAATTCAGAGGCTATTAATGTCAAGGTGGTGCCGTTTATGTGACTCGTTTCAACATTGTTTCCGTGTGTAAAAAGCTTTGGTTTGATTTTAATATCAACCCTTGCACACTCCTGATTTGACTTCCAAAAAAAGTAGATTCAAATTTAAACTTTAGACAGTTCGACTTTTACCAGAGCAGAGTAACCGTAGTGTCTTTACTCTGCGATGCCCCTTATGCTCACCCGATGTCCAATTATTTTGTGGACATTTTGGTGGGACTCAAATTTTGTTGCTGGTTCTTTTTCCATTTGTCTCCTTCAAACCAGCAGACAAAGACCAGGCACTCAGAAAGGTGTGGCCCTGTGACCCATACAGCCCTGGAACCCAGACATGTAGCCCTGATTTTAATAATATCAGCCGAAAAAGTCCCTCAAGATGTTGGCTGAAGTCTGTATGACTGAGTGCTCCTGGTTTCTTGCACATTGCAGTTTGTTGATGCAGTTCTGTGGCTTTAACTCTTAAACCAGACCACAAATACAGAACTTAGTCACACTGCAGAAGGGAACAAATTGAAAAATGCCATTTAGAGACATGCATTCATGTCATGCAGTTAAGTCGACCCCCCCCACCCTTTGTTCATCCATTCCTGCTAATGCCTATACTTTTGTCTTATTTTACCAAACACAGGGTTTCTCTCATTGTCAACACTGCTGTTTTTCACACCTTTAAATACGAGTGTGGAGCATTTCTCAGCCTTTGGATCACCTGGTTTACTCCTGTGTTTTCTGTTTATACAGGCATGCTGTGAGGTTTAACTAACCAGTATCTTCTCACGCTTGGGGTAATTACATAGTTGGTCCGAATGCGGTGAATAGTCGCAGCTGTCAATAAGGCCATCATAGCAGCCACCATTTGTCTCCTCTATAAATTCATCGAACCCTCAATTTTTCTCCTCTGCCCATCTCTGACTCTCACCTTCTCCCACAGAAAATGCTGTATTTGACATGAATACATTGATACTAACACGCTGGTGTTGTTCTCAGTCCTGTGCTGTTTTGTAATCTGGATTCAGTTTTACTCAACCCTCCACATGGACCTTGATTTACACCAGCAGCAGTTGGGGGAGGACAGAAAGGTCTGAGTTCATTTCCTTACTTCTTGTAGCCACAGCCCACCCACTGCAATGTTTCCAGATGAAACTGCGACAAACCCATAGCCATTTTGTGACTCTGTTCATTCCTTCAAATTGATTCATGCTCATATTTTCCCATTTCCAGTCACATTTTCAGAGTCTTCCTGGCCCTGTATACCAAAATTCTTTGTTTGTCTCACCCGGGTCTCCGTATCGATATACATTTTCAGACCCTAACAGCCAGCGGAGGCTGGGGTAACTCATACCACCCAACTCAACTTTCAGGCCATTCCTTTTGCCTTACTGTGGCTTTGTGGTTCGGTTCTTGTGTCTCCATGTCAGCTGCTTTTCTTTAAACAAAAAAGGCCCGTTGCAAACACTGCATTTGGTTTTTCATATGTTCTTGCAAAACTCTCCATCACAAAGAATGTCCCAGCATTGGGAATGAAGGATGCTCCATAAAAATAACCATCCAGAAAATTGCTGCCTCTTACGCTTTTATTTTCTATCTTTGCCAGTAAATATGAATACACAATAAGATTAATGTGTGGGATGTCAGAATGATGTATAAGCAGAGATCCAAGATTTTTCTTAATATTCCTCAGCGTCAAGCTTTATGTGCTAAAAGTGGCCTTTTAGAAATATCCCGAGCCGTGAGGCAGTATCATATTAATCAAAGCTAAGCTGTTGATGGGAAAGATCACAGCTGGAAAACACATGCAGCAGAAAAAGACTATGGTCCTGAGATGTGGTGAACATTCCAGCGCTTATATGTATGTGAAGCCCTTCTCCTCTTGGAAAGACAGGCCGCGGTCGTGGTTTAGGAAATGTTTCTGTCCCGGGTTCGGAGTTCTGCCGAGAACTGTTGGTTTCTCGGGGGTTTCTGATGAAAACACACATGAAAAAGGATCATTTGGCAACGGCCCCATTCCACAATTTATGCTGAAATGGTGTGCTTGTAGCATCCATCACATGTTAAGTTCATTCGTATGTGTAGTGTATTTTTTTTCCTGTCATCAGAAAAAAAAAAAAAAAAAACACAAGAAGCCGTTTGGAAATGACCAACAGCTTGTGGAGACCAGTGCATTTCCATGCATTTGCAATGTAAAAATATTTAAATAACAAGATGAGATAATATGTTCAAGGATAGAGTGTAGCATATCTAATTTTATCAGCTTAGCAGCTGTGCATATCATTCCTGCATTGGCGAAACAGGATAAGTAATCCGTGCCTAAACGTTGTCACTTCGGGCCAAAATTCATAATCTTATTTATTTGTACATAATTCCTTGTACATATGTGCAGAGATGACTGGTTGGTTACAGTGCGAGTTCAAGGCAACTGGTGATTTTTATCTTGCGTGCTAAGCGTCAGATGTGTAGCATCAGCGAGGCTGGTAATCAGAGAAAAGATTCAGCATTTGACAACACGTCTCTGGTAAACGCTCGGCATTTGTCACAGTTTTGTGATGACCGTGACGCAGACACATACTAAGTGTGCTTGTTAATTGATAGCCGAGCGGCCTTCAGCCCGCTGCCCGCTCCAGCTGGAGCGTGAATTCCCTCTCCTATATGTTAATGGGGCTGCTGCATAAACGGCCTTCACCAGCGGAACCGGGGCCGAATGGCTCGGCACAATACGCCAACACAGGGCGCCGTGTGAACATTGCCCCTGCTGTCCTGTTTATATCGCAGCCACAATTACAGATGCACTTTGATGACAGCCAGTTCTCTTTTTCCCCCCTCCCACATGTCTTTAAAAATGTATGAAATCCACAATGTTAATTTATTTCAAGAAATCTTTAGGGGCCATCCTCTTATACGCCAAGTGGAAATCTCTGAAATCAAAGTGACGTTAATCAAATATTGATTGTGTGTTCTCATTTCTTGTTTCTTTTAATAAGCAACCGGTCATGCAACAGTGCTTCTCACTGATTAAACTATTTACTCTTGCCCCCCATCGTCTTCCTCCCTGTGCCTGATTGTCCCTGGCCTTTGTTGAAAATGTGCCCTAAATCTCTCCCAGTAAAGGTCAGCATAGGTCAAACGCCAAACCCGACGTTACTGTTTCTAAATGTTTTACATGTACGGATTCACGCTACCAACAGCTGATCATCTGCTCCTGCTTAAATAGCTGTTTTATTTTAACAATCTAAATGTTTGATAAGGGTTTAGCATATTTGGCAGTATCATATAGGAGGATTCCATGTTTGTTCTCTGTGCAACACTTATCTTTACTTGTGGACAATGCAGCAGATGGTGTGAGAGAAGGATTTGTCATGCGTGGCTGTCCAGTGCCAGACTCTTTCTCAGCACTTTTTGGCAGGAGTTTATATGTATTTCATGCTGCATTTGCTGAATGTTTAATAGAAGTGTAGGCCACCGCTTTGGTCCCGGCTCAGGCTCAGCCCTTCTTAGATGACCTGCTCCAAAAGCCAGCGTAGAAAATAATCCATTGTGCTCAAATGTCCGCTAAATATTCATTGAGGATAATTATGGCTCAGTGTTTGAGGAACACACCATTACACCATAAAGAAGGCACCGGCAGTGAATGGAGCTGCACCGAATGCTTTTTTTTTTCCGCTTTATTTCCAATTACTCCGGCCGTTGCTTTTCAGATGAGATTCCTGCCACGCAGGAGATTTTCCTGCATGGAGGCATGTTTGCAGGCTGTGTGCCTGTCCAGCCAACCCGTTGTGAAAGGGATCACATCTCAAAAGTTCACCAGCTAATTATGAATAAATTTCCACAACGTGTGCTGATTGTGTAGCTTTTCTCGGTGCTGCCGGCCATTTCTTTGCACAGCAGAATCGGTCTTAAAGCAGCTCTTTGATCACGCTCATAATGAGCTTCAGGTGATTGCTCA